>BSBN01000548.1:1200000-1800000 GCA_027924645.1 Cunninghamia lanceolata | reverse complement strand
GGCTTATGGAACATCCCAAAAGCTTATTGGAAGAGCGGACATGAGACACCACTAGCTTTTTAATTCCTTCCATAATATCCTTTGTGGAGAAGAGTTTAGCTCTTGAATTAATTATTGGGAGGCTGTCTTTATCTTGGTCTTTTTCATACAACTACTTTGCATATTCCAGTCATTGGTAGTCTATGATATTATTTGCCATGGTTGTTCTATTTTGCTGCAATTCCCTCCAAAAACCCCTAGATATGACAACTATTGTGATAGACACAAGCCTAATCACTTAATTATAGATTATGATATGGATGCAATCTTAAGCTGATCACTAATATCTAAAAGAGATGTTTTAAAATAGTGTATTCACTTGATAATAGTTATTCTTGGACAACAATCTTAATGTTTGACATTTTACACAAGGTGCCATGATCCCATTTGGTTTGTGTATAGGTCATGGTACTTTAGATTGCCAAATAGAGTCGAAGGGAGTGCATGGTTTCATGAGGGGGAAATCGAGTCTATACATTAGTAGTGGCACACAACAAAATCAAGAGACATTCAATGAGGAAGGTTCGAAATTAAGATGAACCCTGACACTGACAAAGTAAATCTGATTACCAAGCTTAAGATCTTAATCATGAAATTTCGAATCGAGAAAACAAAACCACCAAGGAAAGATGCAAAGAATAAGATTGAAGTGAAGCATTTGATGTAGACAGGGACTTAGGCTCTATTGAAACATACTTGCAAGCAGATAAATGAAGTTAGAGGTTGTGCGCCTTGAGATTCATTTAAGAAGGTCATTGAAACATAAACCTGCTTGGAGATATTGGCAGACAACTAGAAGAGACAAGGAGGAGTGAGAAATGATAGTGTAGTTAATCAGGAAGATGAAACCAGATTTCAAGAAGGCTCTCATAAGTTTATTAGGGTGAAGAAGATTAGGGAAAGGAATGTTAGAGTCGGTGGGTAGACAACAAGAATAATCCCGTATTTAATGAAAGAATTAAATCTAGGAAGAGTAGGAAATGACAGAAGCCCATGTTGACAATTAACGTGGCCAAACTCCTAAGGAAGGAGGTAGAGAAGAGGAATATAAAAAGGCAAACATAAAATGAGGTGAGGGTTTAGCGTGTGAACTTGTTGGATGTTGAAGGATTCAGACTATCTTATATGCTAGATTCTAACTCTTTTTTTTGTTTAATGGGAATTGTTGTTTGATTTGAAATTATTGTTGATTTGTGCCACAATCTTCTTAAGATGTTGTAATTGTTGTTTTCCCACTCTTTCTTGTTTGCATTTCTCACTAGGAGTGTATGTGTATTCCTTTGTCTTTTGTTTTGACTAAAAGTAGAAGGGAAAATACCACCCCAAAGCAGGCATGGGGGATGGTCATTATTTAAAATTTGAATGGTGTTATATGGTGATAAACTTAAGGAATTATATTTTGATTAGTTTAAAAGGGTAATTTTCAGATGTCAAGATCCTATGTGACATGGGGTGTTATAATAATAAAAATGTTGATCAACTATGATGCCTTAGTTGACTTGGCTGACTTGGCTTGTTGTGTTAGACGACCCATAAGTGGGTGTAATGTTCCCATTTTTAATCTAGTCATCCTAAAGCCACTTATCCTCATTCCAAATTTTTGGAGTAAATATTTAATTATCAATTTTGGTAATGGGAGAAAAATTGATAATTAATCAGGTTATTTATATTTATTGGTGCACTTAAGTTATAATGTTATATTTTATAAAGTGACTTAAATGTGGGATGAGGACATATTTATATTTTTCTCTTAGACTTATTATTAAAGTGAGCACCACTTTGGAATAGGAGAACATTATATGTTGAGAAAAAAAAATTATATTTTCAAGAAAGTGGAGTTTGTGGCTCCCAGATGCCTTTATATGCTAATGGAGAGCTCATTTGGAGGGCATGTTTGGATTTTGTATTGTTACTCTGTTGGATTGAACCTGTGTCTTCTTCACTTTTCTACCTTCTTGTGGACGGAAACCCACTCGAAGAAGATCAGTTTCGGTAGGAGATATCTATCCTAGCTGGTAATGGTGGTTTCTACTTTAGGGAATCACATGGAGCTGATTAGACTTCAATAGTTTTGTTGTGTTATACATGGAAATCCAATTTTGCATTGATGAAAGTAGTTTGGAGTTATAGTAGAGAGTTAGAAGTATATTTTGTAATTGTTGTGAGTTTGTCTAGCTTGCCGTACTCTGCTGGCTGTACTGGCAACCTGGTACTATTTTGTGTTGAAATGTTGTGGTTGATCATTTAATGCTAATAAGATGGGAATATGTTTGTTTGGGTCCCATGCTTCATTTAAATATGAATTTAGTGATTTGTTATTACAAATTTGATTTATCTAGAGGAGTCCGTACTATTGTGAGCTGTACCAGCTGAAATGGTACGCTGGGTATTAGAAATTAATATTGAAGTTTTGGGATCTAAAGCCTATTGCTCCATCATTGTATGTTGCAAATGCTTCATTTAAGACAATTTGTTATGAGTTTGAAGCTTTCTTGAATTTGCCGTGAGCATGACCGTACATATTCAGCTGTGTCAGCTTGTGTTGGATCGATGCATAGTTTAATCTGTTGTCTAAACTTTAGCAATGAGTATTATTTGTAGTGTTGTAGTATGGTCTAGGCGATCCTATTGAATATATTTGGCAGTGGTTTATATGAAAAATTCATGAGCTATGAAGAAGGCCGTACATCTTCAGTACCGTACAGCTGAGGACTCATTTTTGGAGTTTGCCTTTGATATTGAAGTTTATATGTCCATTGCATTTGCTAGTATCTTTGTATGGCTGAATCGATGCATTTAAGACCAATTTGAGGAGTTTTAGTGTAGAGAATGATTTATAGTGATCATCTGTACCATGTTGAGGCCGTACCTTGCTGATGGAGGTCGATGCTCATGAAAAATTGTTGTTGCTGATATTGAAATCTTATTTGATTGCATTTTGCTTGTCCCATCAAGGCGCCTCTTTCAAGACAGATATTAGAGTGTTTAAGTCTGATTTGAATTTTCTGTGTGAGCCGAACCATTTCCTGACTGTATGGCCTTGTTCAGTGGTCTTCTGTTGACTGTGGGTTATGATATCATTCTTTTCATTATTGGACTGTTCAGAAATTGTTCTTTTGATCTGATTATCAGGTTTGCATCAGAGTTTGGATAATTAGTTGTGTGGATCAGTTTTATGATTTTCAGTGCTTCATCAATGGCTGCCGTTCAGCATTGACATATCAGCAATAAAGTATTGAATTCAGACTTCAGTCAGTTATTAGATTATGCATTCTTCATCAGCTAATTTAATGATTCAAATGCCAATCTCAGTGCAGAGTATGACTTCTTATCAATGATCTTCAGGGAAATTTGTTCAATTGGTTCTAATTCTTGTGCTATTGTTCATGAATTGAATTGAGTATCTTGTACTTTCATTTTATTGTTAATGCAATTCACTAAAGTACCCTTGGATGGTTTACCGCCAATGTGGAGAAAGAATCTTTCCTTTTTGCTCTCACCCACTGAACAAGTGGAGTAATCCCACTGAACAAGTGGATGGCATTGTAACCTCTCTTTGGTTCCTTACCCATTGAAAGTGGTGAATTCTCACAGTTTGTGGATGCCCGCCGCAGCGGATGAATTGTACTTTCTTGTTGCATAGTTGCTTATTTGTAAGCCAATCACTGTATGCTCTCACCTTGCCCATTTCGGGATCTGGGTGATCAGAAAGTGTGAGGCCTTAGTTGGTTTATGCAAATCATGTTACCACTGACATATCATTGTATGTGATTTTGAAAAAAATTGGGGTAGCATTTTACAGTGGGTTAGATGACCCTTATTATATTCTTGTTACAAGCCAGTAGGCACTAGACAAAGGAGAGGTGGAAATGCTTGGCCAGTGGCCATGATATATTTATTAGTGTATGTGTATACATATGCGTGTCATAGTTCATCCTTCTTCCTTTGGTTGGTCCAATGAACTTTGATTTTATTTATTAAATATATTGTGTTTCCAAGCAAGTATTCTTCTTTTGTTAGTAATCCTGAAATGGATTGATTGAATTTTGTTTATGAATTGCTTGTTTGTTCTACCCCAAAACACTATTTGACCTATCTCTAGTAAAATGAAGGAAATATGTTGAAGGGAAAAAAGGTAAAGGACATTGAAAAAGGTAAGACGTGATAGGTAATTGTGGTCGGAGGGGTGGTCTTTGTTTGGACATGAATAAGAATTTGCAAGTCAGAATGCTACTCTTACCCCTTATGGAATTCTAAACTCATTGTGAGGGTGGCTAGGTGGAACAACAACTTTCCTCTATTTTGGCATGTGGAATGTAGCTCCTCTCCGTAACTGCATCCCTTCCCTTAAAGATCTTGTAGACCCATTTCTCAGTAAAATTGAATGTTTGTGTGGCTCCCGTACATCAGGGAGAAAGTTTGATCTTTCAAAACTAGATTTAAAGAGCATGGAGCTGACATCAACCATGACTGTGTCTCCAAGTCTGCTCTTGCTGAACACTCTCTCGCTACTAAACACCACATTTGCTTAGAAGATTATCAGATTCTAGCCAAAGAATCTAACTTTTTCAAAAGGAAAATGTTAGAAGCCATTGAATTAGTCAACCACCCGTCTAACCTAAACCGTGACGTTGGCTGGAATGTTAGTCTCGTGGAAACTTTTGTTGTCCTGTATCGATAACAAAACTACCCCTCCTATTTGATGGTTGTTTTGCCTCCCCTTTTGATGTTCTCGTGTCCTCTTCCCTTGTTTCTCATATTTGTTCTCCGCCTTTCGACTTTTATTTCACACCCCTTTTCATTCTGGTTGTTTTAGCCTTCTCTTTTCTTTGAGCCGATTTTTAATTTATTTCTTCTCTTTAATGATTATTTTTAATTTAAAATAAAATAAAATTATTTTTACCTTATTTGGCAATTGTTTCTCTTTTTAATTTATTTTCATTATATTCTTATTTATTTAGTAAACTTATTTTCTTTGTTAATTTTTAATTCTTATTTCTTTTCTTATTTTATTTCTTATATTAATTTTCTATGGTACTTTCTTTTCACTCTATTGATTAATTTTTAATTTTTTAATTTTTTTAATTCTTACCTTCTCTCTTTTTAGTTTTATTTTATTTTATTCTTCTTTATTAAACTTTTCTCCCTCTTATCCTAATCTCACGAATTTTTCATGTTTCTTTAACATTCATCTTTATTATATTTTCTTATCGTGGTCTTTTTTCCCCATGTCAGCCATTTATTTTTCACACTCTAATTTTGTCCCCTCCGTTATATTTATCACCTTTAGTCTTGCAATTTTCTAATATGGTCTTCTCAAATTGTCTTGCTTTTCCTGAAGAAGGATCATATAGTATGATCCAAAACGTCGATTTAATTTTATCTCAACACGGTTTCACCCAGAAAGATTCTTCAACATTATGAACTGTGGAAAAAACATCTTTTATAAGCACACCCGTTTTCAGCTTCACCACCCAAAAAAAAAAAAAAAAATAAAAATTTCTAGACTTATCTGGCATCTTGATTAACTCAATTGACTATTCAAACTAATGCCAAAAAGGAGAAGTTTTTCTCCTACTATCAGAAAAACTAAAAATTAAAATAGGAGAGACATAGAGGGATGGTGCTACTTGGCAGTTGGTTAGTGTTTAAAACTTAAATGATAATCTCGTTTTGCTGCCCCTATTCTATTATCTGTTCCTTACTCTTGTTCCATCTGAAAGGAGGAAATCATGTTTACCTTTACTAAATATGTTAATTGAACTAACAAATCAGACTATGTTCCTTAAGAAAAGAAGTGCGGAAAATTAAAATTGAAATTAATTTAATTAATACTTTAGATTTGCTTTACTGAAAAGAAACTAAAAGAAACTAAGTTATGGAAAGAGAACGCCTGAAAAGACAAAGGAAGGTGAAGAAAGTGTCCCTAATTCGATGTTTGAAAGGAAGGCTAGAAGAAAGATGTGCAGACTGGTGAAGCAGATCGCAGGAACTTGTATTTAGTTACAATGCCAAAAAAAAAGGAAGATGCGGAGGCATCCAGGCCCAAAAAATGAAAATTGTTAAGAATGCTAAGAAATGCAGGTAGGACAAAACCCTTGAGAATCATGGTCATTTCTGTTTGTGGTAGAGATGACAGAGTTGTGGTTGCATCCTTTTGTCATACGGCCTCCAGACTTTGGGAATAAGTATGTCTCAGCCTGTAGATGTACAACTAGTCAGGGAGGAGAAAAATAGCTTGGACCAATAGTTGGGACAGAGGAAAATTGTGGGATTGCTTGGGAGCCTGCCTCATTCAGGCCCCTGTTTGGTATTGTTCAACCCTATGTGCAGTCAAATAGAAGAAGCTGGGTGTGGGATATTATCCTAGTGTGGTTTGTGCTAGTAATAATATATGTAATTGCATGAAATTATAAAAAGCCTATGGAGGTTTTCTATTGTATGTGCAATGATGTGTGTGGATTGGAAAAATGTAGTGAAAACAATACAATTGCCAAGGGCTATAGGGTGATTCTACTGGTTTAGTTTTTAGGAAGAAGTTATCATGTTGGCAGTAAGTGAAGGAGCTACATAAACTGCAAAATAGAAGAAACGGAATTGACAAGCGATACTCATGAGATTGGCTGTGTGGCTTCAAGCTTCTAAGAATGGCGTCCAAAGAAAACCAATGGTCGGAATTTGAATTTTTGATGCGCCAAAAAAAGATGATATCGGTTGTTTCCCCAATAATAAGTCGCTTGGGCGATCTAAGACTACATGGGTGATTTTAGCACTTAAGACTCAAGAGCCAAAAAAAAAGAGTTTTTACAAGATGACAGGGCACACGAGCAGGGTGCAGGGTTGTCAAACATGTGGGAGGAGCAAGGGAAGGTCCTAAGAGCTGATTGAACACCTCCATCAAGATTGGGAAGGGTGAGAATGGGTTTTATTCACGCCATGTGGGTGGAAGGGGTAGGAAGCAAAGGAGGTACAAATACTTGCATCGTTGGAAATAAATTTTTGGCATGCAAGTTAGTTTAGGCATGGGTTGAAGAAGAGGTTGTGGTGGAGGTTGTGTGTTAGGTTGCATAAGAGGTTGAATTTGGGATGGGGGTTGCGGTTGAGGGTTAGTTTGGTTTTTGGGAGGTCTAGAAGGATGGGCTGTAGGATGAGGAGGGCACTTAACAGAGGTAGGAGGGTAGCAAGAGCCAAAAAAAAGAGTTTTTACAAGATGACAGGGCACACGAGTAGGGTGCAGGGTTGTCAAACATGTGGGAAGAGCAAGGGAGGGTCCTAAGAGCTGATTGGACACCTCCATCAAGATTGGGAAGGTTGAGAATGGGTTTTATTCATGCCATGTGGGTGAAAGAGGTAGGAAGCAAAGGAAGGTGAAGAAAGTGTCCCTGATTCGATGTTTGAAATAGTGGAAGGCTAGAAGAAAGATGTGCAGATTGGTGAAGCAGATCGCAGGAACCTATATTTAGGTACAATGCCAAAAAAAAGGAAGATGCGGAGGCATCTAGGCCCAAAAAATGAAAATTGTTAAGAATGCTGAGAAATGCAGGTAGGACAAAATCCTTAAGAATCATGGTCATTTCCGTTTGTGGTAGAGATGATAGAGTTGTGGTTGCATCCTTTTGTCATACGACCTCCAGACTTTGGGAATAAGTATGTCTCAGCCTGTAGATGTATGCTGTGGATGCAAAATTGAAATCCAACTAGTTAGGGAGGAGAAAAATAGCTTGGACCAATAGTTGGGACAAAGGAAAATTGTGGGATTGCTTGGGAGCCTGCCTCATTTAGGCCCCTGCTTGGTATTGTTCAAACCTATGTGTAGTCAAATAGAAGAAGCTGTGTGTGGGATATTATCCTAGTGTGGTTTGTGCTAGTAATAATATATGTAATTGCATGAAATTATAAAAAGCCTATGGAGGTTTTCTATTGTATGTGCAATGATGTGTGTGGATTGGAAAAATGTAGTGAAAACAATACAATTGCCAAGGGCTATAGGGTGATTCTACTGGTTTAGTTTTTAGGAAGAAGTTATCATGTTGGCAGTAAGAGAAGGAGCTACATAAACTGCAAAATAGAAGAAAAGGAATTGACAAGCGATACTCATGAGATTGGGTATGTGGCTTCAAGCTTCTAAGAATGGCTTCCAAAGAAAACCAATGGTCAGAATTTGAAGTTTTGATGCGCCAAAAAAAGATGAAATCGGTTGTTTCACCAATAATAAGTCGCTTGGGCGATCTGAGACTACATGGGTGATTTTAGCACTTAAGACTCGAGAGCCAAAAAAAGAGTTTTTACAAAATGACAGGGCACACGAGCATGGTGCAGGGTTGTCAAACATGTGGGAAGAGCAAGGGAGGGTCCTAAGAGCTGATTGGACACCCATCAAGATTGGGAAGGTTGAGAATGGGTTTTATTCACGTCATGTGGGTGGAAGGGGTAGGAAGCAAAGGAGGTACAAATACTTGCATCGTTGGAAATTTACCTTTGGCATGCAAGTTGGTTTAGGCATGGGTTGAAGAAGAGGTTGTGGTGGAGGTTGTGTGTTAGGTTGTTGAAGAGGTTGAATTTGGGATGGGGGTTGCAGTTGAGGGTTAGTTTGGTTTTTGGGAGGTCTAGAAGGATGGGCTGTAGGATGAGGAGGGCACTTAATAGAGGTTGGAGGGTAGTTATTAGGTCTAGGTTTGTGAGTAGGATGTGAAACAAAGTTAGGCATGTAGGGCTCAAGGGAATAGATGTTGAGACCTCACTTAGGCTGAAGAGGAGGGATAATAGGCTCAAGAGGATGAATAGCACAAGAGGGTCATCAATGAGAATACAAACCCTTCGATTAATGCAACACTCATAAAGATTGAATGAAGTATTGTGTTGAGTGTATGGAGGACCCGTAGGTTCAGAAATGAAAGAATTGATGTAAAAGTGGTCAAATTCAAAGAGGGGCTGGTATTCATGATGTCAGATTGTGACTACCTCATTCTAGTGAACAAATTTGAGGCATTGGTGGAGTATAGAGGGACAACATGCATAGTGTCGAGCCAAGGACGGTCCAAGAGAATAGTAAACCGAAAAGAGGTAGGAATGATATGACAGAGCACTTCTAGACGTTTATGACCCATTGTGATACAGAGAATCATGCAACCTAATGTATCAATAAAAATGCAATCTTAGCATTTCAAAGATACATTAGATGTGGCATAGGAGTCTTGGTGGCAATGGCAATTAACACCCGCTGTTCCTGTAAGAGGGCCTTTTTCTAGTTGTGATTGGGTTTTCCTTTCTTCTGAAGCTATTCCTCAATGACATCAATATTTGCAATCAAATCCTTCAAAACCATATTTCTATTGTCCAAACCATAGAAGCAAATCGCGGCGAGATCTCGCGATAAATCGCGAGATCTCAAATCTCGGGGCACATTCCGACTTTTTCCAAAAAGTCGTGAGGGTAACTATGTGAAAATCCGCAGTAATAACTCCCGCCATTTGCAAAAAAATAACGACTGTTTTTGTGGTTTTTTTTGTATTAAATAGTGCTTGTTTCTGAATGCATGAATGAAGATTTGCCTGTGCGCGACCTCCTTGCGCGAGCTCGGAATAGTTTTTTTTTGCCTGTGTCGGATTTCATTATTTGTCGTGTGCTTCTCGTGTGCGCGGTCTCCTGTGCACGATCTTCTCTGTGTCTCCTGTGCGCGATTTCATCATTTGCTGTGTGCATCCCCTGCATCTCCTGTGTGTGCGTCTTGTTTGCAAACGACGGTGAGTTCGTGCCCATGATGAATTTCATTTTTTATTATTTCTGTTCATTCTTTGTTTGAATTTATTTATAATAAACAAATTTTCCATTCCTTGTAAAGTTTTTTTTTTTAAAATTTGTATATATTTAAAAATTTAAATGGTATAAATTTTTTTTAAAAAAAATTCTGTATGTATTTTATTAGTTTAATCTATAATATTCTCTATGTAATTTAAAATTCTGTATGTATTTTTATTAACTCTAAGTTTAAACCGTATAGAATTTAGTTTAATGTATAAAATTTAATTTTTATACTTAGAAGTAATATAGAGTCTATTTATTTTAAAATTTAAACCTACATGTTATTTTATAAAAAAAAATTTAATCAATTTTTTTACAAAAATTGTAATATATTATTTAAATTTTCTTTTAATTGTAACATATTTATTTAAATTAATTTTTAAATATTTTGTGTTTTTTTAATAATTTTATATTCAAATTTTTATATTAAAATGTTACTTTATAAAACTATAAACTTTTTATGATGAAATATTAAAATTTTTTTTAAACATTTAAAATTTTAAAAGGTTAAATGTGAGCTTGTTTGTATCTTTGCTTTAGATTTGGTCAATTTTTTTAATCATTTAAAATGCTAGACGTAAGTTTTTCCTTTTTTCCTACAGATTTGCTCATCATGCCACGTGATAAAGACTTTGCATGGGCATATTGCATGGCAGTTGAGGGTACGAACAAAGTTAAATGCAATTTTTCCTCAAGGTGTATAACAGAGGGATTTCTCGTTTCAAATATCATTTAGCAAAGCAACCAGGGCATGCTGTGAAGGGTTGTAAGAAATGTCCTTTAGATGTCACCCATCAAGCAAACAAGCTACAAAAGTCCATTTAGAAAATAAGGCAAAGAAGGCTAAAGTCGATCATGTGGATGAGGTAGCACGATCAGAACAAAATTTATCAGATGAACAAATTTGTATGCCTTCTTCCGGATCACAAAAACGTAACACAGGTGGGGGGAACATTAACAACTTCTTTGCACCACGTACTACACCTGGAGCACAAACAACTTTGGAGAGTACGGGGTGGAAGAAAAATGTGCATGAGCAAGCCAAAAAGGCCATTTCTAATTTCTGGTACTATTCTAGCATGCCATTCCATATTGCAAGGTCTCCATACTGGCAGTCCATGGTGGATGCCATTGCAGTTGCAGGTCTTGGGTTCAAAGCACCCTCATATGAGACCTTAAGGACGAGCATGTTGACAGAGGTAGTTGAGGATTTGAAAAGTGTTCTTGCAAATCATCGCAAGGAGTGGGCTAGAACAGGTTGCACTATAATGTCAGATGGGTGGACAGATGGGAAGAACCGTACACTCATCAATTTCCTTGTTGCATCTGAGTTTGGCACAGTGTTTTTGAGATTAGTGGATGCATCGGATAGAGTGAAATCAGCATAAGCACTATTCCTCTATTTGATGAGGTGGGGCCACAACATGTGGTCCAATTTATTACAGACAATGCTGCTGCTTGTGTTGCTGCTAGAAAATTGTTGATGGATAAGCATGCTACTTTGTTTTGGAGTCCATGCGCAGCACATTGTCTTGATTTAATCTTAGAAGACATTGGGAAAATTGAATGGATTAAATCAGTATTGCAAAGGGCCATGAACATCACAATTTTTTCTATAATCATACGAGGGTGTTACATATGATGCGCACCTTCACGGATGGGAAGGAACTTCTTCGACCAGGGTTCACACGATTTGCCACACACTTCCTAGCATTGCAGACTCTTTGTAACCAAAAGATGAATTTGAAGCGAATGTTTGTTTCAAATGAGTGGGCACAGTCTGGCTTTGCCGATCATACAGATGGTCAAAATGTGGTGGAATATGTTTATGCTGCAAGTTTTTGGACAGAGGCAGAGGAGATTGTGAGATTTTCAGAGCCTTTAGTTAGGGTGTTGCGACTAGTTGATGGGGAAAAATCCCTGATGGGCTACTTGTACGAGGGCATGGATAGGGCCAAAGAGGCTGTCAGGGCAAGGATGGACCATGAGATGAGTAGATACATGCTGATATGAGAGGTCATTGATGCAAGATGGGATCGACAAATGCATTGTGCCCTCCATGCCGCTAGATACTTCTTCAATCCAACATTGTTTTATAGTGACTCCTTTAGTCAAGCTGAAGAGGTGAATGAGGGCCTATTCCAATGCATTGAGAGATTTTTCCCAGAATCACAGGGTCGACTGGCAGCCATGGCAGAGTTACCCACATACCAACAAGGAAAGGGATTTTTTGCCACTCTTTGTGTTGTAGAAGGCAGGAACACTTTGAAACCAGGTAATTGGCAATTTGTAAGATTGTTTTGTTTTTAAGATTGAAAATTTTTAACGTAATACAATGTTCATTAAAATTTATGTTTTTTGTAGCCGAATGGTGGAATTTTTTTGGCAAAGATGCTAAGAAATTAAGATGGATGGCAATGCGCATTTTGTGCCAGCCATGTAGTTCATCTGCCTGTGAGCGTTCTTGGAGTGTGTTTCAACACATACACTCCAAAAAACGCAATCGTTCGACTAAAAAACGAATGAATGATTTGGTTTTTGTCCACCATAACCTTCGACTTTAGATGAAAAAACTTCAAGGTAAGTAAATTTTGGATTTCTATATATAAATTGTTATTGTTTAGCAAATTTTATTCTTATTTTGTACAAGGTTTCAAACTAATGGTTTTGAATTGATTATATAGGGAGTGTTGAGGATGATCAACCAATTGACCTTGACGAGATTGATCCTGACTCAGAATGGCTTGTTGATGAAGAAGAGTTAATTGATGAGGATGACCTAGATATCATGAGGGAGGCTTGTGCACTTTCTGAAGAGGAGTTGAATCAACTTAGGAGGGAGCATAATATTGGAGCTTCATCATCAAGAACTATAGCTCCCTAGTGGATTGTATTTCACAATAACTATCTTTCTTAGCTTTGTCTACCTTGTGTTTCTTCGTAGCTTGTCAGTTTGTATCTTCACATTTGTATTTTGTAGTTTGTGATTGATTTTGAGGGTTCAAACTTTGAAGTCGAACTATGTAATAACACACTATATTGTGTGCACTTTAAATAATGATTTCAAACTTAATGGGAAAGTCCATATTTCAAAAATTAATGGTGTATGTTTCTTTTACTTTATCTATTTCACTCTCCATGCAACTAGGATGGCTTTAAATATTAAAAAAATCAGTTATTTTTCTTTTTTTTTTGTAAATTTTCTGCGTTTTTCGGATTCCCGATATTATCCCGAGAAATTGAAAATATCTTTCTCTTTTGGTTTGCTGAGATATTCTCGAGAAAGATCATATTGGCAATAACTTCTTTCTTCTATTTCCAAACTTCAATTTAGACGTTCTTCATGTTGAATTAAATTTATCATCGCTTTCTTTTCTTTCTAGTGGGGCCCTCCACTACATCTCCACTACTTGTTTGAATTGTGTATATAACAACCCCATCATTTCAAATCTGAAGGGCCTGGCTTTAGGACCACCCTCACTATCTATCAAAAGCACGTTAAGGCAGTGATCTGAATGTGAAATCTACAAAATTTGACTTCCATTAGCAAGACTTGAGACAATCCACTTGTCCTCCTTGAGAAATCTGGGGGATTGCTCAAGGATTTAGTCTGGCATAACTTTCATTAAAGGTTTGACATTGTGCAAATAAATTTTAAGCACAAAAGATCTGAAATCTTTTTCCATCTGAACTAAAGAAAATATAAAAATAAAAAAACCCTAAGGCATCAACATAACCCTTCATACAATTTTAAGATTTATATATAAGTTCCTCTTTCCAAGGTTTGAGGTAGGAGCATAAACATTGGCTGAAAAAGTCACATCCAAGGTAAGATGAATTACTTGTATAGCCAACCAATTGGCTAAATTTTAGTTAAGGATTTTCTATGGATTATGTATGTGAACTTGGGAATTGAAGATAAAAACTATATAGGAAAGATGTTTGTGAAATGGTGGTAAGGTTATCACAAGTTTTTGGCTGTTTTTTTAAATATTGAAATTTATTCTTCTATTTAATTGGATTAGAGCCCTCCCAAAAGTTATGAATAGATAATACCAAAGGCAGAAGATGTTGCCTGTGCTTATTTTTCAAATTCTTATTCAATGCTTTCTGTATGCTGGTTATTAAGTGTGTTGATGTTTTGAAACAATTTTTGGCTTTAGCATTGATGACATGCTCTGTTGATAGACACTATGAAATGTTTTAAGTAGGTGATGAATACTACTGATCCATTGTGTAGTTTTTGTATTTTGGATTTTCGTTTGAAATAAAATTACTCATTTTCTCTCCTTCTATGGGTGTACTGCATAATATAGTGAATTGACCTATTTGTATGGCAGGTGGAATGCAGGGATTTCCGTGAGTCCATTCTAGGAGTTATGCCACATCATTGGGTATATCTGATGATTTCATCTGCTTTAGCTTTAGGCCAATCAGATTAATGTCTCATAACTGGATATGCTGACCATAAATTGTTCTTTGCGTTTATCCATGCCTCTAATATTTGAAAGCGTGTTTCTTCAGGAAAGAAGAGATGATACTAGATTTGAACTTGCACATTTCAGAAAACACAAAAGACAGTCATTGAAGAAGATGACTGGAATGAAATATTCAGCTAACAAGCCAGATGACAAACATGTTTTTGGGAAGGATACAAACAATAAAATTGCTAGTGCCATTGGCAAAGCTGCAGAGTATGCTGCTTCATCTAAGAAAAGGAAGGTATGAACCATAACATAGTGCTTTGGCTAGTGTATTAGTGTGTAATTCAGTGAAGTTATTGTTACAACCTTGCATATCATTTGTTATTTTATGGAAATAAGATTTTGGATACATTCGGAATCATAATGGAGAAATCATTGTAGCAGTTTCTAAAAGTTAATTAATGGCACTAATAACGAAGTTGAAGCACAAGCCTTGTTTTTAGGCTTATCAATTACCTAGGAGTATGACTGTTCAGATTTATTGGTTGAGGGGGATTCTATGGTAATCAGTGAAGCAGACAAAAAGAAGTCTTTGATCAATTGGAATCTGAATAATATCCTCATTGAAGCTTGGAATGTTCTTGAGACCATTAACAACTATAGCATTTCTCACTGTTTTAGGGAAGGGAATTGCTTGGCAGGCTGCTTTGCAAAATTGGTGATTGATTCTTTTGATGAATATGTAGTGAACAGTGATCTGAACATGTAGGGAGATAAAGCCTTAATTTCAAAATATTTTGAAGAATTGGTGGCCCCAATCCCAATAATCCCTGATGCATTGGACTATCATTTGGAGGGGTCTTGTGCCCTTCCGCATCAAACCAAATTATACCCATGTTTCTTCGTACTTACTATTGTTTAGTTGCAGCTAAGTTACAAATGTACGCCCCTCTTATGGCTTGAGGGATTTTATTGCATTGAAAGCTTCGGAGAATTATTGCATAATATGCTGCCATTCAGTACTGGATCCTTTCCCATACATCAACATTGCAGATTTAACTGATTATGAGATGGATTTCACACAAGGATGTGTCTTACTACGCACTCTTATTTATTTCTTCATGATGCTTGGGAATATCCATATGTTGATGGGTCTATTTCAAGGCTTGGCTGGCATTCTATCTGTGTCATAGTTCTCCTACATCAGAATTGCCTTAATTGAGATAGGTTCTATGTTTATTAGCCTGGTCCATCAAAATGCCTGTGATCATCGATTGCAGAGTTCTGCTTCAACCGTGGAAATGAGAGGAAAAAGTTTTGAGACCTTATGGCTTAGAAAAATTGAGAAAAGTTGTTGTTATTGGTTCTCCAATGGCAATGAGTGCAATTAGGGAGGTTGTGGGGCCTCAAATCTTGTTGGAATTTCCGTAGCAACATCTTCATAACACAATTGTTTCAATTTTTTTATCTAATCGAATGGACCTGTTAAGAGACACAATTATTGTTTGTACCCATGCCAACACATATGTCCAAGTAATTTTCATTCCAAAAAAGGAATTACAGTCAGCCTTGGATGCATATGACTGGTAAGTGGGGCTTGTAGATTTGGGTGGTATTTTTCCTGTTAGCATTCTGGCATCTTTGCCTGCAGCTAGGAGAAGACTGGTCAATGGCTCTCTTAGAGGCTTCCACGCGGCTATGGCTAGGCAGGAGAAGGGTCTCCGTGGTTTCCTTCTGTTGAAAGAAAGGACAGTAACAAATGCAACTTACTTCCTGATTAGGAATAGTGCAGCTTTCGGTAGGGCCAAGAGGATGCAAAGGGTGGCACAAGGAGCTGTAGGCGTGGTTGAGGTTTTAGAGGTTGATAGTTCTAGTGATGGCAACTGATGGTGATGTTTAAATTTTTCTGTAACACCTGGTCAGTCTGGTGATAGTTTTGTTTGTGGATTTTTGTAACTTTTGGATGGGTAGGGTTGTGGATAAGTTTCTAAAGCTTGTTTGATTTTTGTATCCCTTCCGTTTTGCTTATATCATCTTGTCCATTGTATCTTCCTAGTTTTGATAAATCTTAGCCAAGATTCCTGTTAGGGCATCTTGGCGTGTGCAATCTTCTTTCTATATTAATACATATGGGTGTGATTCCCCTTGGATCACATTTATCTTAAAAAAAACAACAATTTACACAAAATGTACAAAATTAAATACAAGACACAATAGATAGTTGATAATTTGATGTCAATTGTCAAATGTTAAAAGATGAATTAAAATTCAATATATTAGTGCAATTGCACATGGGAAATCAAGATAAACGGTCACATTGCTCTTCGACTAGAGCATTGACATCATAGTTTGCATACTCAGACTCAACTCAGACTTTCAAACCAAAAAATTCCAACACTACCAAAATTTGAAAACTTAAAAAATACTTAAATTTCTTAAAAAACACATGTTTTATGCAAAATACAGTTACAAAATGCATAAAATGAGTCTATAAATGTTGGGAAAGTGTTTTCTATTAGATTTGAATAAAAAAGAGTACAAAATTGCATTATCATGCAGATACAACAGCTAGCTGATACTATTATGAATTTATGATGATTGTCTTTGAAAATCATCATCACAAATTGCATATCCAGGGAAGTTACAAATTACAATATTTTACACTTTCCTCTTCCCCATTCTAGTGAAAAATTGGGGAGGATGTCTCGTCCTTGCACTTGGCTGTAGCTCCTTGCTTAGCCTAGAAGGTTGTGCTTGTGGCTCCACCTTGCTACTAGATGGCAGTCGCACTTCCTACACCTCATGTTTGCCATCATTTACATTGATGCCAACCAATCCAATCTCTCTTGCTTCTGCTGCATCTACACCCTCTATAGCCTGCCTCTCAAAATCAGCAATCTTGTCCTCTGTAAACAAGGACTCCTGTGCAGTCTAGTCACTATAGAGATCAATTTTGTCCAAATCAATAAGCTCTTGTGATTTGTACTCCACCTTTTTGTGAAGTCGAAGGTTGTATTGCACCAAAACTAAGTCATTGGGGAATCATTGAGTCAACTTATTGCGCTTCTTTGTGTGAATGACATCAAACAATTAACAAACTCTAGCTGTGCTCACAATTAAAAGCGCTACAAGGTTGAGACCTTTGTTAGAGCCGATTTTTTATGGAAAACTCGCTGATTTGTAACATGCAACTCATCGCCAATTTTTTATGGAATACGAACTAAGATGCCCAAAAAACATAAGGGAAAATGCGCCAAAAAATGCGGACGCAGTAAAAACACATAAGAAATGTGAAAAATCTGTGGATTCGAAGCCTTTAAATACCCTATTCGAGTCTGTCCATGACACACTAACAGCATATGGGCTTTTTGGAGCGAATTTGAAGGATTTTTGAAGAGATTTGAAGACCAAATTTTTGCAATTTTGGGTTTGCACGAGGTTATTTTTTTTTCCTTTTTTTTCAAGCATATGAATTGCTAAATGATTTCTAATCTTGTATGAATGATTGAATGAAAGATTTTAATAATGTCCACGAGGCCAAAGCAGCCTATGGGACCAAGAGCAGCCTGCAGCCCCATTGAGAAACAGGGCACCAAAGTCTTATACAGTTTGCAGTCTGCTCCTCTCGAGATCAGACCTTCTGCAATGAATTTTGATCAAGAAGTTAGCAGTTTTGCCCAACCTTGCCTCAAACCAATTTAGGAATTTTGATCAAGAAGTTAGTAGTAGGCATGTAAAATTTAGGAATTTAAGTCCATTGAATTGAATTTATGCAAATTTTTATTGATTTACACTTAGACAAATTTAAGCAAATCAATTATTTATTTATTTATCTATTTTGAATAGAGGGTTTATGTTTTAGTTTAAGAAATGTTGTTTTTGTGAAATTCGTTAAATTTGTTTTGAACTTTTGGTTTATTACTTAATTACCATATTATCATATTTACTATTACGTTTCAATTTTTCAAATGCATTTAAATTTTACATGATTTAAAACAAAAAACTCGTGTTGAAATTGTTGTGTTTTTATTAAACACTATTGTTTTTGTTTTTAATATTTATTAATTTGGCAGGTTAGTATATGATGCAATCCGGCTCTACATCAGGTTTGGACTCAGGAATTGGAAGTCATCCGATTGGAACTAAACTCCTTGGAAGCCATGACCTCACTTGGAAGCATGGCATAATGGGACCGATAGTGGGGAGTGTATTTGTACCTAGTGCACGAAGAGAGTTAGTGGAGTCATCAATTGTCTCAAATACCATCTTGCAAGCATTCCTAATCACGACTCCAAGGTGTGTGACGAAGCCCCAAAAGAGCTGAAACAAGAGATGCTAGTAGTTCTTGCAGTACTGGATGAGAACATGCTGGAGAGGGCTAGGGCACAAGAAGCCATACAAGAAACCATTACTCCTAATTTGCTAGAAGAAACCAATGTAGATATGATAGGCATTGTCGGCTTTAGTCGCGGTCCACGTATATGTAACACACCCATCTCCTCTAGCTCGAGTGAAGCTCAATTTTTTGTGCCTAGAAATGCACCTGGAACACAACCTTCACTACAAAGTACAAGGTGGAACAAGGAGGTTGTAATGTCCCCTTTTCCGTGAGCATCAGGGTTCGAAGCATTAGCCTATCATTTGACCCTCGTAGGCTATTGTGGTGGATTAGAGGGTCCAGTTTGGGCGTTATGGAGCTCTTCAGGTGGCAGTTGTCAGTGTTTATCTCTCCAGATCCTTCATATGTTTTGAGGCATTGATATTGAGAGGTTTCCGGTTCCGTTTTGAGGGACTTACTATTTATAGTAAGTCATTGGATGTTAGAGAGGGACCCTTACTATTTTTAGTAAAGCAATTGGGTGCACAGTGGATACAATGGTTAACTCCCAGGTTTAGACGAAATTGAGAAATAATGATTATTTGTGGAGTTATGTTATTTCAATTATTAATAAAGTGATTACTTTATTAATAATTATTTATAAAGTGCAATTATAAAGTTTTAAGTTCACTTTATGTCCAATGGGGCCATGACCCTCAAAAAGGTAACTTAAAGTACATTAAATATTATTATTATTTGAGTGCCCATTTATTAAAGCATTTATTAAAGTGAAAGGCAAACATGAAATACATTTTTAAATGATTAAATGCCTCATGGGAAATTGTGCCATCTTAGAGAAGGTATAAAAGCATTGGAAAAAGCAAATGAAGGATTCATTCTTGATGTCATTTTGAAAGAAACTTTTCCTTGAGAGCTTGAGAGCTTTGGCTTGCAGGTTCAGTAAACCCTAGGACGAAAACCCTAGAGGTTTTGACTATTTGGACGAAAACCTAGATCAACCCACTTGGTGAATTCATCTCAGGATTCAAAGTTGCATTAAATTGTTTAGTATTTGTGTTGATATTGCTGGTTCATCATTGTGGCAGCCATTGGAAGGGTTTGATATTGCTGATTTCTACATATGATGGTGGCTAGGGTTAATGGGTATTGAAGATTCATGGCAACACATTAGCAACATTTTGGTATCATGTTTGTGGCATTTGGAGGAGTTATGTTACTGGACTGATTGTATGTGCCTAGGGTTTATTGCATGTTGTTCATAATTTTCTGAGATCATTTCCAGCAATATTTGATCATCTTCAGCTCCATTATTGTCATCATTTCCAGCGGTCACTATTCGGAGGAGTTTGCCCTCATTTGGGAAGTCATTTTGGACATCATTTGTACTATTTTGAGGACTTATTTGAGCTATATCAGACCTGCATCATCTGCTGTTGTAAATCACAAAATTATATGAAATAATATTGCTCATTTCTCCTCTATTTGGGTCTTTATTTGGAGCGCTCTTATCCGGGTATGTTTTATTGAAGTTGTTTTGCAAATGTTTAATTTGAGGAATGCTAGGGCTGCTGATCTGAGTTGAATTAGAGGTCTCATTTAATTCAGAAACAAACATTGAAAGCTCTTGAAAACCATCCAAAACACTCAAAAACAAATTCAGAAAATTGGATCAGAATTGGCAAGGGTCATTACAGAGGTGCACAAAGAAGTAAATAATGCATGCATAAATTTTTGGTATTACAACAACCTTCCCTTCAACGTGGCTAGGAGTCCATATTGGCAGTATTTGTTGACATCATTGACAGTTTTAGGGAAAGGGTACAAAGCATCCTCTCCAAAAGACTTAGGTGGGAACTTGCTCTAGGATGCTGTTTTAGATGCAAAATTAATTTTCAAAGAACAAAAGAGGCAGTGGTAGAAGTATGGATGCACTATTCTTTTTGGTGGGTGGATGGATGGCAAGATCCGCACCCTTATCAATTTTTTGATAGCGTCACATGGTGAGATGGTATTCTTGAAGTCAATTGATGACTCTAACAAAGTAAAAAATATAGAAACTTTGAGCCTAGTGTTGGAGCAAGTTGTCTTAGAGATGGGGATACAGAATGCGGTGTAAATTATCACTGACAATGTAGTGGTGTATGTGGCAGTTGGGAGATTGCTTCAGGAGAGACATTTATCACTCTTTTGGACCCCTTGTGCAACACATTGCCTTGACTTTCTTTTGGAGGACATAGAAAAAATTGATTGGATGAGACTGGTTGTATAAGAAGCAAGAAACATCACAAAATAACATTATAATCACCCTTGGGTTCTTAGCTTGATGAGAGATTACATAAAGGGGAAAGAGCTTGTGCGACCAGGTGTTACAAGGTTTGCAACTCACTTCTTAATGTTGCAAAGCATTACTAGTTTGTTGACACCGTTGAAGTAGATGTTTGTGAGTCAAGCATGGATAGACTCATCATATTCAAAGAAGGCTAATGGAGAGAGGACCGCAAAGACATTTTTTGATAATGTCTTTGTGAATAGAGCTACAAAGATTCTCTAGGTAACCTTTTAACTTCAATTTAAATTTCAAATTGAATTCTTTATTTTTAAACTTTAAAAGTATTTACTTTCATTGTAAATCTGTAACTTTAATTTGTTTGTACTTGTAGGTGTCGGATCTCTTGGTGAGAGTTTTGTGCATGGTGGATGGGGATAAAAACCCAATGGGGTACATTTATGAGGCCATGGATAGGGCCAAACATGCCATCCAAAACTACTACAAGTGGGATAGATTTGATCCCATTTGGGAGATCATTGATCGGAGGTTGAACAATCAACTCCACCAACATGCATTCAGTGGATGGAACCCGAGGTTGAGGTGAGGGACCTCGTTATTTCATAGTTGTAGCTTTACAAGCAATCTAAGGGAAAGCTCTTTTCTTCACCGCTAGCTATTTGAGGAAGATCCAAACAGACACCAAGTAACAAAAATTTGAAGTTTTATCTTACAAGTTACAAATAATTATTAATAAAATATTTCTTGCTTACAAATTCTTAAATATCTAATTTGTAGGTTCTTGGTCGGAAGATAGGGGTGGAAATACCCCAAATCTCAAAAACCTAGCCCTTTGAATTTTGTATCAACCTTGTAGCACTTCTAGATGTGAGCGCAACTGGAGTTTGACGCCATTCACATGAAAAAATGCAATAAGTTGACTCAACGACGTCTCAATGACCTAGTTTTTGTGCAATACAACCTTCGACTTCACACAAGAAAGGTGGAGGACAAACCAGAGGAGCTTATTGATTTGGAAGAAATTGATCCCTATACTGATTGGACTAGGCAGGATGAGGAGCTGTAAAGAGCTACTCCAAATTTTTGCAAATTTACATATAAGGATATCAGCGTCAGTATCAAAGCAAAACCAACTAAAATGCCTCACACTTTCTGATCACCTAGATCCCAGAAAGGGCAAGGTGAGAGCATACGGTGATTGGCTTACAATTGATCAATCATGCAACAATGTAAATTACAATTCTTCCGCTGTGGCGGGCAGCCACAAGTTGTGGGGATTCACCACTTTTCAGTGGGTAATGAAAAATAAAGAAAGATTACAATGCCATCCACTTGTTCAGTGGGAATACTCCACTTTTCAGTGGGTGTGATCAAATATGAAAGATTTTTTTCTCTACATTGGTGGTAATACCATCTAGGGGTTATTATGTGAGTTACAGATAAAGAAAGATTACAATGTATTAGCTGAAAATGATAATCAAGATGACTATTGAAGCCTGGTATCACTTTCCCAATGATTATGCTCACACAAGAACCTTGCAATCACAAAATGTGTTATGCTGATCATCAATTCCAAGATTGATATTCAATCCATGGCTCTGCTGTAACTCTGAAATGCCATATCAGATTGCTCCTGTATAATACGGAGGCTTGTGATGACAAGACACAATAAATTTTAATATACTCCATCTAATTTTCTATCCATAACTGAGCATACTCAGTAAAGTCCCTAGAAGATCAATGAACAAGACAGTGGCAATATTACTAAACAACAACAAGACTCTAGTGAGGACTGGTACGACACCCAGAAGAATGGTACGGCATGCTAATCAATATACAAAACTGCCTACTCAGAATCTATGAATGACAAATGAAATCTGCCCTCAAACAAATGATATTTACCATAGAAGTGCCACTGAAAACAACCAAGACAACATTTCACAAAGTCTGGTTTTTCCTGAGCCGTACGGCCTAGAAAAGGTACGGCAGCTTACCATTATTCATATATTGCATTTAAAGACATAAAAATGTTATGAAGTGTGATGCCTAGGGTATACAAGAACAATGCAAAAGGTTTGTAACACAAACTCATCACCATTAATTTTATTTTCAGATTTCTTCACATGACATGTACGGCCATTAGAGAGTACGGTCAGCAGATAAGAGCACATAAAACACAAGAAGAATGATCAAAATACTAAAAAAAACATCTACAAAGGATTACAAATGAAATACTAAAGATCTCCTCTCCAACACTCATCAAAACTCTCAACTCTGTTGAGCTCCACGGCAAACCCTGAATGAGCTTGCTCCGGCATCCACTTTCAACACAAATGGTGATTTCTATATGAAACCACACCAACTTCAGCTAGGGTGGATCTCTCACCACTGAAACCGATCTACTCCAAGAGGGTTTTCGTCCTCAAGAGAAAGGAAGAACTCACAGGTTCATTCCAGCAGCAAAACAATACAAATCATAAGCATGCCCAACAATGAGCCCATCTCTTCCTTTTATAACTTTTTGAGGGAAATAAAATATTATTTCCTCTATCCCTTCATTTTTCTCCTCAAAAGTATAAAAAATAATTCATTATGTGTGCACAACTTAAAGTCACCTTTTTAATTAAAAGCTCCCCTTAGCTCAAAAGGCCCCTTTAACAAAATAAAGGAAATATTTAATTCACAAGGCCCCAATATGATGCATCCATGATTTAGAGCTTTTCATCCCCTTTCCAACGAGCTATAACACTTAAGTGTTAAATGAAAATTTCCCAACCTTTTTAACTTAAGTGCAATAATTAATTGTTTAGCTCATTAAATCAACTGATTTTACGGGAAATCCCAAATATCACCAAACTGCAAAATTAAGCATACCAACATACTCCATGATGTTTAGGAAGATGAATGATGCCCTCCGGGTGACTTTCTAAAAATAGACGGCCTCTCCAAGAATCTTGGAGAGCAAACCGAGACCCCATCAAACATCATAAAGCATCACTGCGATCCTGAACACCATCTGTAAAATTGATATGTGGCCATTCCAAGAACATTGGAGTTCTCCCAACAAAGCCGGAAAGCCACCAAGAGACTAAGGACAAGCCAAAATGCTCACAATAATCAATGCACCAAAAATGGAACATTACAGTCCTCCTTGCTCAAGATTGCTTGTCCTCAAGCAATGCATGCTATCCAACAGAGATACCTGCATGATTAACAATAATATACCTAGATCCCAAATCAATCTCAGGAATGCTTCACACTGCTTCTCTGCTGTGCCACTCTGATATAACTGCAAATTGTATGGCTGGAACTTTGCTTACAACTATGAAACATTCCTCCAATCACAAAACTATTTGAATCCCAAGCACCAATAAACCCAAAGATGAAAGAGTTAGCAATCATCAATACAATTATCCAACATGAAACTATTGCTGGGAACCAAAATCTAAAATGTTCCTCCGTGGAAGAACACAAATCAGCTTGATAACAAGCTGGAAACAACTCAGAACAGCCATGAATTCGCTGATTCTCACTCTCCAAAAGAGCATTAGTAACTGTAACACTTGTTCCTTTTAGCTGATTACTTCTGTCATCTTCCCACAAAGAGCTAAAAGAAACAAAAAGATCAATCTCATGGCTGCATAAGTCTGAAATAATCTCATGAAAATTAGATTTCAGTGATCTAAAAATGAGATAGCAACAACAAAACTGAAATCTTTTGAGAACAATAAGAAATTTAGGCCATCTACAATCAGAATATGTCAAAGTTATGACCAAAATTTCTCTCCAATCAATAAATATGTATGCAATTGAACACCTATGATGGTTGATGGGAATAAGGACAGCAACTTTATAACTGAAATTTGACTCCAAAGTTATCCATAAAACAATCTTACCAACACTGCTATCCTCCATGGAACCCTGCAAATAAACTCCATTGTGAGAGTAAGCCATCATTGAACCTAATCTCTTGCATACCTGAGCCTTATGCCCATCTTCAACAACTGATAAAAACTTCTAGTTGAAGAAGTTTTTGTGCACATTAACATTCCATCAATGCTTTGCACCAGGACCCCATATCCTGTTACTATCCTTCTCCATGTTACTTACATTCAGTTGGTCCTCATCATTCAACATGAGGAGAGGATTATCATGTGTTAACTCAACTTCCATCATAGAAACAAAATCATCAAATGATTGGAAGTTGTTTTCATCTTTTTGTTCAGACAATTCATCAATTTGCTCCAATTCTACATCATCATACTTAGGAGGATGTCCTAAATCATAACTTCCTTGGAGCACATCAAACTTTTCAATTATCAGCTTGCCTTCATCTACTCTAGCAGCTCCAACTTGCTCCTTGAATTGTAGTACATCAACAAGCTGATTTACAGCTTCTAAGAGAGCCATTTGGGTACTCTCTAAGGAATCCATAGTTGTTTTAAGCTTATAATTTCAACATCTCTTCCCTTCAATGCTTCACCTAATCGATCAACAAACTCGAGAACATAATCTCTATCAGACAACAAGTTCAAATAATCTGATTTCAAAGTTTCTAAAGCCTCTCTGACCATGCACCAATTTTCAATTAAAGATCCTTTTTCCATGCCCATTTGACTCCTTTCAACTTGTGCTCTCCAAATGCGATCTTCAACAAAACTATGTATGCTATCCAAGTGTGTTAAAGATTGAACAATCTTATCTTCAGTGACCAACAACTGATTCTTGAAATCACAAGTTGCAACAATAATGGAGGCTGATCCAAATTCTACGACAAACTCTTCATCAAATGACTGGTTTGAAAGGACACTTGGTTCTTCAATTTGCATGGAAGATGAGTCTTCTTCTTCTTCACTTTCATCAAATGTTATGGCAACATCCAATTCATGAACGAGGGCTGATTTAAAGTCTTCAACATCATACTCTTCATCATGAATCTTTGAGGAATCAAACAGTTCTACATTTGGCATGGGAATTTCCCACTCATAATCTGAATTACCTTCACAAGCATAGTGAAGATACTCCTCGTCAGGGGCTGTCCTGAGAGTTTCAGCAGCATCAATCTTTTCATCTTTAATGATTTCATTGTTTCCCTTGTTTTCAGCAATATACTTTGCTTCAATGTTCTCAGGCTCACTTGCAAAGTCGACGGCAAGCAATCTATCGATCATCTTCAACTCATCAATTGTAGTGGCATCCTCAGGATCTTTATCAAATGAAGGACTTGCAAAGTCCAACACTTCTGGCTCTTCATCAAAGCAAAGCTCAACTTCACTAATTTCTGCTGTAGACTTTTCCAAATCAGCAAAGTCCTCTATGTATGTATCATGATTTGTGACTTTGTCTTCATCATACAGAGGCTTAGACTCATTTCTTTCAGCTAACAAGTCTTCATCTTCACCATTTTCAGATTTCACATCATTCGGAAAGAAAGAACATGTGGTGAAGGCTGTTGATTCATCTTCCTTTTTCTTACATTGGTGGTTAGGCTCCCAAGAATCTTTGCATAGGAAACAAAGATTTCTTCTTCTAAGTTCATTCTTGCTGAACTCTTTCTTCCTCAAAGTAGGAGGCTTCTTGTTTGGTGGGTTGGAAAGTGATGACTTGGAATGGATCTTGGTCCTTGCCAAAGAAAAAGGTAATTCGGGCTTGCATAAAGACATTGTCTTCATCTCCTCTTCCTTCCTTATTTTCTGAATGTAATCTATTAAGCCCTCTTTGTCAGGATTCCCCTCTTTGATGATTTTCAAGAAAGCATCCCAAGGAAGTTGCTGCTTACAATCATCTGATAGTCTTTCGTACTCATCAATAATCTTAGTGGCCTCATGATGATACTTCCTTCTATCCAACTTCTCTTGAACTGCTCTTTTTAATTCATCCTGACTTTGCCTAAGAGAATCAAATAGAATATCTGTCTCACTTCTCCTCTTAAGAGATGACATAATCTAACAATCACTCACATGCAAGGCTGAAAACTGACTTGCTCAACTAAAAGATCTGCAACAAATTAGCTTCCCAACAGGCTGGCAAGAACAAATTAGAGTGCAAGGATTAGACTCTTTCCCCAATTTTTCACTAGAGCAGGGAAGAAGAAATTGTAAAATATTGTGATTTGTAACTTTCTTAGATATGCAATTTATGATGACAATTTTCAAAGATAATCATCATAAATTCATAATAGTTATCGACTAGCTATTGTATCCGCATGATGATGTGATTTTGTACTCTATATATATTCAAATTTAATAGAAAACACTTCCCCAATATTTTATAGACTCATTGGATACATTTTATAACTGAATTTTGCATTTTATAACTGGATAGATTCTCTGGTCCATTTAGGGTGTCCAAGAGGGTTGGAGAGGTTGCCTATGAGCTTGAATTACCAGCTAGCGGCATAGTGCATAATGTCTTCCACGTATCCAGGCTCAAGAAGGCACTTAGACACAATGCAGTTCCCTCATCAGAGTTGCCACCATTAAATGAGGGGAAGTTGATACTGATTCCAGAGGCCATTATAGACTCCCAAGAGTGGACTCTTCGGAAGAGGGTCATTAATGAATTTTTGGTCAAATGGAAAAACTTGCCAGTAAAGGATGCAACGTGGGAGAATGAACAGATTTTGCAGCATCCAGAGTTGAGATTGCTTGAGGACAAGCAATTTTGGGGAGGGTAGACTGTAATGTCCCCTTCCTAATCAGCTCAGTTTGGTGGATTGTTAGCCTATTTAGTGGATTCCCGTAGGCTACTGAATTAGGGTTAGGGAATCCTTAGAGTTAGTTGGATCCAACGGGGTGGCAGTATTAGGTGATTAATTAAGCCCCGAATGTTATGATGTGTGGCACGCCACTTTCTAGGGTAGTTTTGGGTGATTTCTCCTATACTTACTATTTTTAGTAAGTTGGTTTAGGGCACTGACAGGGTCAGTTGTCAGCATTTCTATTTTTAGCCATGTCAGCATTTAATGTCGGTATCCAAAGTTCTAACATAGTCTGGTATTTTAAGTTATTAACAATACTTTATAAAGTTAAATTAAACATTTAACTTTATTGTTATTAATATCATAATATGACTATGGGGTGCTTAGAGAAATATTAAGTGTGTTTTTTTTAAAAGGGGTGAATTAAGTCTCCTAAGGATGGGTGCTCATGTGGGAGACATAAGAGGTTAAATGTTTTATTAATAAAATATTATTAGAACTCCAATGTGAGTGTGGGAGCTTGAGAAGGATAAAAGTAAAGTTTGAAGTTCATTTTCACTCACGTTATTTTGGATATCTGATATTGCTTTGGTTTGGAGGAGCTTGTTCTTCCTAGGGTTTGTGAGGACAAATTCCCTTGCAGACATCTTCTACATTGGACTTCATAGTTTGCAAAAACTCAGTTCGAAAGCACAGAATAACAATGGAGAATTGAGTTTGTTGGAGGAAGGAAGGAAACAAAATTTTTTTCAGGTTTTTGAGGCAGATTCCATCATCCACATGCTTGCCGTACTGTCCTTGGTTGGCCGTACAAGCTGAACAAGGGTTTGGGAATCTCTAGGTGGAAACGCCTTGGTTTTTATTGGTTTTTGGAGCTGTTTGGGGTCGTCTAGACCTGCACAACACTTGGATAGCAGTAGGGAGCTGTTCCAACATCATTTGAGGAAGTGGCGTCCAAAATAGGGTTGCTAGTTTGCTGGTTTGAATGACAGTTCAGACTTGTAGACTTTCAGATTTAATGGGTATGCTTGAATCTTCATTGTAATGAGATTTTATTATATGGGTATTCAAAATATTGATGAAATATTACTTTAGAATTATTTGTTGATTGTGGGTAATTGAGAAATATTGTTTTTGGAAGCTATTTTCTATTTATTTTGCTTGCAAATGTAACTCTGGAAAAACACTACATTCTGCATTTCTATCTATTTCTCAAAACTCTTCAAACTGAGGCAAAACACAAAAAAAATCAAGGCAGAACATGGGTGTATATTACACAAACCCAATGCTGATTTCAATTTTCATTCTTCTCTCTTCTGATATCTCTTTTCTCTATCACTTATTTGCTGCATGCAGGGTTAGCGGAACACACACGCTGGTAGGGAAACCAGCTCTGATACCACTGTAATGGACACCTTAGTTTTTTTGAAAAAAAATAATACTGCTGAAATGAAATGCAACAAATAGACTCTTCCACACCTTCTGATCACCTAGTTCCCGACATGGGCAAGGTGAGCATACGGGTGTTTCAGACTAGACAATTAAAATACTATTGCAACAAATAACAACATCCACTTATTCAGCGGGCATCCACTTAATCTTGGGAATTACCACTTGTTTAGGGGGGGATATTGAAAGAAAGCATAGGAACATCCACTTATTCAACGGGAAGCCTTTACAATGAAGCCACTTGTTCAGTGGGGTGAGTAATTGAACAAGAAATAAGCAGTCCCATTGGCGGTATGACCTTCTAGGGGTTACAAACACAAAGCATTGCACTGTAAATGAACTACAATCATTAAGGAATGCTGCAATAACTTATTAATGTCTGATTTCTGATAAAATAACACTGCTGTAACTTAAAATCAGAACATGGTAAGATTAGAAGTCACCTGATATCACCAGAATGTCAACCATTGAAGCTCTAGTGCAACAAATGATGGAATGAGCCCTCAAGCACTGTAGAATCCCTCTGAAATCTCTGCTACAGAAAATACTCAGGTCTGAAATACATAACAGCAGTCTGAAAATACACAAGAAACACTGAAAATACCCCCAAAACTCCACACACACTGAAATCTCCACACCAAAATCATTGCAAATAGTCACTACTACCCAAGGCGCCTCCTATCAGCAAGATAGGATAAGGAAATGAGAGGTGTTTAGGCTTTGGGAGCCTCATGTCCCTATCGGCAGGTGTACGACCTGCACTAACTATACGGCCAGCATTAATGACTCCATTCTGCCCTTGTTTTCCCACGAACTGCAACTAAAATATTTAACAAGGGATGGCGTCAGGGTTTCAGCACGAACTGCTCAACAAACAAGAGGAATTTCACTCCAAATATCCACGCCTAGCATGGTACGACGCCCAAGAATGTACGGCTGGGTCTTGGCTTGGTTTATTCACTTGAAATCTATAGAAATTCTCAAACCTTCACACTGAAATTATTATCATCAAAATCAAATTCAGAATACATCAAAATCTACTAACTCCATGATTGTGCACAGGTGATCTATGAAATGAAATCACTCCCAACCAGCTAGGGTAGGTATTTCACTACCGAAACCAACAAATTAGAGAGGTTAAACAACCCTAGAAGAACCAAGCTCGACAACTCACGTTCACAGAAGAAACAAATCTCATATCCAAAATGCATAAACCTGCAATGAGCGTTGAAGACTCCATTTATAAGCTTCCCGTGAAATGTCCAAGAGAAATAAAATATAATATAACTTTATGGGGCTTCATCGAATCTTTATTTCCCTCTAAAATGGGATGCCAACTTTATAGTAATATGACTTTTCCAAGTCAAGCATCCACCTAGGAAGCTATAAAACACTTTTTAAATAATATAAGTTGTCAACTTAAAAGTATAAGATTAAAACCTTTAGACAACTTAAAATTAATTATTTAAAAAGTAATTTCCCTTTAACGACCAAGTTAGCCTTCGGGAAACTCTAGGAATAAGGCTAACTTTCTCCGAGTCAATTACTGACGGAAAGGGGACATTACAAATTGTATAAAAGGTCATAATTTCAAAGTGCCCCAAGTGTCTAAATTGTCCTAACGAAGGCTAGGTGTCAATAAAGTTGAAATTTCTAAGTCAAAAGTTGAAAATTTGCTTTGGATAGAGTTCCATAGAAGAAATGTTGGAGATTTGTACACATGTAGAATATGCTTAGATAAAAATAGATTCTTCTAGGAAATTCTTTCAGGAAAAATTTAGCAAACAATTGCAAACACTAGAATAGATTTTTCCTCAAATCCAAGAGACAGACAAAATTGATTTTGATGTTCTCATTTTACAAGGATTTTTTGATGGGACAGATTTTTCCTTGCATACTGAATGGAAAGAAGCTATTCAATAGAGGATTGGAATTCTAAAAGAAGGAAAATATAAATTCAAGGAGGCTAATAATTCTTTTCATAAGGCTTTAGATGATATTTGATGTAAAGATTCCATGCAGATTTTATAATGAACAAATTTCAATCAACTCAGTGAGTGTCTTGAAGGTACAGCTGGAAAAAAGTAATAAAAGATGAATCCTCCAAGGATTAGGGATTTGATGCCACATCAATTGATAAACCCATGACATTAAAAATCTTGTGCAAAGAGTTTGAGGAGAAATTAAACAAATGTTGTGGAGTGCTTCCTAAGATGCAAGGTATTTACATATCCCATAACTTGTGTTATAGGATATCAGTAGCGGAACCACATCCTAGAAAAAGAGATTGTCAATGTTGAATACTAAGTTGCAGGGTTCGCCTGCCAGAGGACCGGGTGCGGGTGCGGTGCGTTGCGGGTGCGGGTGCCCTGTGGGTGCTGGCAGGGGATGTTGGAAGGGGGTGGGTGCGTCCCGGACGCACTCGGGTTCGCTGGGTTCGAACCCAGTCTAAAAACAAAGAACCCGTATGGCACCCGGAACGCACCCACGCTCCCATTGATTTTTTTTAAATTTTTTTTGAACTTAAACATCAATTTTATAATTTTTTAAACATTCTAAAATGCAAATAAAACCCTAAAAAGACATTATAAACACAATTTTGCCATTTTCAACTCATTTCTTTCATTCCAAAACACAAAACTCTCCATTGTGGCTGAACTCAAATTTTTTTTTGTGGTTGAAGAAAGAAGCTTGAAGATTGAATCCTAAAGGTTGGAAATCCATTGCTCCACCATTCCTACTCATTTCCAATGGTTTAGAGGCTGCCAAGAAGATCAAAGGAAGAGATTTTTGCAAAGAGGTAGGTTTTCTATTCATTTTTTTTTTTGCATTTTTGAACAACAAACAAATTCTTTTCAACTTGTTTTTTTTTTTAAAACTATTTATATGAATCATGAATGTATCACCATGCTTTTGTTTTTGTTTTGATTCTTGAAAGTTTTGAGTTTTCATTGTTTCCATTTTGTTTACAAAACTTATTGCCACACCCACAGGTGACAGGAATCACAATGGCAGCTAGTTCTAGCTCAGTATCACAATCAAAATTCAAAATCGATCCCCACTCACCTCTTTGGAGGCATGTTGAAATGATTCAACAACAACCAGGTGGTGGGGGTTACCTTTGGAAATGCAATGGTTGTGATGTGCAATATAATAGTTCATATAGTCGGGTGAAAGCCCATTTGTGTAACATCCCTGGGATGGGGATCAAAGCTTGCCTAGGAAAGAATAATAAACCTATACCACGAGAGCAAGTGCTGGCATATATCATGGAGCAAAAAACAACAGATGAAGTAGCAGGCCGTAAATCAGTAGCAAACATGTCAAGGAAAAGAGGCAGAAATCAAAGAATGGATCCTCCATCTATTCCTAGTTCCAATGTTGTGATAGAGAGCCACCCATTTTTGGTCACTCCTCAAGAGCAACCCACAAGCACTACAAACAAGAGACCAAAGGGACCTTTGGAAACATCATTTCAAAATGAGCCTCGAGATATTGCTGACCAACATATAGCCAGATGCATTTATGCAAATGGTATGTCATTCAATGTTGTTCGCTCACCATATTGGCAAGAGATGGTGAGAAAAATTAATGAGGCTCCAAAAGGGTATAAGAGCCCAGGTTATGAGAAGGTGCGTGGCACCTTATTGGAGAATGAGGTGAAGAGTATAGAAGATGCATTGAAGCCCTTAAGGGATTCATGTTGTGAGATAGGGGTGTCGATTGTCTCTGATGGATGGAAAGATGCAAGAAATCGGCCTTTGATCAATGTCATTGCAGTGTCCCTTAAAGGGGCAATGTTTTTGAGAGCTGTGCATTGTGAGGGACAGGTGAAGGATGGTGAATTTATTGCTCAGATCCTCATTGCAGCCATTGAGGATGTGGGACCTCGTAATGTTGTTCAAGTGATAACAGACAACGCAAAAAATTGTAGAGCTGCTAGGTTGTTGGTTGAGGAACGATATTCACATATCTTTTGGACACCTTGTGCTGTCCACTCTCTCAATCTAATGCTACAAAAGATTGGGAAAAAAATTGATTGGATTAGAGTTGTATGTAGAGGCCGAGGAGATATGAATGTTCATCACCAACCACCACATGTCCCAAAGCATATTTAGATCATTTTCTACATTGGAGTTGTTGAAGGTAAGTGAAGCAATATATTTTTAAATTTAAATTTTTCATAGTGCTTTAAATTTTTAATTTCACATATTCTATTTCTTCTTAAAAGTTAAAGTTTGTTTTCAATTTTTTAAATGTTTAAATTAAATTTTATTTATTGTACTTTTTATTTTTGATATTTCAATAGGTTGCCGAGACCCGTTTTGCCTCAAACACAATTGCCTTGAGACGACTTGTGAAGGTCAAACAGGCTCTTATCAACATGGTAACAAGCACTACTTGGTCCGTATGGAGGCAAAGCAACACTGAGAGGGCAGCAAATGTTAAGGGGATGATCCTAAATGACTATTGGTGGGATCGTGTGGAGTATCTCCTTGTTTCACCGAGCCCATTTTGAGCATGATTCGTTATACAGACATGGACAAGCCTTGCATGGGGGAGATATATGATGGCATTGATTCAATGATAGAGAAGATAAAGAACATCATAAATGACAAGGAGAAAGATCCTCAATAAATTCTCTTCAAGCAAATGCATGAAATTATTGAGGCTAGATGGAACACAATGACAACCCCGTTGCGTCTTCTTGCATTTGCATTGACTCCAAAATATTACAGCAGTGAGATTCTTTCGGTGACAAATAGGATTCCCCCATGGAGAGATTTAGAAGTGTCTGATGGGTACAAGGCAGCATTTCGTAGACTCTTTACTGATCCAGATTTGCAATGGTCACTGATGAGTTCACTGATTTTGTACACTCCAATGGTCTAAGCATTGAGGTTCTTCATGATAGATTCAAGAAAGATGCTCACAATTGGTGGTACTTTCATGGCCAACAATTCCGGTGCCTATAGCCTCTTGCAGTCAAAGTTTTATCACCAGTAAGTTTGCTAAATTTCTATGTTTTTTATGATTTATAATTTTATCTTAAAAACTTTTAAAAATTTGAAGTTTGAAGTTTCATAATTTTTAATTATTATAAATTTTATAACTTGTAACTTTATAAGTTTTAACTTTGTAAGTTTTTATTTTTAACTCTTTCTCTCTACTTTGTCGTCATAGGTTGCTAGTTCCTCTACATCTGAGAGGAATTGGAGCATGTACTTTTTTATCCACTCGATAAAGCGCAACCGATTGCACTCCAAAAAGGCGGAGAATTTAGTGTATGTGCATTCCAACTTGTGCCTCCTTTCGCACAAAAAGCAAGACTATAAGGAGGGGGAATCAAAGTTGTGGGATGTGGAGCCAGAGCAAATTGACATGGATGCTTCTACTTCCCAGTCCAAACATGTTGCACTTGAGGGATCAGAGAGCGAGCACACTTTTTCAGCGAGTGCCGTGAGTGGCAGTGGTGTTGGTTGTGGTTCTTCAAATGATCCTGCTAATGTCCAAGATGATGATGATGATGTGGAGGATTTAGCAAATCCATATGATGATTGACACTTGTCATTTGACATTGAAACAATGAAAATTGATTGTTGAACATGATATTATTATTTTGAATCTTGTTATTGAACTTGAAGTTCGAGTTTTATGTTTTATGATATTCAAGTTGATGGTGGTTTTGTTGATTATATGATGCTATGTGGTGTGCTACACTTTATTCTTGCAATTCTACACTTAATTCTTGCTTCTATGCTTAATTTTTTTGCATATACATATATATATATATATATATATATATATATATATATATATATATATATATATATATATATATATATATATATATATATATATATATATATAAACGAACCCAACCCCCCAAAAAAATTTTGGCCGAACCCGCGAACCCAAACCTGCACCTGCACCAGAACCAGCAACTTAGATTGAATATAATCAAGTAGAGGTTTCTCAGTGAGGAAAGCTTGAGACATTGAAATGGCCTTCAATTTTATGTTGAAACAATGAAATGTAATATTTTACTATAAGGTTATCCACATAAAACTTTGCAATGTCTTAAATTGTACGCTTATTTGAATTAAAGTCGTTAGCTGGGCGGTTATTTGAAAAGGAGTACAAGCTTTCATCAATTCATTGTAAAGTTCAAACATTATATGTGACTTTTTGAAAATTTTGGTAGAAATTGTAAGTTTTCAGGAAATTAATGAAATTATACAAGAACTTTGTGTCTTAGGTGATTTTGTTGTGATTTGCATCATTCTTATTTTTGATGCAAATTATTATTTTCTGAATATTTTCTTTTAAAATCTATTGAAAGTGTTCATTTGTCACATTTACAAAACCCTCATAACTGCTCGTGTTGAATTAAATTTATCTTTGTGTTCTATTTAAGTTAATTCACACCATCATTTTCAATTTTCAAATCTTTTTGAGTTTTGTATGTATTCTAAAGCCCCCCATAAAAATAATTGAAAAGTATAGATGCCTTTTATTTTTTTTTCCTAAAATTTTGGCTTTTAATAAGGCAGCCTCACCATCTCGAAGATTGCTTTTACTTCAACAACTGTTGGTAAATGTCAATGTACCAATTACTTGCCAACACTTTATTAGGTGTAGGCTTTTCTTTTAAATTTTGAGTTGGATCGAAAAGCTTGGTGTTTGTGGATTTCTTTAACTTCTTTGGTTCTGTTAGAGGCTAAGTTTTCCTTGTAATTTGGAGATTGTTAGAGCTTTTTGGTTGATACTCAGCCTTTTTTGTTATGTGAGGCCCCAATAAATCCCTTCAATTCACTTAATAAAAAAATATGTATATGTATATACACACACATTGATGTCTACATTTACATATATACATCTACATATACATATACATGATGTACATCTACGACTATAAATACAACTACATTTACTTCTACATACATACCTAAAAGAATAAGAAAATGTTTTTCTTTGATCATTTCAGCAGCCCTTTAAATAGGTTGGATAAATCTGCAAATCATGCACAAGGCAAAAACATGCAAGTAGAAGACTAGAAATAAAAGACCAAACTCTAAGATATGGTTTTTGTCATGCAAAAACTTCGCCAAAAATCATTTGTAAGTTTAGATTTATATTCATGCAATGAAACTTTGATACAATGAAAGTATAAATAACCAAAACCCCATTTTAACTACAGTTCATATTTTTAGAAAGAATTCATGCACAATAATACCTGTAAGGTGGAATCCACCAAGATTGTGTGAAGAGAAAACCCTATTAAGGGGATAAAAAACTCCTCGTGTGATTAAAAGTAGATAGTCAATCGTAATAACTATAGAGAATGTGCACAAGGTTGCACATAAACATAAAAAATACTGTTTTAGGAATGAGGAAAACAAGAAGAATAAGAAGAAAAAAGTAGGGAAGAATAGAATATTCATATATGCCTACAAGAGAGAAGAAGAATGGAAAGAATACGCAACATTTCACATAAGCATTAAAAAGATTGTTTCTTCATATAAGCGTAAAGTGAAGGAGGTACTATTCCAGTGTGTACAAGTGGACGGAGTTACAATGTAACTCTTAAGAGTCCCTTTTTGAAATGACAGGACAAAGCAGAGTGGGAGTACCATGATTTGTATTTCTAAAATTTGTGTACAAGAGGAATCTTCTATATCATCCAAAAGACTTGCTGGAGAAAAATCTCATGCCGCAAAAACATCAATTAACTATTCACAACCAAATGATAGAACTACACACAAGACACAGAAAGAAATGAACATACTAAGGTGCGTTATTCATATGACATAGCATATACTTGAAAGGATTCTACACGATATACAACAATACCAATAGGGAGAATGCATACAGAAGCTATCCTCCGAATATGTGCCCGAAGATATCATAAATAGGATGGATCCCTGTAAGGTATATCTGCTAGAGAACTGCCCAGAATTACCACTCATATCAGACACAGCTATTATTCCTGAGTAACCCAACCAAACACCAAATATACTTGTACAAATACATTATTGGAATACATATTTGTTGATCATCGTATATCTTCTCACTCTACCATATAAAATATGACTTCAACAGGTCAAGTACATAACATAAACAAGGTATACACTGTGTTATATCATGAATAGTGTGTGCGTGTTGAATTTGAATCGCATATTTATACATCAACAAGTGTTCAATATCTGATCATTAATTGGTTATCATATCCAATTAACTATTAGTCTATTATATTAATGTTAATTACAACGTTTATTTGTACTTAGATGTTATAAATGAAGTACCATAAATGAAAACAATATATTTTAAATGGTCATTATCTTCTAAGAGGAAATATAAATTTCTTTTTCTATGGAGTGCCGGTAAAGCTGAGATTGCTCTTGGGTGATCAAAATAGGTATAGGAAGCCTGCCCTAGTAAGTGAAAGCATGTAAATGGCCACTATGGTCTTGCAGGAGGATTAATGCCGGTAATGAACTCTCAACAGGGAAAGAAATAAAAAATGCAAAACTGGTCTCTTAAATTTTCTTGTCCCTTCAACAATTCACATCTTTAATCTCTGGATTTGTAAGGTTCAAAACCTTTTTGGATTTGTTAAAAAAAAAGGACACAGTCCTTAAATGTGTGTTTCATTTATGGATATCCATTTTAAAAAGGAAAAAGAAAAAAGATGGATGCAATATGTGTATAAGTTCTTTGATACATTTCTAAACTGAAAATTGAATTTTAAAGGCTATTGCTGATTCCTAAGCAAGCAGTTTTCAATTTAAGATGGGCAGAGCTAACAGAGTAAAGAATCTTTTTGTTTTACTAATGCATTGACTTGCTATAGTTATGTTTTAGGCCTTCTTTGATTTGTTTTTTTCTAGAGTTTGATGCATTTTTAAAGCTATGATCTTCATGTTTTGGCCTCAATTTTACAAGACTAGGAACATTGATCTACATGTCCTATATTTTCTACTTGGTGTAAGGGAAGAAGTCTTGATTATTATTTTTTCAATGCTTACAGAGGAACCTCTATTTTCCCACGATAACAAATCATACTCAAGTCTGGTGGATTCCTAATGTTATTGTAGCTCATCAAAAGGAGGGAATAGAGGCTATTCATCTAGCTTCTGGGCGTACAATCTGTAAGGTGATTTTGATTCCAACTATAGGAAGGTGTCTGTACTAACATGCACATAGTGGCTTTTTTTCTTCTTTGCATAACAATAGTATGATATAAATGTCATTCTGTTATGTAGACATCTGCAGATGATTATATGTTGGATCTTTCTTAAAAACTTAAAAATATAAGAGACTGTACTTTATTTAGATGTCAGGGAAGCAGCGATGATGTCATGGAGCCCATATGACACTGGTGTGATTGAAGGATATGTCAATAGAGGTTGATTTTCTGTATGTACTATCATTTTGAGAGTGGTTGCATGGGTTGGATCTGACTTCTTGTTCTATAGTCAGAGATTTCAACATGGTTGAACTGATTAAATGGACGTTTATTTACATGATTTTAGCTTGAAAGAATCTGAAGGTGTTCTTTTGGATTCATATATGGTTAAGAATCTAGATAGACAGGAATTTATAATATAATGTTGGATTGAAGGTTACTTTTTACTGATTATGTGACATTAGTGTTAATTTCTGTAGTTTTTCTTGGGACGTGAGCACCAAGCAAAGAAGAGGAGGAAACATTTATATCGGGGATTATTTTTATTTTCCCCTTGGTCTTTCATCAAAATTTGAGCATAAATCATTGGCTACATGAACAATAGTTACTTCCATTAGCGAAAAGAAAAGAAAATAATTACACAAAACTCAGCGAGAATGTGTCTGTGGACAAGAAATGAGGCGTTCTCCCTTGTATCTTTGTTGCACCCGATGTTCTCCATTGGATGAATCTTCAACATAATCTTGTCCACCTTGCATAGAAGATTAGTGTGTTATGTTCTGATGTTTTAATTATTCTGTTCTAATCCTTTGGGGTTTATTGGCACTCATCCTGTCCTAGCATATCCAGGAAACATTTCAAATTCTTTATGTACAAAGGCTGGTTTGGACTCGTCATCGTGTTTGTCATTGGAGTAAGATATTTCTATTTGCTTAGTCTTGGATTTATTCAAATGTTCCAGCCATTCTTCTGTTTGTTTGGTACATACTCCCGGTGAATCGTTCCCCTTAGTACCAAGATCCCTGTCATCCTAATTCCAATGGGACTTTGAGCAGCCCACTTGGCCTCTTCATTGTAATATTTTTTTTACACTCTTCTCTTGTTCACTCCTTCTGAAAGTAAGTCTAGTGAATCTCTTTCTTCTCTATCAAGCCAAGAGGTCGGTTCATTCTCTATTTGACTCGTTTACAATTTTTTTTTCAGTTGAGTGCTTGACAACTTTTCTTTCTGATGTAATTTCCAATGATTGTCTCATACCTTTACCTTCCTTCTCCCAGGTTCAGTGTTATATAGTCTCTTTTCTACTAGAGCCTGGAAATTAAATGCTTTTTAATATCTGCTGCCTGGGTTACTTCCTCCTATGTCACCATTCTTCCATACATTGCCTCTGTGCCTATCTCTTAGCTTCTTGTTGCCTTGTTCCTAGTTGTCCCTCTAATTGGACATATTGTATTCCTGTGAAGTGGATGAGTCATTAACTGATCAACTAATTGAGTCATCTCCAAGCTTCTCTGCACTTCCTGATTAAAACTCAATTAATGCTAAACCTGCTAATATTTAATTCTTTTCGAGTTTTGATACTAAGATTTTTTTTGGTAAGTATAAAGCAACTCTTACAAATGTCACAACTTTAGGACAAGTTACATGGCCTTGGGGATGGAGAATTGTGTCACTTCACATTGGATAACTTTGAGATGAAATGGCAGTGGTGTCAGAAATGTAGATGCCTATCCCTGTTAAACCTCCATCATGAACATATACATGGATATTCTAAGTAAAAAAAGGGAAAAAAAATTATGTGCCAAGGGGGATATTGCCCACATAAACAAGAAACAAGAATAATTTCAGTACTATTGTATGAGGTCTCCATGATCTCTATATGACCTTGACATGGATACGTAATTCTGTACCTTCTAGAATCTATACAAACTTAAAGAGATACATATCGAATACAAGTATCTCATGTACACGATAGGTATGTATGACGGCTGAGTGCAACTCCTCGTACATAATAATGTCATGACCAATACTAATACAAAACATTAGAGGTGTCTCAATAACATTATGTGAATTCTTTTATTGAACACATGCTTAATTTATTAACATGTGCAGATAAGCACACCACATCATATAGGATCAAAATTCGCACCTACAAATATAGGTTAGCAGGTCTTGTGGGGTGTTGCTCGTGAACTTGTTATTGCTTGGGGATATTATTCTATTTGTCTAAAAAGGCATAGTAATTACATGTTATTGTCACAATTTCGAGATAAAAACGGTAGCCCTTTTGTTGTGAGCATGCTACAGTTATCGTTTTTAAATTCTTGAGAATATTCAAATTGTGAAACAAAAATGAATGGACATGCAAATTTTAACAGAAAATGCCTTGAGTGCATTTGAATTTGGAATGATTACAATCACTTCTAATCCTGCACGTGTATGCATTTTGATGAATGAGTTCAGTATAAAAATGTGATGGGTCTTAAACACTCTTCATTGCTCTCATGTTCCACATGCTACCATCTACAAAACAATTAGTTTGCGAATGATTTGTCTGAAAGTGTACATCTAAAAAAGTTTACATCTAATCTATCTAGAATTTTTCTTACATTCTTTAGAAACATGTTGAGCCATATCATGGAAGGGAAGAAATTTTCATCTATAAATATGAGGCTGATAAATGCAGTAATACCATGGAGTTGTTTTGGAAGTAAGAAAATAAGTCTCTTACTTAGGGAGAGCATAAAATCATTGCAGCATCAAATCATAAATGGCTGACAAATCAGGGGTAGGTTGTTTAGTATGAGATGCTTGAGGGAAGCTCATCAGTGCAGCATCAAAGAAACTTGATGAACACACGATTATACTGGGGGTGGGGGAGGGGGGGGGGGGGGTGAATCAGTATAATACAATCTTTTTACTTTTTCAAAACTTAACAACCATAAGAATATCAATCGCACAAGATCTACCAATTATGCAACACAAGAAGAACACAAGGTTTACGTGGGAGAAAACCATGACAAAATATTTCTTATGTAAAATCTCTTTACAAGCCTTGTAGGCACCAACCTACAGGAGGCACCAATCCCCTCTTATATGATTTGTAGGCACCAACCCACTGTTGGACATGTTGTCATTGATGTCAAGAAGGTAGTCATGATTGTTATAATTAATGAATAGGAAATGGTTATCATTGATGTCAACATAGCAATATGATCGAATGCAAGGCAATATCATTGAAAGTGACTATTGGCAAGATCATTGTTAGTGATAACAAGTGCATAGACAAGTTGGTTATTATTGATGCCAAGAATGCAAGGAGTACAAGACAAGGTTTGATGCTCAAGACAAAGACAAAGACGAATCCCTTGAAGTTTAAATAAATGCATTTGAGAGCAGAGCAGCAGATACATATAAGACAATGAAGAGCTAAAGGCCGACCTGTTTGTGGTATGTTAAAGATACATAAACAATTTACAAAAGAGATCTGTTTGAGGCCAACCTCCTCTTCCTAGTCGCCACCTTGTGAAAAAACAAATTAAAATATTGATATGGGCTGACCTCCTTGTTTGATAAAATTTAAATTAAGATTTAAATTTAATAGATGACTGACTTCCCTTAGAGAAAGTGCCAAAAGTCATATTTAAATGACTAAAGGATGTGATTTGAATATATAATAAGCGCCATGTATAGATATAAAAGAAGTTAGTTAAAGATAAAGGAATGTGGTGCGATTTATATCAAGAGGTGTGACTTATATCAAGAGCAGCGATTTATTAGAAGAAAGAAGCGATTAGTATTATGACAACTGTAGAAATTAAAGAGCAGCGATTTCATTTTGAAGGGTAGCGATTATAGTTGAAGAGTCACATTTGTTTGAAAGGTTGTGTTCGTTATGGAAGGGTGTGTCTATCACCTTGCTTGAGAAGATATATAAGGAGAGTAAAAGGTGACTTTGAAGGCAAGCATCCCAATGATCCATTTTTGAGTTAGAGCAGAGTTAAAAAGAAGAGAATATGTGAAATAAAAGATATATTCCTTAGACACACTCAGATCTGCATATGAAGGTTTAAGAGGCAGAAATACTGAAGAAGGTTATGCAGATATAAAAGCACTAAAGGCAGAAATACTGAAGAAGGCTATGCAAATATAAAAAAATATAGAGGCAGAAATATAGGAGATCTATGCAGAGATAGAAGCAGAAATATAGGAGTCTATGCAAAGATAGGACGAGTTTGGGCAGATCTCAAGGTAGAGTTTTATGAGAATATAGTGCTATAATTGTGATCAGATTTGAGAAAAGAATTTGTGCATCATTTGGATCAGATTTTGAAAGGAAGAACATTGTGTGATTTGGATCAGATTTGTGAAGAAAAGATATTGTGCGAGTGTGATCAGATTTGCAGAAGATAGTGATCCTGATCCGTAGAAGGTTGGTGCCTTAACAAGAGATTGGTGTCTCTTACTGGGTTGGTGCTCAGTCGCGGATTGGTGCTCGCAAAATCTATAAGTGGGGATTGGATGACAAAGTCTTCATAAAATCGGATTGTACGTAATCTTTTTCTCACAAATCTGCTCTTGGATGATACAACCACTTTCATACACTTTTCTTCTCAAATCTACATGCACTCTCTTTCACAAATCTGCCATAAATCTGCCTTCAATGATCTTCAATTAATTCCTCATATGCAGATCTGCTGGTGTATATGTGATATATCTTATATTCTACACACGACACACTTCTCTTCACACATTTCTTATTTCCTTTTATATCCTCATGGCTGAGTGAAAAGAGGCATCCTTTTGGAAATAGATAACCTCATGAAAGACCACAACTCTTCATTAATCTTCATGGCATCCTTTTGAAATTTGATTGCTGCCTTTTATTAACTATAATCACTGCCCTTTTATAGACTTTAATCGCTGCCCATTGAAATATACTAATTGCTGCGCTTTGAATGATATTAATTGCTGCCCTTTTTAAAACTTCTAATCGCTCACGTTTTGGATTGCTATTTTTTGCTTAACTTGGGCAATTAAACTTGATTTATATACATTAACTTGGACGCTAAAAGGAAAGTCGGCCAAGAATGGAATAAAGTAATTTTGTTTGCAATATAGAGAATGCCGACTTGAAGGAAAACACCAATGTAGAGGTCGACCAGCATTAACATAAATATTTCTAATAACCATCTTATAGTCAGCCACCTTAAGCAAAGGAGATATTAAATAATTTTTCATGGGTCGGCCAGCATTCTTGAACAACCATAAACTTGTCTTTTGATCTACATTAATACACACTATTAATGCCTCAAAAAACTTGTCTTTTGGTCTTTTGATTTCATTCTTTACCTGAGTTACTTTGGATAGCAATTAGTGGCTTTTGGCCATTGCATCCTCATGCGATTTCCTTCCTGACATCAATGCTAACAATGTGACATTCCTTCTTGACATCAATGATAACAACGTGACATTCCTTCTTGACGTCAATGATAACAATATGACATCAATGACAATAAACTTACCAACAATCTCCCATATGCCTTTGACATCAATGACAACACTCTTGGACAACGAAATCCTTCTTGACATCAAATGACAACATTTGCAACAAAACTAAAAGACAACTCTAACAATGAAGCAAAAACACATGCATTCCTTCTTGACCTTCAGGCTGTAAAATCTACGGAGTCTGTAATGTGCAAACAGAAGGAGATTCTATAGTCATTATCAATGGCATCCGCAAACGAGGCTTGCCAAATTGGAAAAGCAACAATATACTCCAAAATGTATGGCCAATATTGGATTCATTAGCAACATTCATTGTACAATACATCTTCAAGGAAATCAATAGAGAAGCTCATTTTGTGGAAATTTATGCTATTGACAAGAAGGATGATCATGTAATTCATAACTTGGCTAGGACGTGGGAATCATTCAACTCCTTGTTTAACCTATAATCATATAATTGAATGATTATTGGCTGGAGTGTGGGAATCACTTGACTCCATATCCAACGCATAATCCATATGATAGAGTGCATCAAGGATTAGATCATTTAATGGAATGCTAGTACTCCCAGGGGACCACAATAAGAGAGTAGTTCACATTAATGATGATGACCATTTTAGGCATGTGAAAATGACTGGAACTTGGCTCTTCATACCACATGTGACCAGACTCATCATTTAAGAGTAAGGCGAGAGCACAACAACCTTCCACTATTATACCTTCTCAGTTTAAAGCTGATGGCTTAGCGGATTTTTGTAGACCTTCACAGAGAGATGGATACCTCTATGCTGCTAATAGTGAAGAGGAGACAAGTTGCTCTTCTAGGAGGAATAACATACTTACAATTGAGAGAAATCAAGACAAAAGCCATGATTATGCTGCATACAATTAAGGTGGCCTCCATACGTATAGGGTTAATATTGACGTGACCTCCATGTTCATCAGGGTGTTTTTGAATGCGATAGAGTCAAAGGACATGGTCAAAACAATCACCATAGCATTGGTCAGATCTTAGCAGTATTTAGGATTGGAGCAGGAGTTGGAACATGCAGTACTAGGGCTAGGGTTTCGATTGAAGAACAAAGTTTGGCAAATCAACGCTGGGGTTGTTGCTGGTCTGTGGACACACTTTATCATACTTGTTGAAGGTCTCCCCGAGGCTGTATGCAAGCAGAGGATTGAACCAGGTACCAATTTCCTAAAATGTGCTATGCGTATCACCCTCACCTCTACCATTGCTTGGTCTTTTGCAATATTAAAGGAAGATGAAGCTAATCTTGCTTGGGGTGCCGAGTAATGATAACCATTGTATGGCTGAAGTTTTGTCACCTTTGGCCTTCATGGTAATATTGTAATAAATGCATAGTTTTTTTTAGTAAGCTAATGAGGATTGTTTGCTCCTCTTCCATAGACATAATTGAATTTGTCACCTTTGGCTTTTATGGTAATATCGTAATATATGCACAATTTTTTTTAATAAGCTAATGAGGATTGTTTACTCCTCTTCCATAGACATAATTGTTGTATTTAGATGGCTCTCCTATTAAGGAGCAACATAAATGCAAAATTTCAGTACTTTATAATACTAAGGGCATTGTCTCCACCGACCGATATATATATATATATATATGATTCTTATTATTATTTTTAGATAACTTAGAGTGGGTTTTATTGGGCCCCAGTCCTTGAAATTGCATCACGTACAATCATGATATAATACCTTATAGAACAGATACAATTCAACCAAACAATGATATTGCCATGTACTTGCCAAAGAGTATACTAACCCACAACTATATTTTTGTTTCAAGTGGGATCTAAGCACCATGCAAATAGAAGATTTATTTTAAGATTTTTCTTTATGGTTAGCCACCATTGTTCATTCACTTTTTTGGGGTGGATACAACTACTGGCTCCTTTTCTTCCTCACTATCAATATTTGAGGGGAAATTGTCTTCTGAAGAAGAAGGATCCAACTCCAACATCCCTTGAAACTTTGAGCACTCAACATTATTAGCTGACAATATTGCTTATAGATTAAGAATCTCCTCTCTAGTTAGCTCTGAACAACGAGTTTCTCCAATCCAACACCTTGAGTTGGACACTCTTCTCTCACCCTTCCCTGCTCCTCTACTTGAAACTTTTCTTGTATCTACTATTGTTCACCTTCCTCCACACTCACCATAGCAACAAAATGCATGCTTATTTACCGCAATATGTAAGAACCCTGTCTAATCTGAACTGAATTTTTCCCTTGCCGTCCTAAATTTTCTGATTTGTTTTTCTTGAGTTTTACTTAGGGTTTTGATGTTTTGTTTTCGCCAATGTGATTGATATGATTTGTAGATGGAAAGGTTGCAATATAACATTCAAACAACATGCATAGATGACTGAAATTAATCAAAACAGCTCACATAGATACACAAAAACACAATAGAACATATCTAGATGAATGATTGACCACTTTATTTGAAATATTGTTGGCTGATTACAAAAGATGAAGGTCTGATTTTTATATCAGACTTACATATGCTTGCATGAATGCTCAAATCATGAACCAAACCAACCTACAATGATATAACAATGAAGCAACGAAGTCTTCCAACTCTGGTCGCCATAGAAAAGAACTATTTGGATGATGAATGAAGCCAAAACCAAAATGCATGGACTGATTTGCAAACTGTATTTGCTGATATGAGATCTGAAGCATAAATCCTCACAAAAACATGCTGGAAACTCCACCAAACCCTAGCCCAATGATGTAATGTCCCCTTTTATGGGTTTTTCTAGGGTCGTCGTGAGTTAGAGGATATCGATCCTCTCTTGGTTCATAGTATAACAATTAACTTATATTAATTTATATTTATTATAATAATATATATAACGATAATATTTAATTATTAATAGTTATAATTATGTATTGTTATAATATAATATCTTATTTTGATATTTATATTTATTAATATTTATATCTATATTAATAATTATATTTGTTATTTATATTTAATAATATATTTTAAATAAATATATTATATGTTATATTTATATTAATTTATAATATTGCTTTAGGATTTTTATAATACTTAATTTATTATTTAAATATATTTAATCTATATTATTTAATCGATTTGCAATGTTTAATGTCATTCATATCTTCAATTTGAATGAATAATGCATAATCGATTTAATTGTAAATTGTCAATATAGGGACATGACAACCCTCCCCACTCAAGATTGCTTGCCCTCAAGCAATCACAATGAGTTCTTTCATTACTTGGCAGTTTTTAACGTCTACCTTCCGGTGTGTTGAGATGAAATCGTGGTTTTGATCTAGAATGAATATTGCTTTAGGGAAGAGACAAAGATTGTGATTCTATGAAAGAGAATTTGTGACCAAAAGAATACTTGAAAGGTCTAATGAAAGACAAATGTATAGGAAAGCATTTGTTTGATGTTTTGAATAGCAACGATGTGATGCAAGTATCATAGATGAAGATGTGGTTTTAGACAATGAAAATATTTTCAATGCTAAAGAAGAATTTGAGAGTATTGAGATTCCAAGATTCCAATGAATGATGACGACATCTTGATCTTTGATTACGAGATTCAGTCTTGTACTTGTCATATGTTATTGACCTCAAAATTGAAAAGAGTCATGTTTTTGAGGAGTAATTGATTATATGATGTCATGGAGAGAAAATTTATGATCAAAGAAGATTTGGTAAGCTTTTATTTGATTTTAAATAGCAATGTGATTGAGGTAATACATGTGTTATGGATGAATATGTAGTTAATCAAGTGAATATAGGAAGGAAAAATCTTTTCAATGTTAAAGAAGAAATTTGGGAGTATTGAGAATCCAAGATTGGAGATTTGAAATGAAACAATATTGATGAAAAATCTGAAAGATGAAGCTAATGATGTTATAGAGAAGATAAATTCAAGTAAGACTTTGATTGTTGAGCAAGTTGTAAAATAATCAATGAACAATGATAAGATAATGCGGAGAATGATCCTGGGATTTGTGGGTTATGGGCTGTAAGATGCTACCTCGATTTTTTTTCAAAATTTTACAATAATGATATGACAGTGTTAGCACCAATGCATAATCAACTAATTGCCTCACTTTCTGATCACCCAGATCCCAGGATGGGCAAGGTGAGAGCATACAGTGATTGGCTTACAATAGAAAATTATGCAAGAATGAAATACAATTCATCCGCTCCGGCGGGCATCCACATGATGTGGGAATTCACCACTTTATCAGTGGGTAATGAACAATAAATGAAATTACAATGTCATCCACTTGTTCAATGGGGATACTCCACTTATATAGTGGGTAAAACAAAAGAAAGATTTAGTTATCCTCACTGGCGGTAAACCATCCAGGGGTCCTTAATGTGACTTGCATAGAAATTCACAATAAAAACCAAATACACTGATATGCATCAAGGCAGGATTAGACTTGGAGATACTATTGTTGAGATGCTTGAAAGAATATATACCATGCGAATATCACTGCAACTGTATGAGTTTTGTTGAAGAAGATCATTGCCCATACTGAAAATGATATAGAAATTAGATCAATAGTAGTATGTACGGCTGGCCTCTAACTCAGGAAATCCATTATAAACATACACACAAGAGAACCTCTCCCAAATCACATCCAACATCACTGAAATAACCAAGTAATCTGCACACCAAAAGTCAACAAAACTGACTTTTGAATTTACAAGGTCGCTGACCCTCCATAGGGCCGTATGACACAGTAGAATGGACTCAGCCAAGCTAAATTTTCATACTCAAATAACCACTCTGTATTCAGTCCAATGAGATCGCCTAGACATCACCAAAGCTCAGCAATCAATAAACAAAGCATAGATAAAGACTACACTCCAAAATAAGAATCAACCCAGTCTCAGTTTGTAGTTGTATGACAATTCTGGTACGGATATGCTCATAGCTCTTGCAATATGCATTCAAACACTGTCAAATATACTCAAAAGGAATTTGCCTAGATCATACAACAATACTGTAATCAATATGTCAAGGTAAAGAGTTGATAATAAATTTTGAGGAAGTTCGATCATGTCCAGCTGGTACGGTTATTGCAGTATGGAAATCTTTACAGCAGTTACAAACATGCATTATATCTATAGCAAATAGACTTAAATGAGATGTCAAAGGTATACAAAAACATTACAAACTCCTTTGAATGAAATAAACTCCACAATAATCAAACTTGCTTAGATCATTCATATCAGACATGTACGGCCCATGGTATAGTACGGATGCTCAGAATACTTCATATACACCCTCAAAATTCATCAAACCAAGCTGAATAGGGGCGCCTAAACACCACAATGACTCTGCAATCCAAAGATAATGCAAATAAGACATACAATTTTTTATGTGAATCGATCTCTCTCAGCTGGTACGGTAGAGACTGTATGGATATGCATAGAGAGTCTTAGAAAATGAATCAAAACCCACTACAAATAGATGAAAGGAGACGTCTAGACCAGACAATGATATTCCAAACAACTTCATACTCAAAAACATTCATAGTAATTTTTATTTAAAATCTCCCAACTCTGCATAGTACGGCCAGGTACAAGATGAAATAAAACAACAAGAAGATATTGTAAGACAATCCAAAATTCATCAATTGAACACAATGGATTATGACTGGGTTGCACAAACAACTCTACAAAAATCCATTGATCTCAATCAGCTCCATTGGTTTCTAGAAGTAGAGACCACCATTACCAACTAGGGTAGATATTGCACTACCGAAACTGATCTTCTTCGAGTGGGTTGCCGTCCACAAGAAGGAAGAAAAAATGGAGAACACGTAGGTTCAATCCAATAGAGTAACAATACAAAATCCAAGCATGCCTTCCAAATGAGCTCTCCATCAGCATATAAAGGCATCTGGGAGTTACAAACTCCACTTTCTTGAAAATATAATTTTTTTTGTTCCCGATTTAATAAAGTCCTCATTCCAAAGTGGTGCTCACTTTAATACTAAGTCTAGGAGAGAAATATAAATATGTCCTCATCCCACACTTAAGTCACTTTATAAAATATAAGATTATAACTTAAGTGCACCAACAATATAAATAACCTGATTAATTACCAATTTTCCTCCAATTACCAAAATTGATAATTAAATATCTGCTCCAAAGATTTGGAATGAGGATAAGTGGCTTCAGGACGACTAGATTGAAAAAGGGAGCATTACAATCCCCCCTCCTTGAAATTGCTTGTCCTCAAGCAATTATATCGCAATCCGCTGCTCCACTCTGATATACATGCCATATAACTATAATACTGAAGCAACACATTGCGCTCACTGAGTACCAATGCATCATCTTGACAATACCTAGATCCCAAACCAATCTGTCCACCCGGCTATAGGAGTAGAAATAGATATCGATCATGACGCAGTCGTCACATATCATCCATCTGTATGAGTAGACCATCAAAAAGATGCGAAAATCTACTCCCATGTACAAATAGATCAACTTATTAGGCCACCAAATGCCGCTGTTGTAACTCAGGCCAGCAACAAGAATGAAATCATAGGTGTCAACATACCCATGCATACTAAAGAAATCCATCAAATACTCAATGTCCATAAACATGCCTCCACACACTCCTAAGCAGTTGAATAGCTGATGTAGACCATGAAAAATCAGAAAGTGCAATGGAATTCCAAGATGGACAAGTACTAACCCATGGCGAATCAATGAAGATGAAGTCACCAATCAACAAATAAATAGCTGCCATATCATAATCAATTGGTGACATAGCCAAAGATGAGTTATGGATGCCTTCAACACCTATCAAAGACAACTCTTGAGTGTCTGGTCCACTATGGGTGTCATCCACAAAATCAGCAACTGAAAAGTTTGAAATCTTCATTGAACCATCCAAATGATGTGACTCATTAATCTCATGACTACAAATATATGCACAACATGAATTTCCATGATCAACCTCATTAACATCATTTGTTAGAAAAAGAGATCTAAGATAAGTCTCCCTCTGTTGTCATGATTGATCAAAACAGTGAACTTGTTCCTTGACTTGTAGTAAATGTTGTTTTGCAAGGGCAGGCACTAACTTGGCCTCCTTGGCCCTTTGTGACCACATATCAAACAAACTTTGTGTCTTTTCCATATCCACCCAAGTCTGATCAAAAAATCAGAACTCTTATGAATTGAATTCACCACACAATTTCCATTTGTAACAACCAATTTTTGAGTCATATATAGAAAATTCTATGGTATTATCATCCTTATGTGAACTTGTTATCTCATGATGGAGTGAAGGAATATGACTGCTGTTATAAAATTCAAGATACCTGTCATATTCTTGAGCAATGTCTTGAAGCTTCACACTTACACTTTGTGTACCAACACTTGTAGACTCATCTTCACAAGTTGTTCTATGTGTAAGAGTAGCAATCTCATAAGAATGAGGAAAAATATCACTGTCCCAAGACATACCTTTGGAATCTTCTTTTTTGCTTATGTTGTATTCTCCAAACACCATCAAATCTTGATTTGTCTCATCTTCTTCCCAAGTAATTAGGGATGGAAGTGGCTCAAAGAAGTCTTCATCACTGGATGTCACATGTTTGCAAGGTTCCTCATTGTATGATTCCTCAATCCTCTCCTCAACTTGTTCAACTTCTACACCATTTGCCTTGTCATCTTGTACCCTAGGAACAACTGCTTTAAAGGACTGATTTTCTGAATTATGCAAAGAGTGATTATGCCTACTCAAAAGTAGACAAAGATCAACAATCTCTCTCTTGATCTTTCACAAATTGGATAGCCCTGTCTCTATCTCTAACCATTTGTAAATAGTCTTCTTTTATTAACTCCAAAACCTCTTTGAAAGGGAGCAAATGAGTATGAGAAATACCATGTCTCATTCCTTTTTGTCTTTCCACTTTTTGGGCTGTCCAAATGAGGTTTTCTAGGTGTCTGTGAGTGCTATCCATCCTTGACAATACTTGAATTATTCTATCTTCCTTCACCACCATTTGATCTTGCAAGACTTCCCAAGCTAAAGGCTTTAGTTCCAATTGTCTTTGGCTGCCATAGTCTGATTTTTCATCATATGTAGGTGAAGAAGCAATATGATCACCCAAAGAATCCATACCATTACTACCCAAATCATTAACATGTTCTTCAAGACACTCAGCTACAACAATCTTAGGTTCACTTAATATATTTCCTTCTAACATCCCATCAATCATTTTTATTTCTGTTCCTAAAGAATTGGCATTCTCATAGTCATTAAGCTCCTCATCAAATTTAGGACTTGCAAAGTCCATTCTTTCGTCTTTCAGGTCTTCTTTGACTTCATCAAGAAAACTCCAACACACTTCCTCTATACTTGCCATAGGAATTTCAGCTTTATAAACATTTGTTACTCCACATGAAGGTTCATCAGGTTGTTCCCGAGTCAAGCAACTGTTTTCTCCTCCATTATCAACCATACATACATTCTGATTTGGAATTAGGACAGCACTAATTCCACTTGAGAAAATATCATCAATGTCCTCATTAGGTGTCATAACTTTGAAGGGCTCCATTTGTTCATTGAACTCATCATCCAACTCAGTTGATTTATTGGTTGATGACATGTTATCCACTTGCAGAGAATGAGGAACTTGTATACCAAAAGAGATTAACTCTTTTGCAGTCAGTTGATCCTTGAACTTCTCAATCTTCAGCTCCATTAGTTTTGATGTGAAATCATATGCTGCAGAGGGTACATGTTGCTCTTTCCTCCAAATGATCAACAAATTTGATTGTAACTGTGAGCAAACATCATCATCACCTTCATCCAGGATCAGGGACATGATGCTAAGCATAGTTGTTTTCACACTTTCTTGATGACGTCTCTTGATTCTGGAAATGAAGTAGTCAAACATCTGGAGGATCAAATCATTGCACCTGAAATCAATATGCAAATAACATAACTTAATCTTTACCATAATTTCCAAGATTTTCACCCTTAGACCATAGGTAGGACTTTTTACATCATGCAACCCTTGGAAACTCTTCACCATCAGCTGAAATATGAATTTCATAGTATCATCATCATAGGGTGCCTTAGGAGCTGAAATCCTTGCAACTTCACTAATGCAAGTGACAATTGCAAGCCTTATCTCTTCGTCATGATCTCTCATCAACTCTGGCTTGACCAATGCGCACACCAAAGGAGCCAAAGCTTTATGCATTGCCTGAGAAGGTGATTGGCCAACCTTACACAGATAACCTTTTGCTTCATTCAAGATGCTAAGAAGAACTTCTTTAGCTCGAGGTAAATGTTCAAGCTTCCTACTGACAATCTTCAGCTTCTCTTGAAAATCAGAGATGGCTACGTGATTTTTGCACCATCTTTCAAAGTCCTCTTCGATAGAAAATTGATTTTGCTCCAGAGATTTAAACAAAGTTTTCAATGACTCATTAACAAAAGCCATGTTGCCCAACTGAAAATCTGATCTGGCTTTGACAAACTGCAACAAGATCAGTTACCCAACAGGTTGGTAGGATAACTGAGAGTTCTGATGCCACTGTATGATGCTACCCCGATTTTTTTTCAAAACTTTACAATAATGATATGACAGTGTTAGCACCAATGCATAATCAACTAATTGCCTCACTTTCTGATCACCCAGATCCCAGGATGGGCAAGGTGAGAGCATACAGTGATTGGCTTACAATAGAAAATTATGCAAGAATGAAATACAATTTATTCACTGTGGTAGGCATCCACATGATGTGGGAATTCACCACTTTATCAATGGGTAATGAACAATAAATGAAATTACAATGTCATCCACTTGTTCAGTGGGGATACTCCACTTATGCAGTGGGTAAAACCATAGTTCCGAGACTTGGACTCGGCGTAGACTCAGCAAGGGCGACTCGGCTCGGGACTCGGCGCCTAGACTCGGCGCAGACTCGGCAAAAACTCGGCAAAGTGAAAAACCCAAGAAATTTAGAGATTTTTAAGGATTTAAAACTTGTTTCATGCACCCTTTATTAAATAAACCTTAAAGACACAATAACATCATCAAATAGAAGCTAATTGGATCACATACACAAGTATACATCAATCACATAAGTATAAATGCAAATTGTAGCTGAGCTGCTGAAGGAAATAGCACACTTAGGTATATAAATATAGTCAAATGTATACAAAACTCATGGAATATGAAATCCATGACATCAAAATGATCAAATGTTCCAAGCAAATATGAAGTATCAAAACAATAACTAGAAGTCTATGGCTCAGAGGAGCCTGCATCTTTCGCCTTCCTAGGAAGGCGTAAATGGTAGGTCTTCAATGATGCAGCAGCCATAATCTCTGCCTGTGACTCCATGCCACCCTCACCAATATCAGATGTGCCTATGTCTGCTCGTGCTCTATCCACCTCCTCTGCCATGGCTACAGCCTCAGCCTCTCTATCTGCCTGGTCAACCCAATCAAAGTCCTCATCACTAAAGATAGGATCTATAGCCTCAGTGATCCACTCAGACTGTGGATCGACCTCCTCTAGCCTGATTGGGGTGGAGTCATGGTCAAAAATCTGTTTGTGTCTAAGTCGAAGGTTGTAATGAACATACACTAGGTCATTCAACCTCTCCACGAACAATCTATTGCGCCTCTTGGAGTGTATGTGCTCAAACATACTCCAATTACGCTCACAACCTGAAGCACTGCATGGCTGGCTCAATATGCGAATGGCAATCCTTTGAAGGTTTGGTGTTTTAGCACCAAACATTTGCCACCATACATCTGAAATGAGAAAAAGAAAAAAAAATCAATCTCATTTCCAATTTTAAGTCTCAAGTTTCAAGTTTCAACATTTAATAATAATATAAAAAGAGGAAAATTATGCCCTTAAATATATTTTTACCTGGCTGCAATGTTGTCCTACTCTCTTTGCACATTAGACGAGAAAAGAGCTCTGCTTGTGCACTAGTAAAGGCCTCTATCTCATGGACTATTGGTCTAGTAATTGTAGGTGCCATCCGCTCTATCACTGAGTAGAGCCCACCAAGAACCTCATCGTCCGCCTTGAAATCAGGGCGGAATTGGAATGCCAGATTTAGGAAATAAGCTGCTGCATGGAGGGGCTTGTGAAGCTGGTGCTGCCATCTCCTATCAATGATCTCCCAAATGGGACGATACTTACCCTCAACTCCCCCATAGATGGATCTAATGGCCTCCTTGGCCCTATCCATGCCCTCATATATGTAGCCCATTGCGGGCTTCTCCCCATCAGCAACTCGTAGGAGAACTACCAAGGGCTCGGTGAACTGCAAATATTGTGAAACATTAACTTAAGTGTGAATAAAATAACGTTAAACAAATAAAAGAAAAATATGAATAAAAATTAAAGAATACTAGAATTGAATTTTACGGTTACCTTCACAATCTCTGCAGCAGGTGTCCAAAAGCCTGGCTCATCAAAAATGTAACTTGCTACTTCAATCCCTGCGGTGGAAGTACCATAGGATGAGGAAGTCCACTCCTCAGCAACAAACATACGTCTCAAAGGTCCCTTTGACTGAATCAAGGATTGTAGTGTGATGAAATTTGTAGCAAATCTGGTGATGCCAGGACGAGCCAACTCCTTTAACCCCGTGTATTGCCTCATTAGGCTAAGGACCCATGTGTGATTGTATATAAATTTGCAAATATTTTTGGCGATATCCACACACGTTTTGATCCATGGAAGCTTGCCTAAATCCTCCAATACAAGGTCAAGGCAATGTGCGGCACATGGAGTCCAAAATACTGTTGGGTGCCTCTCCATCAGTAGTCTACCTGTAGCAACATAATTTGCTGCATTATCGGTCACTACTTGAACCGCATTCTCCTCACCCACCTCAAATAGGACTTCCTCTATAGCCTCACAAAGGTATGTGGCATTTTTTACATGTGTTGAAGCATCAATTGACTTGATGAACACGGTGCCACCTGAAAAAAGAAGCAAAATCAATGGTTCAATAAAACATAAATTAAAAATATTAATCGTTAAATCAAATTTAAAATTCAAATTATTCAATGCATTGAGGGAAGTACAATTACTTGAAGAGGAAACAAGAAAATTCAGCAGCGTCCTATTTTTTCTGTCAGTCCAACCATCGGTCATGATGGTGCAACCCTTCTTGCTCCATACCAAGCGCTGCTCCTCTATTTCAGCTTTTACATCAGCCACCTTTTGTGTCAAAAGTGGGCCCCTTAAGTCATCTTCAGTAGGGCCTTTGAACCCCGCCCCACAAACAGTTACGGCATCAAGCATATTTTGCCAATAAGGAGACCTAGCACATGTAAAAATGAGAGTTTAACTTTAAATTTGAATTCAACATAATCTAAAATTTAAATATAAAAATTCATGAGACAAAGAATCAAACTATAATAATATAAATTTTAAAACAATCAAACAAAAAAGAATTACCTGGTTGCATGGAATGGAATGGTGCAATAGTACCAAAAGTCGCCAATTGCTCGTCTAGCTGCGTCATGTGCCTCCTTGTTCCAACCCGTGCTCTCAAGCGACGGTTGGGCACTAGGAGTAGTGCGTGGCACAAAAAATGAATCCAACCTAGATTTACGAATTCTAGGACCAATGCTAATACTACCACTACCACTACCAGTAGCGGCAGCGGCAGCACTAGCAGTAGCGGTAGCACTAGCAGTAGCGGCAACACTAGCAGTAGCACGGGCACCAACAATAGCAGAAGTACTAGCACAAGCACTAGCACTAGGATGAAATGGAGGCTTGGAAGAAGCCTCTCCAACACCACCAATGCACGCTAACTCCTCCCTTTGCCTCTTTTTCAGTGCTTTTTTCATTTCAAATGTTTCTAATTGTATTTGCACCTCATGAACAACCTCAACAGGTGCATCTTTGCATCCCAAAGCATCATGGACGGCTATGCGTGCAAGATGGTATTTCAATCTATTAATGCCTCCATGAAAAATTGTTTTGCAATAGAAACATTTTGTTTGTCCTTTTTTTTGCCCTGGAAAATTTTCAGCGTGTTTCCAAGCTAGGTCCTTTCGAACTGGGTGTGAAGAGTTAGACATTGTGCAAAATACAATTTGAACTTGAAATCAAGGCTGCTGCAATAACACATAAATACAAAAAAAATGAGCATTTGTTAATTCATTTATAATTATTAATTTATTAAACTAATGCAAAAAAAAAGTAGGGTTTGTTTCAAAAGTAGGTAGGGTTTGTTGATTTTTCCAAAACAAAAGGTAGGGTTTGTTTCAAAAATATGTAGGGTTTGTTGATTGTTGAAAACTTGAATGTAGGGTTTTTTAATTTGTTGAATGTTCAAACTTCAAACTTCAAACAAAAGGTAGGGTTTTTTAATTTGTTGAATGTTCAAAGTTTCAAACTTCAAAGTTCAAACAAAATAAGTAGGGTTTGTAACTTTGTTCAAAATAAAATTTGAAATTTTACAAAACAATGCAATTTTTGCTAAAAAACACAAAAAAAACCAACCTTGAAATGAAATGCAATGTTGCAAACTCCTTCCAATTGCTGGTAGAGAGCTCTCAATGCACCAACTCTAAGTATGAAGCTGCTCCAATGCGATTTAATGACGGATTTTTCGTTCTACGGTTCTACCTCCTTGCTATTTGCCCTACAATACACACTCTTATTTTTGCTCACAACTCTCTCTTCTCCTCCTATTTTGCCAAGAAAATGAAATGAAGTTACTTTAAGTGTAATAGAGGCAATATAAGTCCAAAAAAAATCAACTTTGACTTGAGTTTTTTATGTTTTTTTTTCAACTTTTCACTCATGTTGCGCTGGCCGAGTTTAACCATCGGGACTTGAGAGTTTGGGCCGAGTTTGGGCGAGTTTCATGAAGTGGCGAGTTTAGGCGAGTTTCGAAGCCGAGTCTGAGTTCGAGTCTCCAGGACTCGCCAGACCTTGCTCAGCTCGCGACTCGCCGAGTTCTGGCGGGTGCGGGCGAGTCTCGGAACTATGGGTAAAACAAAAGAAAGATTCAGTTATCCTCACTGGCGGTAAACCATCCAGGGTCCTTAATGTGACTTGCATAGAAATTTACAATAAAAACCAAATACACTGATATGCATCAAGGCAGGATTAGACTTGGAGATACTATTCTTGAGATGCTTGAAAGAATATATACCATGCGAATATCACTGCAACTGTATGAGTTTTGTTGAAGATCACTGCCCATACTGAAAATGATATATAAATCATATCAATAGTAGTATGTATGGCTGCCCTCTAACTCAGGAAATCCATTATAAACTCACACACAAGAGAACCTCTCCCAAATCACATCCAATATCACTGAAATAACCAAGTAATCTGCACACCAAAAGTCAACAAAACTGACTTCTGAATTTACAAGGTAGCTGACCCTCCACAGGGTCGTATGTCACTGTAGAATGGACTCAGCCAAGCTAAATTTTCATACTCAAATAACCACTCTGTATTCAGTCCAATGAGATCGCCTAGACATCACCAAAACTCAGCAACCAATAAACAAAGCATAGATGAAGACTACACTCCAAAATAAGAATCGACCTAGTCTCAGTCTGTACGGCAATTCTGGTACGAATATGCTCATAGCTCTTGCAATATGCATTCAAACACTATCAAATATACTCAAAAGGAATTGCCTAGATCATACAACAATACTGTAATCAATATGTCAAGGTAAATAATTGATAATAAATTTTGAGGAAGTTCGATCATCTCCAGCTGGTACGGTTATTGCAGTATGGAAATCTTACAGTAGTTACAAACATGCATTATATCTATAGCAAATAGACTTAAATGAGATGTTAAAGGCATACAAAAACATTACAAACTCCTTTGAATGCAATAAACTCCACAATAATCAAACTTGCTTAGATCATTCATATCAGACATGTACGACCCATGGTACAATACGGATGCTCATAATACTTCATATACTCCCTCAAAATTCATCAAACCAAGCTTAATAGGGGCACCTACACACCACAATGACTCTGCAATCCAAATATAATGCAAAGAAGACATACATTTTTTTATGTGAATCGATCTCTCTCAGCTAGTACGACAGAGACTGTACAGATATGCACAGAGAGTCTCAGAAAATGAATCAAAACCCACTACAAATAGATGGAAAGGAGATGTCTAGACCAGACAATGATATTCCAAACAACTTCATACTCAAACATTCATAGTAATTTTTATTTAAAATCTCCCAACTCTGCATAGTACGGCCATATGTACGGCCAGGTTCAAGATGAAATAAAACAACAAGCAGATACTTTAAGACACTCCAAAATTCATCAACTGAACACAATGAATTATGACTGGGTTGCACAAACGACTCTACAAAATTCCACTGATCTCAATTAGTTCCATTGGTTTCCTGAAGTAGAAACCACCATTACCAGCTAGGGTAGATATTGCACTACCGAAACTGATCTTCTTCGAGTGGGTTTCCGTCCACAAGAAAGAAGAAAAAATGGAGAACACGCAGATTCAATCGAACAGAGTAACAATACAAAATCCAAGCATGCCTTCCAAATGAGCTCTCCATCAGCATATAAAGGCATCTGGGAGTTACAAACTCCACTTTCTTGAAAATATAATCCTTTTTCTCCTTGACTTAATAAAGTCCTCATATTCCAAAGTGGTGCTCACTTTAATACTAAGTCTAGGAGAGAAATGTAAATATGTCCTCATCCCACACTTAAGTCACTTTATAAAATATAACATTATAACTTAAGTGCACCAACAATATAAATAACCTGATTAATTATCAATTTTCCTCCAATTACTAAAATTGATAATTAAATATCTACCCCAAAGATTTGGAATGAGGATAAGTGGCTTCAGGACGACTAGATTGAAAAAGGGAACATTACATGGGCCCACAATATAACTTAGCATAAGCTTATGTAACAACTATCATTCACAGGATGGCAGCAATACTGCTCTGATGCTACATGTAATGTCCCCTTTTATGGGCTTTTCTAGGGTCGCCGCAAGTTAGAGGATATTGATCCTCTCTTGATTCATAGTATAACAATTGACTTATATTAATTTATATTTATTATAATAATATATATTATGATAATATTTAATTATTCGTATTTATAATTATGTATTGTTATTATATAATATCTTATTTTGATATTTATATTTATTAATATTTATATCTATATTAATAATTATATTTGTTATTTATATTTAATAATATATTTTAAATAAATATTATATTTATATTAATTTATAATATTACTTTTGGATTTATATAATACTTAATTTATTATTTAAATATATTTAATCTATATATTTAATTGATTTGCAATGTTTAATGTCATTCATATCTTCAATTTGAATGAATAATGCTTAATCGATTCAATTGTAAATTGTCAATATAGGGACATGACAAATGTTGCCAAATTGAAGCGCTATCCTCCTATGATGAAAATATGACAAACCCACTTCAATACAACACTGGAAATGCGTCGATCTGAGGTCTGATATGAAGTTACTGCGGTTTGATATGAAATTCAGATTGCAAGATATGTGATTCTACCTACAATGAAGCCACTAAAACATGAAATATCGTCAACACAATATAGCCATGAAACCAAACAGTGAAATCAGCCTCTAATTGCCTTCAAATCTGAATAATACAGCCTCCATTATGCTTGATATCTTCAAACCCTAGCTGAACCAATAAACTCCATTGAAACCCTAGTTGATTTGAAGCCTTAGTATCCTCAAAAACCTGCAATATGCTCAATAATGGATTCTAGGTGAAACCATATCCTATAGTGAATTAAGTTTTCATCCAAATCACTTCTATCCAAGGGTTTTCGTCTTTAGATACCTCTGAAACTTTGTTACAGCCAAGCGAAATACTCTAAAATGCCAAAGCCAAATGATCAATGATATGAAAAATGATATCAATTCATGTCCTTTTATCCTCCTCAAGTTGGGCGATCCAATAAATCAATATTTTATTAATTTTCAAGTCCACCGCCATAATAAAATATTTTTTTATTGATTTTTATTTAATTAATTTTCCTTATTTCTCCATGGGCGGCGACTAGCAGAGAATAATATTTTATTATTTTCTTTTTTTCTAATTTTTCCTTCTCTCTATTGGGCGGCGATTTCATGGGAAAATAATATAAAATATCAAATAAAATATTATATTTCATTTTCACCTTCCAACTTGTCCATTTTCCATCTTTAAGTCATTTTTCGTATTTCCAATTTGGCCGCTTCAATACTTGGCTAATAATTTTATTATTTTTGGCTATCATAAAAATATTACTTTATTTCAGCGTGCAAAATTAGTTGAGCCATCATTCATTTTTTTAAACCTCAACAACATTTGTTTTTCCCACGTAGCTCAACCAGCACATGCCCTTACCATGTGAATTAGCCTACGAGAATGGTGAATAGGCTAATATCCAATCTTTCTCAAAAAGGGGACATTACACAATAGGAGAACATTTTTACCTTTCCTTTTCTTGATTATTTGGAATGTCAGGAACTGAATCAAAAGAATAACCAACAAGCTGGTGTTGGGGAGTGGCATTCTTCCACCAAGTTGAATGACTAGGTTGCTTTTTGGGCTTCTATCAATCCTTAGCAAAGTGACCTACTTCAAAACAGTTCCAGCAATGAAAAGCATGTTTTTCAAAGTCTAAAGGTTGTTTTCATACTTCTTTTTGTACTTTCAGGCCAATGTCCGAAGGAAGACCTTGAGACAAATCCATCTCTACTAAAATCTTAACTGGAGCAATTAGTGTATGCCTTTGGGTTTTAGGAAATAAAGATACAAATTTTCCTAAATTATTACTAAATACTTTGCAAAGCTGACGGAAGCCAAAAATGGATGGGGAGATTCGACATTCTTACCTAGACTGGTGAGATCTTAATTTTTTTTTAAATGGGCTAAACCCTGGATACCAAGGTTTCAAGAATAGAGGTGATGTATGCCAAGACCAAGGGCCTTTCTCTAAAATCCTTATGTCTTCCAAAGAGTCACATACGATCACAAAGAATCCTTGCACACTTAGATAGATCGCAACCAAAGTTTAAAAAAATGACTGTTAGTTCTGGAAAAGCCATTTGTTTAGATTTGGGAGATTGGGCCAAAGAGAGTTAAATCTACCTATTAGTGCCATGTCCATGTAATGCTCAATCTCTTCCATCATCTCGTCACCCAACTCCAAAATCGACACCTTTTCAGGTATTTCGTCTCTCCCAAATCCCTCGTTCTTCGCCTTTTTACATTTTTCTAGAGTTGCATGGACACGGATACGGTATCGGATATAGACATGGTATCGGATATGAATACGACTATTTTTCAAGACCCCTAATATGGATACGGCTAGATAGGACATATATATATATATTATATATTAATAAATTAAACTTAATAAACAATAAACTTAATTAAAAAAATTGCAATCTAACAATAAGCAATATTAAACTTAATTAAATTTTAATAATTTAAACTTAAGTTGAAAGTTTAATGTATTAAACTTAATAAATAAATAAAAGTTTACAGTATAAAGTAAAACAAGAAAGTCAAAAATTAAAAAAAGTATCACCAATTAATAAAATTTACCTCTTCCTCCATTGCTTGTTGACACTATGTCTCTAACTTTAGAATGAACACGATTATTTGAGTAAATACTATCACGTAGAAAGACATATTTCCGATTGTGTGCATGCTGGTCCAGAGTAGTTCTTCCCCACAACAAGTAATCAACATGCCAGGTGATGGCGTAGTTGTTTGCGCCAATTTTTAACATTCTAGGGTTAATATTTTTGGGATACAACACAGATATCATTCTACGCGTATCCGACATGGGAAAAATAGGGTATTTTTTGGTACGGCCAGACACGATTTCCAAACTGTATCTGAGCCGTATCCTATAAGTATCCGTATCTGATACGGTGATATGTGTACCAAGGGAGATGGGGTGGCATATCCGGTAACTATGCATTTTTCCATACCCAATGCCTTATTTTCTCTTTAAACAACGTAATATCTCCCACAACCATTGCAGACAAGCGGGGATTCCTTCCTTTTTGAACATTCCCTTTTTGTGATGTCTCAAGCACTGCATTGAAGCCAATCCTATCTTGTTTGTTTGATGTTACAAGCACTACTTTACCTGCAACTATAACCAGTTCCTTTGTTCGCTAAAATTCCTCCTTTAGACTCTGACTTAAATGTTCTCCTACATGACATTGCAGATAACTGACTTCTTTGTCTAGGTACCCACTAGATCCTTGCTATCCTATGGGCTTCACCACTACCAGCCTTTGCGATTCTGCTTCTCATATCACTATTAGATCAGGGTTTCCTTGCTCTCCATCCCTCTAGATTAAGAATATTTTTTGATTATTATTATTAATAATATATTAATGGTTCTAATACATACACATTAATAAGTAACTACATACTTTCTTTGTTGATCCAGTTTTTAATTACATCTATTTATTAATCACATTACCCATTGTTATTACAACTAATACTAATACTGATAATTTTTAGATTACTATTATAGTATTGCTTGAATTAATATGATAGTAGTATCAATATATTAAACCTTAATATATTTATTTGTATATTCAAACTACATCTAATTATTGATATATCAAGTAATAATACTGTAGTGTTGGTATTAAATTATTAATATGATTACATTTTTAATTTTTTTTTAACTATCTTATGGATGCATATCCTTTTATCATTCCATTTCTCTTCACTACCTTTTGATCTCATGCCACATCCTCTTTTTCTTTTTTCGTTTCTACTTACCCTTTCTTTTTTCATTTCTTGCACTCTCCTTACCTACTCTTGGCCCCACCAACTATTTAAGAATCAAAGTTTGCAGTTTAATACATTCTTTCCTCCTCTTGAAGATAGATCACATAGTGTAATCCGAAATATTGATGCAAAAAAATACATATACAATTATTTTTAGAAGTATTCTAATTCATTTACCTGGAATGTGGAAACATAATGTTTATGGTTGTGTGAATGATAAAATTATTATCATAGTTACATGGGGATGCACCCCACCCTAAAAATGCAGAGTTTAAAAAACATGGACATGGGGATGGGGACGAAACACCCCTCACTACACCTCCACCGCCACTAATAGAGGGGACATTCTCAGGATGCCCTACAAAAGCAAGAGACGTCTCCGGGATGCCCCCCCTTAGTGGGGATGTTAAGGGGACACTTGACATCCCTAGGATGGCTGGGGGACTTCTAGAAGTCCCTCGACCATCTCAGGGATACTGGGGAGTCCCCAGAGTTTCTCTGTCATGATAACGATTTTGGTTTGTGTGAAAGCTTTGAACAGACGGACAACATGATGGCATCTACAAATGGTTGACCTTAGAAGAAAGAAGAAATATCTACATGGTATCGGAGGCAAGATAGACTATTAAAACAATCGTTACTGTTTTTTTTTACTCTGATGCATGCTCTCTTATCTTAACTTTTGGAAGTTGGTGTTCAAATATTTCTTAATTCATATGTCACTGACACCTCAGGCTTAGTAGAGAGTTGGAGGAAGTGCTGAGGGTGGGTGGTGGTGGATGTTATGATGTTTTCAAAAATATTTATGAGTTTCTGCTGATTGTTGTAAGAAGTTTCTAAAAAGTTAAAAACAAAGAAGAAAATAAACAAAAAGATTCAAGAATGTTGATATTCTTGTCTTCAATTGTGCAACCCTCATTGTTTAGACTGTCAGATTCGCCAACTTCATTGTTAATTCTATGAAGAATGAAGATTTGGTCAGAAACAATGAGGATTTGATTTACATATAGAAACCCTACATATATATAATAGGTTCTTTCACATATATAGAAAACGAGAGATGCCTTAGTTCTTTCATATATTTAAATGAACACATGATTATTAGAGAGGGTTATGTAATGATTAACCTCTGTTCTAACATCATAATCAGCAACTAAACTGTAAGATCCCTAATCAGATCTGCCCTAAATTTCTTATTTTTATCTTTCCAAACCCTTGGTCTGAATTCTGATTTTTCTGTTTCTGAACTTAAATGGTTTTTGGAAGCGAACAAATGTATGCCAATTGCTCAAATAAACATGCCAATCATGCACCCTTATGAAGATAACAATAACCATGAATTCTACCACATAATATGACCATTCAAAGGTAAAACAAATGACATAATTCTGATTTCTGAGTATAAATGACTGCTGCTATAAATCAGATTATTCGGAATTGAAATTACATCAAATTGGAAGGCTCAAACATGCCCAAACATAGCCCAGATTTCTGCTGTTACAAATTAGATCTTTACAATGATTAATTAAGGCGCATACATACCAAAAATGGTGGAAAATGGTGTCTTGTTTGCAAACCCTAGATGGGCGAAGCGGTTTGGCACTTGATCCAACACCCACGAGGCTCAAACTCAAGATCTCTCCTCCAAACTAGGCGGCACACCTCGCTGATGGAAAATAGCATGCAAATGTATGTCGGCGGCTAGGGTTTGATCATCAAATGCTCCGAAGTATGAAATCGCCCTCCTTGGGAAGTGGCGCTCACCCTAGGGTAAAACCCTAGCAACAATCCTCAAACAAATCCTTGAAAATAGGCGCTCAAATCTGATGTAAAAGTCTGAAAATAGTTCACTCTTCAAAATTGTATTTGGCCACAAATCACACAATTTTGGCCGTAGGTCTTCTCCAAATCTGCAAAAATAAATAGGTCTTTGAAGCTCAATCTTCTTCTCCAAAACTCCAATGAAGTGCAAATGTGAATTCCGTATGAATCCACCTCCAAGATGGAATTGGGTTTTCGTCCAATCCACCAATATTTCTAAGGGTTTTCGTCCTTGGAATATGCTGAACCTAAGTTGCAGTCACAAGATAAAATCTCCAATGAAATGATATGAAAATGAATGATGAAAATGACTTGATTTTTGCCTTATTTTATAGCCACCAAATAACCTCCACCTTGGCCAACCTCCCTTTTGGCAATTTACTTTATTTTATCCTCCTTTTTGGCCGACCTCCCTCTAGGCAATTCATTTTATTTTATTTTATTTATCAAGTGGCTCACTTAAATAATAAAGTCATATCACATTACAAATAGGTCTAGCCGAATTAGTTAAATATAAATAATTCAAAAGTAACTTAGGATTATTTAGTATTTAACTAATTAGATTATTCCCTTCCACTTCCGACTTAGCCTACGGGAATAAAATAGGCGAGCTGACTCCGTTGGGTGATCACTCGGAAAAAGGGGACATTACAATCCTCCCTTCCCGGAATTGCTTGCCCTCAAGCAATTGTAAACCTGGATGCTGCAAAATCTATTCACCTTTCCAAGTAGCATCCTCAAGGGGCAAGTCTCTCCATCTAACCAAATACTCGATCACCCTACTTCTCAACCTGCGCTTCCTAACATCCAATATAGCATCAAGAACAAGTATGAGTTTCCTTTCCTCATCCAATGGTGGAAGCTTTGGAGAACATGAAATGTGCTGCCCAATTGCCCTTTTGAGGCAAGATACATGAAATACATTATGAATTTGGCTAACCTTGGGCAACTCCAACTCATATGTAACCATCTCTAACTCTCCTCACAATCCTGTAGGGGCCATAGAACCAAGGCTTTAGTTTTTCTGCACCACTCCTCTTCAATGTAGACTGTCGGCACAAGAAAGCTAGACCACCAACCTCAAATGTCATCTCTACCATGTGCCTATTTGCATACATCTTCTGTTGATTCTGAGCACGGTGTAGATTATCCTTTAGTGCCTTAAGGATATCTTGGCTATCCTTTATCATCTCTCTAGCTCTAGGAGCTTTGCTATCATCAAATGCTAAGTCTACAAAAGACATAGCTTCATAACCATACAAGGCTCTGAAAGGAGACATGCTTGTCGACATGTGATAGGTGGTATTATAACAATGCTCTCCTAAATATAACCACCTAATCCAAGCCTTTTGCTGCCCCGCAACATAATCGCGTAGATATCCTTCCACCCATTTGTTCACAATATTTGTCTGCCCATCTGTTTGAGGGTGGTAGCTAGTGCTCGGGGTCAACTCCGTACCAACCAATCTGAATAGCTCCTATCAAAACACATTGAGAAATCTGCTATCCCGATCATTGACAATGGTCTTTGGAAGTCCATGAAGTCTAAACACCTATTTAAAGAATAACTCTGCAACTTGAGGTGCCTTATACTCAGATGAAATAACAAAGAAATGTGCATACTTAGTCAATCTATCAACAACGACAAATATACAATCTTTACCTTGGACCTTCAGAAGACCTGTAATGAAATCCATAGATATACTCTCCCACTTCTGTTCTGGAATAGGCAATGGCTGAAGTAAACCTACTGGGAAAGTATGCTTTGACTTGTTTTGTTGACAAGTCATACACTCTCTAACATGTCGTAGGACATCATCCTTGAGACCCTTCCAAGAGAATCTCTCTTGCACCTGCCTGTAGATCTTGAAGAACCTTGGATGTCTTGCTAAAGGAGTGTCATGAACAACTCTCAAAATCTTATCCTTCATTCTAGATTCAGGTACCAAATAGATCCTGTCCTTATAGTATATCACATCATCAATCACCTTATACCTGTCATCTTGAATCTTGTCGTCCATGAGCTCGCATGCAAATGTATTCTTGGAATACTCAACCAAAAGGTGAGCTTTCCAATCAACTGAAATCTCTGTCATAGAGTAAAGTGTGGGTCTCCTAGATAGTGCATCGGCAACAACATTCTTCTTTCCCTTAACATACTCAATATCAAAATCATATGCCTGAATCTTATTTATCCACTTTTGTTGCCTCTCATTCAAATCCTTCTGCTCTAGAAAGTATTTCAAGCTGTTGTGGTCAATCCTTAACAAAAATTTTCCACCCACCAAGTACTGTCTGAACTTTGCCAACGCATGCATGATGGCAATCATCTCCTTATCGTAGGTGGAATACAACCGCTCTGCATCTCTCGACTTCCTACTCTCATAGGTTGTGGGATGCCTCTTTTGCATGAGAACAACGTCTATCCCTTCACTTGATGCATCACACTCCAACACAAACGGCTGAGAGAAATCCGGTAGAGCCAATACTAGACAAATGCTCATCACCTCCTTAAGTCTATCAAATGTTGCCTGAGCCTCATCCGACCATTTGAATGCGCCCTTCCTAGTGAGATTTGTAAGAGGTGCTTCCAGTTGTGGAAACCCCTTCACAAACTTCCTGTAGTAACTGCAAAGCCCGAAGAAACCTCTCAAATCCAAAATGTTCTTCGACGGTGGCCGATCCAGAATAGTCTATATCTTCTCTTGATGTACCTTCACTCCATCAGCGTCAATCCCATGTCCCAAATATAGAATGTCTGTCATCCCAAACTCACATTTGGAAGCCTTTGCAAATAGGGACTGTGCCTCCATGATGCCCAACACCTCGTCAATATGCCTGAGGTGATCCTCCCATGTCTTACTGTATATCAAGATATCATCAAAGAATACCAATACAAACTTCTGCAATTGCCTATTGAAGATATGATTCATGCAAGGCTGGAAAGTCGCGTGAGCATTAGTAAGACCGTAGGGCATAACCAAGAACTCATAGTGCCAATAATGACATCTGAATGCGGTCTTATGAATATCCTCATCATAGACTCTAATCTAATGGTACCCTTACCGAAGATCAATCTTGGAAAAATATATTGCTCCATGTAACTCATCCAACAACTCATTGATCCTGGGTATAGGGTACCTGTTTTTGATGGTCCTCTTATTCAAGGCATGGTAATCAATGCACATCCTCATCGTGTCGTCCTTCTTCACCAAGACCACCAAATATGCAAAGGGACTCGAGCTAGGCTTGATGTGTCCCATATCCAATAACTCAATCGTTTTCTTTATCTCTTCCTTGAACCTCCTAGGATGACGATAAGGAATGGTGATGACGGGCTTGGAGCCCTCCAACTCAATCACATGCTCAAATCCACGATCAGGAGGTCTACCAGGAGGAATCTCTCCAAACACCATGTTGTGCTTATCTAGCACTGACTGGATATCCACATGATACTGTTGGTCACTGCTAGAAGAAGATTTAGAAGACACAAAACATCGGGCTGCCCATGCAACATCACCATGTCTAAACAATGTCTCCATCCTCTTCGTTGTCACTATCCTTGGCGCTCCATCTGCCAATGCTATCAACACTATCTTCCTCCTATGTGACATGAACCCCAACTCCATCTTCTAAAAATCCTGAATATACCTGCCAAGTGAATGTAACCACTGGATTCCCAGAACAACATCGGTATCACCAATTCCGACTACATAGAAATAATCAGTAACCGTATAGTCACCCAACTAGATACTCATCTACAGAATCTTCTTAATGCAACTCATCTTGAATCCATCTGCAACCATCCAACTGAAACCTGAAAACTCCTCTGTTTGCAATCCTCTCCTCACCACCAAACCCTCATCAATGAAGTTATGAGTGGCCTCACTGTCAACCAAACATGTGACCCGCTGTCCCTTCAGGACTCCTCTCACTCTAAAAAGATGATACTTAGGAGCTCCTGACAATGTAGCAATAGTACCATTTATTGTGTCACTTGTAGCTGTAGTATCAAGCACTAACTGCTGCTCCTCATTATCACTTTCCGAACTAGTGTCTTGAACTCCATCATCATCAATATCGGAAGTGACCTTTATGTAATGGGCTTTGCCTTTCCCACGGCATCTATGACCGGCCTCCCAAGGTTCCTTGCATGAGAAACACAATTTCTTCCTCCTTAGTTCATTTTTGGCTCCTGTGTCTATGTAAAATACCCTACTAATTCTACCTTAAGTTTTTGCCAATAACTCGTCAACAAATACCAAATCATCAACCAATCATCCAAATGAAACACATCATAACATCAATGAAACATGAGAACGTAGTATCCGGAACCTTCAAAGCTTGTTATTGATTTGAATGAACAAAACACAATTGATAATATGCAGGTCTGATATATCAGCAGTGCCTGAATTTTACTTCAGTCATCATACAAAATATAATTGGAACAAATACAAGCATGAAATGATATGCCAATGAAGTACAATGAAGAGAATCCAATGTAGAATGAAGCTATGATTGTAGTTGATCTTCAACCCTCATTGTACCTTCACACTTTGACTGATTTTTCTATGATATGACTGCCAATCATGAAAGATATTACCCAGATTTATGAAGTGTGCCACCGAAGTGCCAAAATGAAGCCGAAAATGCTAGCGATGGCTTCTAGGAATGGAGCGATTAGGGTATAGGTGTTATTAATGGCTTCCAGCCCTAGAAATACTTCAAAATGTGATGTTTCAGACCTCTGTCAAACCTGCATCATACCTGTATCAGACTTTTGCGCTGCCCAGATTTCAATATATGACAAAAATCAATGCTAAAAAGCACCTTTCCAAGCTAGCGATTGGTCTAGGAGAGTAGCGATTGGATTTGGGGATACTCCAATGCAATCAAACCCTCAATATCTTCAATAATCTGATGTATAAAAACCCTGTGATGACAAATACAGTTCGCTGTCTCAAAATTCAGAGCATTATGTTATGACAAAAACACATAAACATAGCCCTCCAAACAATTCAACTACCTTAGTAGTCTCAAAGCATGAACATGAGCTTCAATCACTATCAAAGACTTCAAATGCAAAGCAATTTTTCTTCAAAGCCCTCAATGAAAACCTGCGATTTCAATGATGAAATCTTCATGATATCACCTCATAACAAGATATGGGATCATCTCCATATCACAATCAAGGGATCATCTCCTTGACCAAACATTGAAAATACAATTTCCAGCCAAAACACAAACATAAGAGAACTTACCCAGGGAATCAATCCTTGCAAATGGATGATGAAAGGCTCTATTTATCCTCCTCTTGGCTGGACGTCCCAATTAGCTCCAATTTTGCAAGTATTTTGAAGTCCACCAATGAAATGCCTTTCTTTTGAACAATTTTAAATGCATTGGATCAATGAAATACCACATTTAAAATCATCCTTGATTTTATTGAATGAATTTCACCTCTAATTTCCACGCCTTGAGCAAAAACGACTTTCTTTGCATTTTTAAATGAATTCACCATGGGCGGCGGCCAATCCACATCAGCAAATAAAATATTATTTAATAAAATTCTTCCTTCTCCTTGAGCGGCATCACCTTGGCATTTGAAATCCTTATTTTTATGCATTTTTATTCATCCTCCATATAGCCGTTGGCTCATGATCCAAAGCATAACAATATTTTATTTGAATTTTGACAATTACCTCTAGGTGTTGGGTGCATGATCCAAGGATGAACAATATTTTATAATTTTTGCAATCCTCCTTCTAAGACGCCTAACACATGATCCAATGACAAGCATTTGAAATTACCTTATCCCATTGAGCGATGGCACAATACTCTATTCTCCTTAGTCAATGACACCAAACTCAATGCAATTTGCCTTCTCCTCATGCATTGGCACAATATCCTATGAAGATCGCTCCTCCTTAAGCATTGGGTTTCTAGAGAAAATAGATATTTGAAAATGGAATTGAAGGTTGACATTTTCCTTTGTCCACTTGGCATCAATTTGTCCAATCAATGAAATAATGAAAATACAATTTGAATATTGCATTTCCCATTTTCCCAATCTCTATCCATTAGAAGAACTTTTAATATTTGGCTAGATAAAACAAAACCTCTTAGCAATACTTAGCCGAAAATCCAATCAAAACACTAGTTGGGCCAATATTATCATTTTTATCTTCTAAAACCAAGCTCAAACTCAAAATCTTTCCCTTACCAAATGTATTAGCCTACGAGAATGGTGAATAGGCTAATCATCAACTCCACATGTGATCACTCCGGAAATGGGGACATGATAATCTGGATTCGTCCTTCTAGGCCATTCCTTTTGAAAATTCCGCTTGGGATCCTTCCTTGAGGAAGAGAAGGGTTTGCTTTGAAATTTGTGCTTGGACGGTGCTGAAAATTGCATACCTCTAGCCCTCTTAATAGCATCTTGCAATGAAGGTGAATCTAGGGTTTTCACCCAACCACGAAGAGGCTCCTCTAGACCCTCAGTGAAGAGATAAGTCAATCTACTCATAGAAACATTTGGAACCAAGACTGCAAGCTTTTGATATTCAAATATATAGGCATCCACTGAATCCTTTTGTTTGAGTCGGGCCAACTCTCTGAAAAAATGTTCGGGTTTAGTCTTATCAAACCTGTCAATCAGCGTCTGAGTGAAATTTGCATAAGTAGTGATAAGGCTATGACACTTGTGTAATCATCCCATTATACCACCAATCATGTGCATCTCCCTCCAAGTGTAGAGTAGCAAATTGAATTGCTTCCTTTTCGAGCATAGGGTTCAAAGTGAGATAGTTATCCATCTTTTGAATCCATGCATGTGTTGTGCATTTACCTGAACCATTTAAAGGAGTAATAGTTACCTTTCCCAATTTCCTTTGCAAATCATGGTTATGATTTCTTTCCGTTCTAGGTCTGTTCCTCTACTTTAATTGACAGAAATCCTATAGAGACATGGCATCTTGAAGCTCATCACCTAGAGATTGCTATTCCCTCATGTAATCATTGAAGCTCTTACCTGCAACTTGTTGTTTGCCATCTTGTGCTCCTTGCTGATCCAAGAAAGTAGGCATGAGAGGTCTACTTATGGAAGCTTGAGTGGTTCTGGTGTAAGTGTCGGTATTATTTCCTGAATTGTTAGCCTCCCCATTGTTTCTATTGTTTGTCATGTTATGCCGCACAAATTGCGACAACAGCTGCATGAGGTCACGTTGGCCTCTAGCAATATCATTGAGGATGTCTCTAGTGCCGTGATCTTCATGATTCCTATCACCCATGATGTCTACTCCTTCAGAATCTGAACCAATAAACTGCTGCCTTCTATATGTAATGTACTCTGTATCCTCAGGATGTGTAAGTCAACATTCTTATCATATAAACCCTTCAGGCTGGAAAGATCTCTTGCTCTGATACCACTGTAAGATCCCTAATCAGATCTGCCCTAAACTTCTGATTTTGATCTTTCCAACCCTAGGTCTGAATTCTGATTTTTCTGTTTCTGAACTTAAATGGTTTTTAGACAACGAACAAATGTATGGCAATTGCTCAAATAAACATGCCAATCATACACCCTTATGAAGATAACATCAACCATGAATTCTACCACATAATATGGCCATTCAAAGGCAAAACAAATGACATATAATTCTGATTTCTGAGTATAAATGACTGCTGCTATAAATCAGATTTTTCTGAATTGAAATTACATCAAATTCTAAGGCTCAAACATGCCCAAACATAGCCCAGATTTCTGCTGTTACAAATCAGATCTTTACAATGATTAATTAAGTCTCATACATACCAAAAATGGTGGAAAATGGTGTCTTGTTTGCAAACCCTAGATGGGTGAAGCGGTTTGGCACTTGATCCAACACCCACGAGGCTCAAACTCACGATCTCTCCTCCAAACTAGGCAGCCCACGTTGCCGATGGAAAATATCATGCAAATGTAGGGCGGTGGCTAGGGTTTGATCATCAAATGCTCCAAAGTATGAAATTGCCCTCCTTGGGAAGTGGCGCTCACCCTAGGGTTAAACCCTAGCAACAATCTTCAAACAAATCCTCAAAAATAGGCACTCAAATCTGATGTAAAAATCTGAAAATAGCTTTCACTCTTCAAAATTGTATTTGGCCACAAATCACACAATTTTGGCCGTAGGTCTTCTCCAAATCTGCAAAAATAAACAGGTCTTTGAAGTTCAATCTTCTTCTCCAAAATTCCAATGAAGTGCAAATGTGAATTCCAGATGAATCCACCTCCAAGATGGAATTGGGTTTTCGTCCAATCCACCAATATTTCTAAGGGTTTTCGTCCTTGGAATATGGTGAACCTAAGTTGCAGTCACAAGAGAAAGTCTCCAATGAAATGATATGAAAATGAACGATGAAAATGACTTGCTTTTTGCCTTCTTTTATAGCCACCAAATAACCTCCACGTTGGCCGACCTCCCTTTTGGCAATTTACTTTATTCTTTCCTCCTTTTTGGCTGACCTCCCTCTAGGCAATTCACTTTATTTTATTTTATTTTATTTATCAAGTGGCTCACTTAAATAATAGTCATTTCACATTACAAATAGGTCCAGCCTAATTGATTAAATATAAATAATGCAAAAGTGACTTAGGATTACTTAGTATTTAACTAATTAGATTATTCCCTTGCACTTCTAACTTAGCCTACGGGAATAAAATAGGCTAGCTGATTCCATTGGGTGGTCACTCGGAAAAAAGGGGACATTACATAAACTATAGTTCATTCATTGCTTAACTAAAGAAATCTTTATTTATTAAGCATTCTATCAAGATAGGTGGAAGACTGACAAACTTATACAAATTGATTCTGAAACAATATAAGAATTCGTCACATGAATCAAACACCTACAAACAAACTTAGAGCATACAAAACCCTGCCAAATCATGCAAAGAAGAAAGTCCCAACATGCTTCTTCAAGTGGGACTTGGATAACAAAGTTTTAGAAAGAACGACTCATAACTTTGACCCAATAGAGAATTACCTAGCACTAAAAATAGAAATCAGAAGAGTAAAGTTTTGCTTTTCAGACCCCAAAAGCACACTAGATAGTTCTCACATAGGGATGGACACGATCACATAACTAGGACGTGACCACAAAACCTTAGACCCTACTACAAAAGTCCATTAACTGACGAAAAATATGGAATCTGTAAATGAAAGTTGCAAATAGGATTTGTGATGTTTTCTAGCTTCTAATATTGAAAAATTGACATTAAAAATTCATTATACTACTAATGCAACTCATAAAGTGCCAAACGACATGTAAAAACATACTCAACAACTATGAATGCAAAATATGTAATGAAACCATTAAAAGCTGCTACTAAGCATATCTTTTGACTAAGAATGACTACAGACCTGCACTAAAGTCCAATCAACCGTAAAATTGCCCAACTACATGATGAAACTTTCAAATGTTAAAAAATAAGTGTTTTTAAAATAATAAGTTAATTTCCCTTATTCAAAAGAATGTTCCAAAACAACTTGATTTATATTTTCATTCGAAATGTGTTATACAAATACCTTCCTCTACATTTAGTGCATAAATGTACTCAATTAAATTTAATTAGAAGAGTTTATTCAAATTCAGCAAATGAAAGATCTTCAAAACACTATTAATGAGCTCCGAGCAAGAATGCACAAAAAGAAGGCCAATGGAAGAGTGCTACTTCTGGACTGTATGACTTTATCAAGAGTTATGGACGTCCATGCTACTCTAGTCAATTTGCAAGCTAAAGGAGAAGAGTCATGGTTTCAAATAATCATGTATTATCTCAGCAATCTCTCAGTAAGTTATAACACAAGACACACAAAGATGCTCACAAGTGATTTGTCACAAGACACAACAAGATTCCACATGTATGGTCTATCTCAAGGCACATATGGATTTACACAAGGGTTGCTCATAACCAAAACCACTCATGGTTTTAACCATAGTTATAGGACTTGCTTGGACTTGCCCAAACTCGGCGAGTCCCAAGGCGGGTATACTCGAATGAGGCCTAAGGACTTGTGACCTCGGTCCCTGGCGAATCTAGTCAAACTTTTCAAGTCTGCCAGACTCACTAGACTTGATGAGTCTTGTTGGGAAGACTTGGCCAAGTGAGTGAAAATCATAAAAAAGAGAATTAAAAACTTGAAAATACTCAAACATAAAAAAGCATGAAAGTCAAGTGTTTTTTGAAAGGTTTGGAGGACGCTTGAAGGATAGTTAAAAGCGATAAATGGGCGCTGCCCCCAAACGTCTGCAAGAGGCGTTGCCTTTAGACCTCACTTTAGTTTTAAAAAGCAAAAAATAAAGCAACATTTTTTTATTCTTTTGACTTTTTCCCTATTAAATCCCAAGTAATTGAATTTCATTTATACTTTTGGTTTGTTGAGTCAATCCCTAGCCCAAGTAATGCTCCTATGGTTGTAGTAGGCTAGCAGCATTTGTAGACCTGTTTGAGATACAAGTGCATGACTCCACACAGAGCTAGCAATGTTGGGTGAGCGATACAAGCCCCTTTCTACCATAGTTCTTGACTCCAATTGTAATTTTTGTTTCTAATGCCATTGATATCATAATCCACAAGTTTTGTACACCTAAAACACTTGACAATATTTATATATTTAAAAATGTTGTTTCCCTAAGCTAAAATCCACTTTTATACTCATGTGATTGATGTATAGTTGTGTATGTGATCAAAGTAGCTTCTATTTGATTAATTTATTGTCTTTAAAGTTTATTTATTGAAGGGTGCATGATAAAAGTTTTAAATCCTTAGAAATGTCTATATTTCATGGCTTTTTCAATTTACCGAGTCTTGGCCGACTTTGAGCGCCGAGTCCGAGTCAATAATCAACTTGCCGATTCCAAGTCTTGTAACACCGGTTTTATCATAAAATAACAAGGAAGAACTTTAAAAAAACATGGAAGCATTAGAAGTTCCATCAAAGGAGTCTTCTGCCTCGAACTAAGAACACTCATTCAGATAAAGGCTACACAAGGGTTTACACTAAACCCATAAGATTTATTCACAAGGCAAACACTAAACAAAGTCATATTAAGGTAAATAAGGGTTTGAATCAACCAAACCATAGAGCTAAATAGTCAAATATAAGCTTTGCTTTAAACATAAAGATGCCAGGATCTCTACAAGTTCTCTTTGCATAAAATATATAAAAATTAGATAAGATACACAAGCTCTAAATCATGGCAAAATAAACCTCTACTCATTTAATAATTTCTTATGAGGAAAGACTGGAAATAAAATTATTTAAACCAAGGAAAATACTTTCCTTTGCAAGCAAAAACTGCAAGATGAAGGGAAAGCCAATTTTCATTCCTTCAAAGCCTTTGAAAATGTCCATGAGACTCCACATGAGCTCCTTCAAGCTCCCTGAGCAAACATAATAAAGAAAATTTTCTTTAGCACACTCAAGAGATCTCCTACACGCTGAAAGCACACATCTCCAAGCATAAGGGAAGCACCTCCTTACAAGTGATGCCATAAGCTTCATGCAAACCCACAAAGGAAGTAAATTTCCAAACTCTCAATAACTCTCAAATCCTCAAAAAAATCCATCAAAGCTCTTCCTAAAGCTTTTCTCTATAAAACATCATTTCTAAAATGAAATAGGGTTAAATGATGCAACCCAAACTCACATGTTTTCACCAATTGAATGGTGACATGTGTCCATTTCCACACAAGGAAGCCCAAGCCAAGAAAGTCAACAAAAGTAACTCCTTTGAAAAACGTACACCAAATAAATCGAATAAATAAGATTATTAGCATTATCTTCAACCAAGCACATGTCAAAATGATTAATGATTTCCACTCAACAAGTGGATCTATAAAATAAATAAAATAACAAATATCTCAAAACAAGCCATGTGAACCCACATAGGTTTGTTTAACCAAGGTGGAGTGAGAATTACTCCATCTCCAAAATATCTAATATAGAAATTTCCAAGGACCTCATTAAATTAAATAGAATATATAATTCATATTTAAGAAAAGTTAAAATCAAATAAAATAAATAAAGGGAATTAAATTTAAAAATTCGACTAAATTGAATTAACCTATGTTGAAATGGCAAGTATTAGCCTTGGCTCGAGAACAAATGGGAGTAGGAGTGCGTGTGAGGATGGGATGGCTAGGGCATGGCCTTGTTGCCTTGGGCATAGTTCGAAGACTTGGACTCGGAGAGTACTCGACAATCTGAAAATTTTCGACTCGGAGAGTACTCAACAACTTAAGAAACACATAAATTTTTGAAAAGAACATAAATTTTATGCAAAATACAGCTACAAAATGTATCAAATGAGTTTGGTTAGAAGTCTAGGGGCAATGCTCCTAATGGGGTTGAGGGGTCGTGGGGTCTGGGGGCAATGCCCCCAACTGAGATGAGGGGGGGAATCCCTGCCACCTAGCCCAAATGAAGACCTTTAAAATCACACAAACCTTCATAGCACACACCATTTTCATAATTTTTTAAAAGGCAAAGAAGAAAAGCTTATAAAGACAAAAAACTGGAGTTTTTGGAGGGTTTAAAGACAGATGCGACGAGTTTCTTGCATGGACTTGGCAAGTACTTGTTGCGAATCTTTGCAAAAAACCCACTAGAAAACCCAATGAGTTAAACCTATGAGTACTTGGTGGTGAGAGAAACTCGCAAGTACTCGGACTTGGTGAGTTTGTGAACTATGGCCTTGGGTACCTTGTGGGTATGTTGGGGACGTACCCATAGGGTACTTGAGGTAGTAGAGACATGCCTTGTCCGTCCCATGATGTGCTCGGGTGCTCCCAGCTGTGCCTAAAGCCCTGCTCGCATGTTTAAAAGAAGTCTTTTTAACTTAATTGTATTTGAAAGCATTCTATTCTTTAGGCATTTACACCCCTCAAATCCCACATATCGACAACTATAGATGGAGCTGGAGAATAGAAAGTTGTCCCCATCATATTAATCAATATTTGTGTTTCACTCGACGAATTCCAATTCAACGATTTGTCTAATTAGTTCCATCTTTCATTTCATTTAGTAAGTTGGTCAATGAAAAAGGAGTCCCTTGACGACCAATATATATTAATTATATCTTTAATATATAATATTAAATATTTTTTTTTTTGCTTTGGTAAACTTGGGTTTTTAGTCTGGTCTGACTCTAGAGAGACCACTCACAGGGATCTCTTCCCATTGGCTTTTTCTCCAAGACCACTATGGGGGGGTTTGAGTCCCCAAGGCATTATCACCTGTTCGAACCCGCAAGCTCAATGACCCAGCAAAGGCACACAATGAAATATCCCAAATGGGGATATTTTGGGCAAGTTTGGATTTACAGGCTTTCCAGATTTCTTATTTCTGATTATCTGCTCAAACCCTAATTTTCTGAACTTGTAATTCTCAAATCAGACTTAAACATATGCTTACATCATCCCATAAATCATGCTAAATCATCATACATTCATTGCCTATAAGAAAGCCAATAATATACTTGAATTCCACACTGAAATACACAATAAGTCCACTTCAAACCACGGCCACTATGACTGAAAATAAATAAAGAATTCTGCTGCAATAAATCTGAATATTATGTCTTCAAATACATTCATAGACGGGCAAATATGATAAATAGGCCCAGCATAGTTCTGCCCTAAATCTGAGTGCTGTACATACCAAAAACAATATAATTTGACCTTGTACAATGATAGGTGAAGACCTCTAATGCTGCTTCTCCAATTAGGGCATCAAACCCTAGTCTTCAAGGCTAAAATGCAATAGAGAAACCCACCTCAAGTGGTCTGCTCAGGTCTGCTCTGCTGCTGGAAATATTTGTGCTCTAACTTCAAACCCTAGCAGCCCAAATCTCCACAAATTTGCCTCCTTATGCAAGTCACTTGTCCTCCAATGTGTGGCGTTCAAACCCTAGGATAAATCCTAGTCAATATGCACAATGCCATGGCCAAGAGAAGTCCTCCACCATGATCTCCAAATCTGATATATAATTCTGCTCTAGAAACAATGAAGCACAAGTAGATTCCCTTCACAGAATCCTCCACTAGGATGCTTGAGGTTTTTGTCTCAAGATCCTCTCCAAGATATTGCTCTCCAATGTATGATGAGTGAATGCTGAGTTGACCATTTCCAAATGCCAAATGATCATGTATATATATGCAATTCACCTCTCTTCTCCTAATCGGCCGACCTAGGCAAGAATGATATAATTTTTTAATGGGATTTCCCTCCACTAGGGCCGACTTCCCTCTTTCCACATGGGCGCCCAAATAACAAATTAAATTAAAGATATAATTTGTTATTATTTTATTTCGTCCTTTAGCGCCAACGTAATAAGAATAAATACATATTTTATTCCATCCCTTAGGCGCCAAGGAGAGGTGCAAGGGAATAATGGATCTTCAATCTCAAGTCGCCCAATATGATGACCTCCATGATGTGTACAAGGTGATCGTGAACGAAGACATAGCAAGGCACTTATGAGAAAATATCCTCCAATGTCGAAATGACATCCTAACAACACAAAGTGATCTCCCAGCAAGATAGCAATGCTCCAAGGAATACAAACTGTCTGACCTGAGATAAGCATATCAAAATATAACAAGTCACCTCTCATGCTCAATATGTCCCTCAAGAATTCCGAAGTGGAATGATAAGCCCAAATCCTCTCTAATGGCGAGCATTCCAAAAATGGGGACATTACAGTCCTCCCTTCTCGGAATTGCTTGTCCTCAAGCAATGGCAAGTGTGTATCCTGTGAGATAGTGTCAAGTGACATGTATCTCCATCTGTCCGCATGCCCGGTGATCGTACAAAACCTCCACTGGTGGTTGCATCCTCCAAGAAGAATGTGAAGAATGCAATGCAAAGTGAGCTCCGGTAACCGAAGCCATACACACTCGAGCTCAACCCAGCCCCATCCTCCAGATTCTGAAACTATGCCCGCAACCACAAGTGCAATCATCTCCAAAGCTCCCAAGGTGCCACTTCAATCTGAAGCCTCGAAGAATGCCATGCATGTCAACAAGTGATGAAGAGTATGTTCTCTAAAACACAACCACAAGTCTCCAAGCTTCCGCTGCTCCACTCTGATAGATTCATCGTCAATGCTCCAGGAATTGTGAAGCAACTCATCAAAATCCTAATGAAGTGTACCGAACATGCCACCACCTGGATCCCAAATCATCCTATCGTCACATGCAGCAATCATAAAGAGATGGAAGCATGCCAAAGTGCTAGCAACATCAAATGATCCTACAACTCCTGTAGACCTCCCATGCATGTGTAAAACTCCCGTCATAGGTGCACTAAAATGCATATCAGCTCCTCCAAATCTGCTGATGTAGATCAGGATAGCGACCTCCCAACTGAAAATCAGTCCTATGTGGCTGTAAATAATACCTCTAATGGCATGAGATGATAGAGTATCATCCATATGCCATCCTCCAATGATGAAGAGATGATCCAACTCTCCTTTCTACTCCAAAACAACTGCTGTCCTCCATATACTCCGTATGAGATCTATGCACCATGAAGTAGAATAATCATCTCTTGCCCCTATGTGCAAAAGGACCTCATGTACTAGGGCTGGCATGTCAATGACATCATTCTCACCTCCATCTCCAATGTCAAAGCCCAACGGTAACACAAACCCTAGTGTCTCAAAATCAGAAATGGAAACATCTCCATACCCCGGCATGTGAATCAACTGAATCTCAGAAGTATGCTCCTCCAAGGGATCAATAGGATGATAGAGTTGTATGACCTTATCACCCAACTCTATAACTCCTCCAAGAATTATCAAAGAATCATCCCTTATGGTTCCCCTCTTCAAGTGAAGTCATGATATTAGTGGCTGATCCACCAAGTGTAGTCTCAACAACTCCACCAAACTCCCAAGTAGCTGCTGTTCGCCAAGAGTCTAGGCAGCATGAAGTAGAACAGCCATCTCCTAGCAAAGTATGGAATAGATCCTCATGAACTAGGGCTGGAACATCAAGATCTTCATGCTTTCTTCCAGTGCCTATGCTGTCACCCAGCTGAAACAAAAGTATTAGCAACTCCAAACCAAACATCAGAGCGATATCTCCATACCTCGTGTCATGGTTCAGCTGTATCTCCAGAGTATGCCCCTCAAAAGAAAAAGTCTCCATGGTATGCATCACGAATCTCTGAAATAAAGCAGCTATATACTCCACCAAAGAGGCATCAATATGATGGAGCCCATCACAAGAAAACTTCCCATGAAGGACTAAGGATCCATCCAAAACCGCATCACGCTTATCAACATAGGTAGTCACAACACTAGTGGCTGATCCATATAGTGTGTACTCAATAATGTCATCCCAACCCATGATGTGAGTCTTCAAGTGGCTCTCTACATGATGTGACACCGACTCCTCATGAAGTAAACAATCAAAGAACTTGGAATCATACTTCAAACCTGATTGTCCCACTCGCTTAGCCACCATACAAGACTCATTCCTCATATGCCACATGTTATGTTGAACTAGCTTGGTTCTATTGGGTCTTGGACACATAAATAAGACCTCATATTTATCTCCAACATGGAAGGCAACAATAGAAGATGTCTTCCCAATCTCATTCTCATGTGGAAGGGCTGCCAACATATGATCATGCAAGAACCGAAGACTGCTGTTCCAAATCAGAAAATCAGAATTGCTGTCATACCTTTTTATACCGCCTCTATCCTTCTCAAACCTCTCGTTCATCGTTGTTGCATACTCTCCATCCAAGGCTGATCCAACATGATTCTCTCCATGGAAGGCACATGCCTCAAGGCCGATCCTCTTGGCTGTCATGTCATGATGAGGTGAAGACAAAGGACTGCTGTTGCACTTCAGAAAATCAGACTTTACTTCGTTCCTTTGAGAGATACCTTCATAGACCCTAATCTCCTCTTCCTCCATGATTGAGTGATCATTAATTAGGGCAGGTCCAAAGAATGTCACCCATGGAAAATCAAGCGTACGATGTGTCCTAAACACTGTCTCATGGCTGCAAGTTATGTCTCCATGTATACTATCAATTCCTTCATCCATGTATCCTCTCTTCACAAACTTTGCATTGGCATGTTATCCCTTGGATGTGGCTGCCATAGAAGATTGAAACTTTGCGGTGTATGACGAAGAGTGTGCCATGCTCAATTCCCGACGAAGCTTCTTCACTTGGTCCTCCGATTCTTGAAGGGCCTCTTGAGTGCTTTTCAATGAATCCACAGTGTCTTCGAGCTCCAAGGTGAGCTTGTCCACTTCATCTTCCTCCCTCCTCAAAGCGCCAATATATATATCGCCCATCTTGAATAGATGATCTCTATCCGCAAGTAGATGCAAGTAGTTGTTCTTCACCATAGCCACGGCCTCTAGAAGCTCTTGAAACCCGACGAGGTAAAGATCTTCTTTAAAGTGCTCATGCCTCTCAAGGGTTATCCAACACAAATCTGCCATTGCTTTATGAACATGATCAAAATGATTTAGGGTAACCATAGGCTCACCTCTATTTGTCTTCAATTGCACCTCCAAGTGATGAGACTTATGGGACCCAAGGTCTTCATGCAACATATCCCGATCATGCCTCCACAAATCAACTTCTTCATTAATACCTTCTCCATCAAAGTAGTAGGTAGAGTCTTCTACTTCTTGATCTTCCTCCATGGCTGACCTAGAAGATGTATGCACCGCTATGACCTCTTTATCTTGCAATGTCAAATCAAGCTTATCCAATCCACTTTGGTCATTTCCCGCTTCTTGTAGCTGATCCCACATGGTTGGTTTGTCAATCTGCATGGTGGCAACTTCTTCAATCGGATAGTCATCATGATGCCCCATGTCTTCTTCACTTGTAGCCTCAATAGGTGATGCTCCTTCGTTCTTATCCTCATAGGGCTGAAGTGTATCTTTGGCTTTGTCTTCTTTAGGGCTTGGGGCCCAATCTTCAACATGCATAGATGGATTCATGCCTTCTTCATAATCACATGTAGGCTCTCTTATCTTCTTTCGTAGGTCATAGTCGTCCTTCGCCTCCATTATATCTTTGGGCTCTTCCAACTCCGGAGTCACTTCTTGAGGTTCATCTTCTATAGTAATCGGCTGGCCCAATATGTGAAGGTCATCATTCTCTGTGTAGTCATGGTCACTCTCATCCATATCCATGTATTGTGATAGGAACATCTTCAAGCTTTGCGTACTTTTTTCCATATCTTTGAGAATCTTCCATGTTTCCTCCATGATATCTTCTAGACCCACGGGCTGGCAAGATCAAGGCTCTGATACCACTGTAATATCCCAAATGGGGATATTTTGGGCAAGTTTGGATTTATGGGCTTTCCAAATTTCTTATTTCTGATTTTCTGCTCAAACCCTAATTTTCTGAACTTGTACTTCTCAAATCAGACTTAAACATATGCTTACATCATCCCATAAATCTTGCTAAATCATCATATATTCATTGCCAATATGAAAGCCAATAACATACTTGAATTCCACAATGAAATACACAATAAATCCACTTCAAACCACAACCACTATGACTGAAAATAAATAAAGAAATCTTCTGCAAAAAATCTGAATATTATATGTCTTCAAATACATTAATAGATTAGGGCAACTATGATAAATAGGCCCAGCATGGTCCTGCCCTAAATCTGAGTGTTGTACCAACCAAAAACAATGTAATTTGACCTTGTACAATGATAGGAGAAGACCTCTAATGCTGCTGCTCCAATTAGGGCATCAAACCGTAGTCTTCAAGGCTAAAATGCAATAGAGAAACCCACCTCAAGTGGTGCGCTCAAGCCTGCTCTGCTGCTGGAAATATTTCTGCTCTAACTTCAAATCCTAGCAGCCCAAATCTCCACAAATTCGCCTCCTTATGCAAGTCGCTTGTCCTCCAATGTGTGGCGCTCAAACCCTAGGATAAATCCTAGTCAATATGCACAATGCCATGGCCAAGAGAAGTCCTCCATCATGATCTCCAAATCTGATATATAATTCTTCCCTAGAAACAATGAGGCACAAGTAGATTCCCTGCACGGAATCCTCCTCTAGGATGCTTGAGGTTTTCGTTCCAAGATCCTCTCCAAGAGATCACTCTCCATTGTATGATGAATGAAAGATGAGTTGATCATTTCCTAATGCCAAATGATCATGTATATATATGCAATTCACCTCTCTTCTCCTAATGGGCCAACCTAGGCAAGAATGATATAATTTTTGAATGGGATTCCCTCCACTAGTGTCGACCTCCCTCTTTCCACATGGGCGCCCAAATAAGAAAATTAAATTAAACATATAATTTGTTATTATTTTATTTCCTCCTTTAGCGCCAACATAAATAAGAATAAATACATATTTTATTCCATCCCTTAGGCGCCAAGGAGAGTTGCAAGGGAATAATGGATCTTCAATCTCAAATCGCCCAATATGATGACCTCCATGATGTGTACAAAGTGACCGTGAACGAAGACGTAGCAAGAGACTTATGAGAAAACATCCTTCCTTGTCGAAATGACATCCTAACAACACAAAGTGATCTTCTGGCAAGATAGCAATGCTCCAAGGAATACAAACTGTCTGACCCGAGATAAGCATATCAAAATATAACAAGTCACCTCTCATGCTCAATATGTCCCTCAAGAATCCTGGAGCGGAATGATAAGCCCAAATCCTCTCTAATGGCGACCATTCCAAAAATGGGGATATTACACACAACCTGTGAGCCCACCAACCTAGCGAAGGGACACATCCTATGAGCATGGTGTAAAGTACCCAATTTTCACCACTCACACAAAACTGAAGTAAAACATAGAATTACTGCAAGTAATTTAAAATAAGGTAGAATAACTTATATTCATCATTCATAAGGAAAGAAATTAAGATATTCCAAGAGACCAAAATAATCTTTCCATTTCATAAGTTTAAAGTACAATCAAGATTACAAATCATATGTATACATCTGAAGTCATTTACAGCGTATGTAATAATCAATAATATTACAAGTGTCAAATATTAGCATCGAGCCTTACAAATCTTTGAAATAAAAGAAGTATAGAGTAATCAATATCATCAAAATCTAACAAAAGTCCTCGATCGCCATCGACCAATCGGCCATCTGCTGAATCGAAGGACAAGAACATGGTTTAGGCGCTTTTTCCGCCCAACCACGAAGCTTGCGCTTCCTCGGTATCCTTCAAACTGAAGGATGCCCGACCCTGCTCAAAGAGCCTAGCAATCTGTAAACATATGTAGGGTGGAATCTGGTGTGTGCCTATCAATCTACATGCATTACTATCATGAATGTAACATCTCATCAATAGGATATGGCAAGGAAATATATAAAAATTAGGCAATCAACCATTCATTCTATAATGGTACACATGTATATTTCAACATCTCATTAGCTTTGGCCAAAGCATTAATCCGTAAAATGGCATATAGGTTTTGAAAAAGAAAACTTACTTCCATGTTATTCCATACTCGACACTCGTCCTGGAATGCAATCTTTCCAAAATACACATAATAAAGAACAACATAACACTTGCAAGCATCTATTTTCTTTCAATAATTTTGAAGTTCAAGCTTCAATAAACCAATTCTTTTCTTTTTCCAAACATTAGTCATATATAATAAACCATGATGCCATCCCTAAATCAGTCATTTGATATCCAAAGATAATCTATTTAAGTCTCAGTTCTACCTTCCTGTCATTTCTGTGACAGAAGGTTTATTCAAACACAAAAAAACATACTACAGGCTTCCTGTCACAGTGGCAACAAGAGCTGCTATAGAAATAATTAGTGCATAAAGAAAACTCAGCTTTCAATCAATATGCAAATATAAATGGTCCTTCAGCATTTCGAGGGAAAAACAATATCAAGAACTACTGTCCTCTGATTTGGCAGTATGTTGTTAAATCAATGTATTGGTTTTGCTTAACATTCTTTTCAGTTTCGGAAAACAAGTTTCAAACTGGGTTATACATAGCTACAGGGTCTGTTGTTTTTGCTACAGGAAGATACTAGTTTCCAGTTCATATAATTTATAAAGTTGATGTTCTATTAAGGAATTGAAATATAGAAGTTACAGGAAGTCTAACCTTATATAACAGAGGTCGACTTCTTCCTAAGTTTTTATCTCAGTCCACAAAAATGCATAAAATATAGTCATAAAATCTCTTTACCAGCCGACTAAATGGTAATATATAGGGTTCTAGTTCAGCTTAAATTCAAGATTTGGGAAATACAGAATCCGTGTCTGGTTCGACGTCTGAGATTAGGTAGTTTTTGTGACAGCAAAAAGAGGGTAATCGATCTGAGTGAGTCCACTCACTCTAATCGGCTATGGACAAAGTTGACGGCCTACACAATACTGGGTGGTCGGCCTGAGGATAGGATAGCGGTCATGGCAAACTACTACCCAAAATTAAAGAGGAAGAACTGGATAAGGAACAAAAGATGTGCAGAGATCGACTCAGGAAAGTGAGTCAGCAGCCAGTATAAAAGGAAAAGGTTAAACGGCTCAGAACAGAGGGTCGATCGGGCCAAGAAGATAAGCGGCCAGGAGAAGCATTCGATTAGAATTCAGAAAGACTGATTAAGAACGGCGACTAGAAAGATAAGTTTTCAGTCAGAGATACAAGGTAAGGATGATCATAATGCATGGGTCCATTTAGCACAGAAGAGACGTCAAAACCAAGCAGAAAAGACATCTCTTTATTATGATAATCCTTTCTTCAACATAGTAATAGAAAAACCAGAAGAGAACTTGGAAAAGATAGCGACGGTGAGGAGATGAGTTGGTGACGTCGCTGCCTTTCTTCTTGTTGCGGCCTGTCTCCAATTTCTGTCGCCCAAAATCTCCCAGCCTTCCTTAGTCAGATCGTGGTTTTTTTTTTCTCCCTGCCAAATTCGTGGTATCTGATCTATGCGACCCCCCCCTCTTTTAACAATCTTTTTCCCCCTTATTTTGATCGATCAGATTTTGAACTCCAGTTTGAATTTCAGTTTTGCATGTTCTTTCAGCCAATCAAAGATGAGAATTTTTACTATTTTTAAAATAAAAAAATAATATTAATATCTTGTTATATTCTCATGTCGCATGGGTGACAGGATCTTTAGTTAATTATTTTATTCACAACTCTAAATATAATAAAGCCATTTTAATATTATTATTTTAACTATTTTATTTAAAGCATTATTTAATTAATCCAGAATAGAAATAAAATACAATATTGCATGAAAATATCTCATTTAATATTTATTATTTAATTTCAAATAACATATTGTCTTCCAAACATTCACAAATAATATTTTATTATTCAATTTAAAATACATAGTTATCCTCATTTAAATATCAAACACCATTTAAATATAATTCGAAAACAATTAACCACACACTAATGCATTTAAATACATTTCATTATGCATATGCAACTATGTGAAGTGTGTGAAGTAACCAGATAAAACCTGTCACATGTTTGCCAAAAAGCTAGATCTCTTCTACCTGAGCCATGCTCTTGTCCTTCGACAAGACCTGTAAAAACTCAAACTCATCACACTATCAATAAGTTAGCCCAAAATATAGCCGAGGCAACAAAATCTTTAAGGAATAACATATCATATCCAAAGTAAATCTACTATTGTTCCATAATTTCACTTGTAATTAACTAGTGAGGTAATCTGTAAAGTCTATGAAAGTTCAAGATGTGACACATGGTGGCCTAGTGAAGGCCCATGCCCTGTGAGCTCAACAACCCGGTGGTGGTTTGAACCTTGGTGGCCATCACAACAACCATGTGAACTAACTAGCACATTGTGCCCCTAAGGGCAATGTAATATTAAATATATAATTAATATATATTATTATATATGATATTATTAATATATATTATATTTTAAATATAATATATTATTATAATATTATAATTTATATATTATATTAATATATTATTTTATAATAATATTATAAATTAGAATAATATATTAACTACATATTACTTTTATGGTAAACTTGGGAATTTTTATCCTGCCCATTATCGGGGGACCTCTTCCCAAGGCATTATCATCTTTCTTGCTTTAACACAGGGAATCCAAACTTGAGAGCTCAACGGCCTAGCAAAGATGTCTGCGAGCTCAAGACGCAGTGGGGGTTTGAACCTTGGTGGTGTGATAGTAAGACCATGTTTTTAACCAATGCCCCATGCTCTTATTATCTTATTAATTAATTTATTATATATTTAATCTATATATATTATATTTAAATATATTATTATTATAGTATATATACACTCGTACCTATACCCAGGGGAATTTCTTTTGCTATATCAACGTACTTGAATCCCAAATCCATACTCGTTCTTGTACCCAAACTAGCAACTTAACATAAGCGTTAAATCCAAACCATTCCAAGAAGTGTGGAATTCATCACAACATCATATACAAGACATTTTAGCTATGGAGATACAAGCATAGGTACTCACAAGGGTTACTAGGTCCCACACGATCACATGCCAAGGTAAAACTGGTTTAAACAAGTTAAGGGTCTCATTACTCCATGAAGTGGAATGTGACGGGAAAAGGGGTGATCCACATGCCTTTTGTTGACCAACACCTATTAAATTCCTACACAGTCAATGTGCACATCATATCTGATCTTGGAACTAATAGCCGAAACATAAGAAGCTAGACCAATATATTCTCATGATCACAAACATGGAAATAAAGGCATTTGCAACATCTCATAAAATATTAGTCAATACATACATAGTCATACTATGCATTACTATGATTAATCACATCGTCTAGACACTGTAATTCCAATTACATTGAGCATCCTGATGATGGATCATTGAGCATAATCCGAAACGTTGATCCAAAAACATACACAGTTGAATCCAGAAGCACTCTCGTTAATTAAATTCCAATTACGTCACATCTTTATAAACTAATCATAATTATCTCATAAACATCACATGAATGATTGTCTAATCTTACTCACACAAGCATTCCATATGGCATCATGATAGGTGAGCATGGGTTTCAATCAAAGGATGGATATAATTCATGAATATACGATCCACATAATAAATGGAGTTAGCATCATACATGATCACAATCATGCCACATCATTAAACCATCGCATATCCGGAAAAAGGCCAATTATCATATAAGTAGGTCCTAAAACATGCTACAACATAAGAATCATAATCGAGAGAATAGTACAACAGAATCGTAGAATGGTTGGGCCCTACAAATTAAGTGTCCTTTAAGGGAAGTCAACAGTTCAAAAATGAATTTTATTTTGGTTAATAGATTTGGAACTTTATTTCTAAATTTTTGTGCCTGTACAGTTTAGTGCAGTTAAGGTCAAACATATATCTAGCTTGAACACTGACTTCTTTGTATTATAATCTTATTTCTTGACAATCCACAGTTTTATTAATCTCAATTTTGTTTGGATAAATGTTGGTAGAATTTGTTGTCTGATTGATGAAGTCAGTCGTTCTTGTTATGCATAGGATGCATATATTTTCTCTTGGTAGAGGGTGTCTTGATTAGTTTATTTACCATAGTGATTGTAACTATTTTGACCTTAAGGCAAATTATGGATATTTTTAATCATTTACTAACATGGTTGTCTGTTTATGTTTCAGCTTCATCTCCAAGAAGGGGGCTTACATGCTGACATAAACGGAGATGGAATTTTAGATCACGTGCAGGTATTTTTTTTGTTTCGACATTTTTTTTTAATGCTAATTGTGGATCATTCAATGGTTAAGTTCTAATTTGTTTTACCCCAAGTTGCAGTAATTGCATTTTTTTTAGCATCACGATGACATGGATATAACTAATTACGTGCATCTTATGTATTACTATCTGCTTTCAGTTCTAAGCTGGGTTTATTTTCCTTTTGTTGTAGCAGGCCTAACAGTCCTAATTTTTAGATTGCTAATTATGTTGTGAGAGGTTTGCTGTGTTAGTTCTTGTTATAGAAATTTTATCCTCCACTAGAGCTGTAAAGTGCAAAACTCTAAGGCTCCTTGCACTTCATTATGTAGAAATATGGTAGGAAAAACTACATTGTTGCCACTTGTAACATGGACTATTGTATTCTTCTTCTGATTTCTCATCTTGCCTTATATGGAATAATTACTCCGTTATGCCTCATGGTAAAATCATGCTACAACATATTTTGATATACATAATAGCCAATATGTATCGAATATCCTTTTCGCTCTTAAATAATTCTAAAGAACAAAATTTTCATGGATGCAAACAAGATGCATCAAAATAGTAAGTGATCCATAAATTGGATCCTGATACTTGATTAGAAGGTTAGATGTCATGACTTTCAGTCAAGAAGATGCCAGAAGACTTTGAAGACCCAGAATCCCTCGCATACAATGGTTTGAAAGTCAACCAATCATTCCTCAGTGATGAAGATTATCTTGGGTTGATTCGGAGCATCTCAGAGAAGGCCAAAAATAGAGAAATGTTGAAAAAAAAGAGCACATTTTTAGTGTTGGTGATGAAATTGTTGGATAAAAGGGGCAGTTTCAAAACCATCTTGGTGGTTATACAACTGCCAGTCTGCATGAAGTGAGTTTCACACTATAATGCCCCCTCTATTTGGCTGTTAGAAAAATTACAAAATAGTGACAAAGTACATCCTAATTTTTTTTCTTTTAAATGTATAACAAGTCATCTAATATTTCACTTGAACATGTATAATAAGTGTATCTTCAAAATAATCATAAAGCATCATATATGCTTCGATAGAACCATGGTTCCATACACAAGATATAGATATAATGTAAAAGAGTGTTGACTACATATATACACCAAATATATTTATTTATATATTCAATGCATATAAATAATTCTCCAAAATCATTATATATTTGGGAAATCATTATATAAATAATGTAAATGAATATATATTAACCAAATAAATAATTTCCCAAAATCATGTTCAATGCATATAAATAGTAGCACGGCAATGTTGTCACTCGACATATAAGCATAATACCAATGTCCTTACATAGACATGTAACATAGCACGTGTCCTTACTTTGACAAATCTGATCAATAATACACAATCATATGCAACATACCTAAAGCATGTTGTCATAGGACTCAAGTGTACTCATACTAACTTAGTGGATTAGCAGCACCCTAACTACTAGTGTGTTAGGACCACATATTCCCACCTAGAATCCGTAGTAATGATTCTTGACTTGTGGGTCAAGTTTTCATAATGCATAGGCGAAAGTCTTAGCAAACCGAACCTACTCATCCTGGGCCTAACTGCCATAGTTTGCTCACTGAAGAGCCATAATTTGTAAAAAGCTACTGTAATCATAGTTCCACGGGGACGCGTTCCCCCCAAAAAATCAGCCGTTTCCCATGGGGGGACGTCCTGGGGACGGGGAGACTCCGCCCCCCCGCCGCCGCACCGCCGCCTCTGAAACGTCTCTCGTCGGGGAGACTTCTTGACGTCCCCCGAATTTAATTTTTTAATCATTTTTTTTTTAAATCATCAAAAATAAAAACCTAACTTTATCATATGCATTTTAACATTTCATTTCAAGTTTTGTGGCTTGTGCATATTGGATATCCTGGGACTCTTGAGTCTTTGTCGATGAGACTAGACAATGAGACATGTATGCAAAATGTGGAAGCATAGACATGTATGCAAAATGTGGAAGCATAGACAACTTACAAGGCACGTTGTGAAGTGTGAACTGTTTGACAAAATGCCTCAATCGGAATGTTTGACAGAAATTAGAATGCATTTCAACTTTCAAGTGAGCTTAACACTTGTTTGCATTAAGCTTCTCGAGCAACACATTTCAGAAAATTTGATATGTCAAGACTCAATTTCTACGCATCAGCTTAACCACAGAAGTGCCTCTACAACACAAACAGGCCAAAATTTTGTAAGAAACTTGTATAGGAGACATATTTCTTTGAGGCATTCTGTCAAATAGTTCATGTGCCTTGTCTATGCATCTACAGTTATACATCTTTTTATAACTAATTTTTCAAGTATTATATGTATTTCAGCGCACCGCTCCCTCGCCGCCCCCCTGCCGTCCCCAAATTTAGCCCCCCCCCCCCCCCCCCCCCCGTCCCGGAAACGCGCCCCCCCTGTCCCCGTCCCTGTCCCCAAAACTCCGTGGAACTATGACTGTAATACAAATGTGTGAGTGTGATCATTAGATTATGCCGAGGTCTCTATTCTTTAGGATAAATAATAGTTATGAATTTCCTGCCTCATATTTGTGTACTACTACTGCGGAAATACAGAAGACCATTGCTTGGATCAACTGAGTCCTCGGTAGTTATCCAAATGCAACTATCTACTCATATTTTTTACGTGCGTAGTTTCAATGTAAATGATCATATAAATAACTCTTGCCCAACTATATGTAGTTATGATTCACAATCAAAAGATATGAAATAAATAAACTTTCAAGATATCATCTATCAGCAACATATGTTAGATATATAATAGCTTTTAATTCTATTTATTTGTTTAAGCACAGGATTAGTATCTTACCAATTATATCCAATTTAATTTCATCTCTTTTCACAATCTTAGTTCAGATGTGCAATATTGCAGATTTTAAGTATATTCCTATTTCAAAGTTAGGATGCTCATATCCAATTTCTTAATATGAGTGTATAACCAAACATGTCTTTTCGTAGTTACTCATAGAATGAAAAATCCCTAGGTTATTGGTATTTGATTTGACTCCTCTAGACATTCTTCATCCAAGGGCTTTCTTACATATCCTTGTCCACAGAATCAAGATCACAGGTAGTTCTCCTATTATGTTTACATGTTAATTAGGCTAAATGGTGTGTGATTTATAATTTCAAGATGTATTCATAGGTTGTATTCAACACTTTTTATTTCCCTTTTAAATTACACATATTAGGGAGTCAATTATTGAACTAGTGGTCAGTAATTTTCAGATTTTGTTTCGATGGAAAGTTAGATGATAGTCTAAGCTTTAAGCTTATCTAATTTTCAGGTTGATTCCGATAGTGGAAATATTCACTGTTTTGTGATAGATTTTTCAAAATTCAGACACTCAGAATCTATAATTAAGTGTTTTAGAGAAAATTTTGCAAAACTCTGGTAGAGATCGTAACAGTGTGGTTACGACATGGAATCACAATACCGGCCAGGAAATCATGACCTTGATCTAGAAATTGTGGTTTTGTCTTGGTGCACTATTTTCGCAAAGTAACTTCCTAGATCCCAAGAATAGGTCTTACACTAGCCTTTGGTCAACTTATAAATTGGGCATGGCCTCTAAGACATTGGGAATTAACAAAATAAGTTCAGTTGTCTCATTGGCACAAATTCTGAGGTACAAACAAAAACTAACCTCACATAGGTACTCTAACAGACCTAAAGAACAGTCGATAATCATGAAATGACTATAAATCAAGACCAACATCTGAAACTTGGATCTAAAATACAAAAACAAGTGAAACTTTAGAACACACATTTCCCAAGGTAAAAAATTTGAATTTGATTGTCTCATAAAAAACGAATTAGTCCACAAAACACTTAAAATTTAAATCTTGTCATGATTTTGTATTCAATTCACTAAATCATAGATTGTTGAGTAATCAAGCGTTAGTTTTAAAAAATATGGTTTAGGGTTTTAACTTCCCTAAGTTTAATCCCTCTAAGATTTCTCAAATGCTCTGATTTCTTGAATTTAATTAGTTGAAAACAAATTTAGTCTTGTTTCCCTATATTCTTAAAACTCTTATCGTGTTTTCTCAAAATTTGGCTTGGATTTCATCTACAAGGTTTCTTCCATTTTCACTTTCCTAGTTCATTTTCTTTCAAAATCCATTTAATCTATAAAATCTGAATTATTCTAGTTTAATAGTCATTAACTTCGATTTCTAAGTAGAAAATCTCTTTTGGATTAAGACCCTACCTCTCAATGATCTTCCAACAATCCTTAAAACTTTTCTTCCAAAAATCCTTAGAACTTTGATGAACTTAAAACTTGTTGACCTTTTTGAGAAATCCACTTGTAATAATAAAATCTCTGTGTCTACACTAAAACTTGCATTGCTTTCTAGTAATGGTTAGATTCTATTTTCATGCAATGCACTATCTTGCTTTCCAAGTTTTCTTTCTATTAATAGTTCAGTTGTTCTCATGCGCTGGCAAGGACATCTATTCCACATGATCAGGCACTAGAACACTAGCAATACAAACGATTTTGCATGACAAACAGAAAAGTGCTGGCAATGAACTCTAAACCGCTTGACAAAGGCAAGAAAGTTGGCATTAATCATGAGATCGCACAAAAACCTTGTTTCTTACTGTAAAATCTGCATCACAGCGAGTTTTAGGTCGGGTTCACCAACTACTCGAGTGAGTTCGGCCCTAAAACTTGCTGAGAACTCTGCAAAAAATCATGAATCTACATTGAAAAAACTTGGCGTTAGAAAAAATTCACGAGTAGTTGGCACCGAGTACTCTGCAAGTTTTCCATATATGATGAAAACATTCATTCATAACAAATGTTTGAAAATTGCTATTAACAAATTTTGCCACTATTCTTCAATGTAGATCCTAATAACAGGAATGTGATGAGACTTGTAGTCATACGGTAATCTGCCTGCTAGATCATTTGATCTAGCTTCAGCCCAATTCTCCATGTGATTTTGTTTATATGTCAATTGGCTAAATTGTTACATTCATGAATCATAGGTTTTATCTCATTCTCAATGGGGATTGTCTTGGAAACAATTATCTGAATTTTTTTCAGAACCTTGTTGCTTATTTTCCTTTTTCTGTGGGGGTGATCTGCAGGCTGTAGGAGGAGGTGGGGCTGAACAGACCGTGTTAACAGGAACAATGGAAATATTGAGGCCTTGCTGGGCTGTTGCCACTTCTGGAGTTCCAGTGCGGGAGCAACTTTTCAATGCCTCTATTTGCAGGTATTCTCCATTTGGTGTTTTCCACCAAGGGGATTTCAGTTCACAAACATTCGGTCACACTGTTAATGCCGCTCCTATAGAGGTGGCAACCCCTGTACTGATTCCCAGGAGTGATGGGCACAATCATCGGAAAGGAAGCCATGGTGATGTAATATTCTTGACAAGCCGAGGCGAAGTATGTACCAAGTTGGTTCATCTTTTATGCAATCATATTTAATATTTTATTTATGCATTCCTTCACTCATTTGTATTGACTGATTTTGATATGGATAACTATTGTTATTATCCCTCTCGGCAGGTTACCTCTTATTCTGCAGGCATTCATGGCCAAGGTGCGATCAGGAGATGGCAACTACTAACTGGTTCAACATGGTCAAACTTTCCTTCGCCTGCAGGCATGGTTGAAGAAAAGGTTGTTCCCACTTTGAAAGCTTTGCGATTGCATGTTCATGGGTCCCAAGAAGTTGTTTTAGTTGCAGGTGAACAAGAGGCTACTATCATCTCTCCCAGTGGTAGTTTGCTTGCATCTATTGTGTTGCCTTCTCCACCTATGCTCCCAGTATTAGATGGTGACTTCTCAAATGATGGCTTGACTGACCTTGTTCTTGTAACTTCAAATGGAATCTATGGATTTGTGCAAACTCGACAGCCTGGAGCCCTTTTCTTCAGTTCCTTGGTTGGATGTTTAATCATTGTCATGGCCGTCATACTTGTTTCTCAACATTTTAACTCTACAAAATCAAAGCCGAGGGCATTTGAGAGGAAGAGCGTTGACCCAAGGTAGCATAAATACCATGAGTATTATGCAGATAAAACAGAATTTTCTTTTCTTTTGTGACTGAAAGAAGTGGTTAAACTCTTTACAATAATCACAAGTCACATTTAGCGTATTATGTAGTATGTATTACCCAACATGGGCTTTGCATAAATTTTAGTTGTCTGTCTTCTCAGTTGAAAAGTTCCCCGAGTTTTAAAATTTCTTATCATGATTGCATCTGAAGAACTTATCTTCTCTAGGCTGCAAAAATTGGGGTGGTGCAGACTATGAGACATTTTTTCATTTGATATAATTTTTAGGTTGAAAAAGTTATAAAAAAATTGTTTAAGTTTTTTGGTCATTAATCCCTGTAACCTGTCATTATTCTTAAATTTAAGGACACGGGCTGTATTGATTCAGGCATACTCGAGTTTTAATATATCAAATGGCACCATTTTAATCTGCTTAAGCATTTTCAACGGTTTGAAAAATTGAATGTATTATTGTTTATTAGTATTGTTGTTGACCTGCCCAGATAAATCTTACCAGCCCCACAAGCGAGCTGACAAATACCCAAGCAATGCCCACCAGGCTTGAATCTTGGTCTCTCTGCCCAACATACTGCTCCAACAAATCCCAATGGCATTTTTAAAGAAATTTGAAGAGGCTTGTAGTTAGGGGAGAGGATCTAGTACATGCACACCCTAACTTTGCGCACATCAAACTCCTAAATGATACATTGGATTTTCATGAAAATTTCATATCTCTGTATCTGAGTTGAGAGCTTAAAGCTATTGTTTGGGGTTTTGGGTATCAACGATGTAGCGTAATCAGCTACATCTTTGTCGAGTTGTCTAAAAACACCCAAAAAAAAGTTAGACTGAAACATGTGCACCAAGGCACCTATTACCGATCCCCTTATGTGTCACCATATGATTGGTTGTTTCTTTGATGTGACATGTGAAGTGTATTGTTACACATGTATCGGTTCCTTATTAAAATTTTACTATTATATTATTTCTCAATCACTATTCTTTTCATACGAGTCTACACGCATGGCACCGTAACGGCTATTAGAACATGGTTATATATTGGACCCTTTCCCTTGGATATAACAAGATTTTAATTTTCTTTATTTTGCTGCCCTCACTTATATGCTGCATTGAAAACCACTGTTTTGATTTTTGCATTCGACTTGTTCGCTAATTTTTACTGGTTGCCTATGCTATATATAAAAGACTAATACCTTGAATTTGACTTGTTTAGAAGCTGTGTTTCCTTGAATTATGGGGATGGCAATTTTTTAGTACTTCATTTTGGGGGCGGCTATTAGAATAATATATAAAGGTAAAAAATAAAAACTTTAAAATATAAATATGTAAAAATTACAAATTACTTAATCAAACACAATTATACCAAATGTCCACTTGCAAAATGTATAAAATACCAATCGTAACTCTTTTAAACTTAAAAAAATCTTAACATAAAAGACATGCTATGTACAATTAATCAAACAAATAAAGAGTAAGAGTGAAAAAGTATATATATATATATATATATATATATATATATATATATATATATATATATATATATATATATAATTCAAAACAACAAAATGTTGTTGTTGAGGATGATGACCAAGATTCACCTTCTTATAGAATGGTTAAGTTTCACTTGTTTGACCCAAAAAATACAACGGACAAAGATCTCGAATTTAGCAATAAGTTTAACAAATTAAACTTATTGCTAAATTCGAGATCTTTGTCCGTTGTATTTTTTGGGTCAAACAAGTGAAACTTAACCATTCTATAAGAAGGTGAATCTTGGTCATCATCCTCAACAACAACATTTTGTTGTTTTGAATTATTGGTTGTTGGTGATGCTCTAGTGATCTTGAGGACTTCAAGGTATCCCCTTGGTGTTTCATGGTTGTTAAACTTATTGCTAAATTCGAGATCTTTGTCCGTTGTATTTTTTGGGTCAAACAAGTGAAACTTAACCATTTTATAAGAAGGTGAATCTTGGTCATCATCCTCAACAACAACATTTTGTTGTTTTGAATTATTGGTTGTTGGTGATGCTCTAGTGATCTTGAGGACTTCAAGGTATCCCCCTGGTGTTTCATGGTTAAACTTATTGCTAAATTCGAGATCTTTGTCTGTTGTATTTTTTGGGTCAAACAAGTGAAACTTAACCATTCTATAAGAAGGTGAATCTTGGTCATCATCCTCAACAACAACATTTTGTTGTTTTGAATTATTGGTCGTTGGTGATGCTCTAGTGATCTCGAGGACTTCAAGGTATCCCCTTGGTGTTTCATAATATGGGGGATGTTTTGGGAGTATATATAAGAGCAAGACAATTAAACTTATTGTTAAATTCGAGATCTTTGTCTATTGTATTTTTTGGGTCAAACAAGTGAAACTTAGCCATTCTATAAGAAGGTGAATCTTGATCATCATCCTCAACAATAACATTTTGTTGTTTTGAATTATTGGTTGTTGGTGATGCTCTAGTGATCTTGAGGACTTCAAGGTATCCCCTTGGTGTTTCATGATATAAGGGATGTTTTGGGACATCAAGGTATACCCTTGGTGTTCCATAATATGGAGAATGTTTCCAAAAACATTCGCCAAATTTGGGACTACTTGTGAACAACCCCATTTTTAATTTGAGAGGACAATTTGCTAAATTAATCTAGATATTTGTTTGTTGCATTTTTGTTGGGTCAAAAACAAGTAAAATTTAGCCGTCATTCAAGAAGAGAAATCTTGGTAAAGGTCGTCGTCATCAACAATAGTGGTTTTGTTGTTTTTTGAATTGTTGGTCATCGGGGATAACCTTGCATCCTTGAGAATGTCAAGACGTACCTTTGGCATTCCACAATGGGGAATCTCTCTAAAACATTCCTTAATAGGGGATTTCTTGTAGATGGCCTCTTTTTTATTTTTATACCTTGAGCTCCCAAAATGTTACAATTTTCCAGGTAAACTAAAAAGGTCTACAACCTTGGGTCTACATTGCTTAAAACTCAATCGTACCATTTTCTTTTTGCTTATCAATATAAGCTTTGACATGACTGCACAAGAATTGGACATTAATATGAAGCAACCAAATTACACGACTAGCTATGTAGAGCCAAACATATCAATGTATTTGCATTTCATCATGAAACCAATTTGTATGAAGTATGAATTTTTTACTGAGTCGATTCCCTATCACAAGCTTATAAAAAATGGCGTCGATTCCCGTTTCTGGTCCTGCGCGTGCCCTAGCTCGTGCCGTTGGCTCCCGCTTCAGCTCTTGCGCATGCCCAAGTCGCTCAGACGGGTCATGCTCATGCCGCAGTTTCTTCTAAGGGCTCAAAATCCCCTAAGATTGGCTCACGGGCGCCTGTTTCCCCGGTTGTGCCTGGCCCTGCTTATGGCGCTGGGTCTGTCTCGTGTCCAGTGGCGCCTGAAATCGATTTGGGGTCGCCTGCTCACATAGGTACTGCTAGTGGGAAAGGTCGGCCCTCTTTCCTAGGCGGCTGCTACTGTCTCTAGGGTTCATGGCCGCCCTTCCAAGAGTGCTAGCAATCTCAATCACCCTATAAAAAAGAGATGAGTTGGAAGAAGGTACTAAACAAGCCAATAAAGGGAAAGATGTAGAGGACATTGTTATTGACTTCGATTTTGTTCCATCTTACAATTCTAAAAGCACTGAGTATGATTCTTCTGAAGAGGATGATGAGGATGATTCCCCCTCGGAGGAATCTAATAATACATTTTTTGAATCCCATATTAAAGGTTTTGAAGATAATGAGAAGCTCACACCTAGCAAACACCACAGTCGTGAGACGTGATTCTAAATGGACTGAGTTTTATGACAAGCTGGATGTTGTGCATATCAGGATGGACAAATTCAAGGAGGTCATAGCCAAAATGGTTAATCTAACTAATGACATGATGCGCCAGTCGCCCTCTAGTATTGTTATTCTGCAAGCTAAACTCAGGAAAAGAAAACAGTTTCAGGAAGGCGTTGCTGATAAGTCCAAGAAAAAACAGAAACATGAAGTCAAGCAAGTGGACAGTGGTGGTAATGCTCTTTGGGAGGAAAAGCTGAATGGTCTTTGTAAGGAATGAAGGGACCTCGGGCTTAAATTTGACAGTTGTATAGCTGTATTTAGGCATTTTTCCTGTAAAATTTTAAACAGACTGTATCATATGAAAGGAGAGATTTTGGACAAACTGTTAAAATTTACATAGGATTATGATGATTTATATATTTGATTTTTATATGATTTACTTATATTAAAGCATGTTATAGTATTTGAAGGGCACGATTGAATAGATAACTGTCATTACAAAATTGCTTTACAGGCAAAGTCGACTGTCACATTTAAGCCCTGGAGGGACCTAATTGCCCTTCAGGGTGCTTAGTTAGTCTTTGTGTTGATGTTTCTTAGGCTATCCTTTTGTTGTTTCTATGTTGTTTTTGTGCTGCTCCTGTGCAGCTTTAGCCTGTTTAGTTAGGCTGTTGTTCCTAGTTTTTTTCTATGGTTTTTATATGTTCTCTCTGCCGATGTAAAGGGTTTAATTTATCAAAAACATGGCTATACTTGAATAGGAACAAATCTAAATGACTAATTTTATGGAAAATTGTCTAACATTTAAAACGTTTCATGTTGAATGCAAATATTGTCTTACAAATAAATTCGTTTATGATATCATCCTTTATAATGGTAAGGTTTCCCAAGCCAACAAGAATCCCCTTTTTTCAATTTTGTCCTAAATCATAATGAATTTGTCTTTCTTGTTCTAAGATTTGTTTTGTTGTAATATTAGACTATTTTCGTAACTTTGAAAAGCATCTTTCACAATGATCTGTATTGCAATGTGGTGAACATAAGTTAGATAACAATGCAAAGTTAATTGTGACTAAACTGTTTATATGATTGTTGAATTTTGTAGAGAAAAATATTGTGACATGCCATGTACATTTTCATCTTTATTTCTATTAACTTTGTATTTATTAATAACTCTTAATTTACCACTAATTAATGTTGGATCTATATTTAAAATATACTCATCAATCCTATATTTCCGAATTTACATGATAGTTTAGTTCTATTACGAAAAACAATTAAAAGATACTAAGGTAAAATAATTTAAAAACTAACTTTGAAATGAAAAGAAAATTAGTAAAAAAAAACTTCACTAAAAGATAGTTTGGTGTCATTATACATGGAAATAGTGAAGAGAGTATTTCTGTAAAATATAACATGCTTCTATGTAACCATGTGCATGTCTTTTTTATAATTGTAAGCAATGTAAAAAAATCATTCTTGTAACTAAAAATTTATTGCACACTAGATTGGATATGACCATGTAATTATGACACTCGTAAAATTTCACATTGGCAATCCTTTTAATAGCATCATCACATTTGACACTATCAATCATCTTAATACCATTTTAACAAAACTAATGTAATTGTTTTTATTATATGTTTGGATCTCAAGGTTAGTAGCACATGCAAAGCCTATTTGTATTCCTCATTACGATCAATTTTTTATATCCTTATCCAAGATTTTAGTCCATTATCTTAAAATAGTTTGATTAATATCTCACATACCCATCGAACTCTATTATAATGGACACGAGAATCTAAACCAAGTTTGAAAGAAAACTTCATCATATGTTGATCTAGGTCCTTACTAATATGCTTCAATTGTAGAGGAGGCATATGCTATCGCCATCCTTAAGTTCAATACCTATTGTAACAATGTGTAAATAAGCATAAATTTAACTATTTTCAAACTTGTAACAATAATGTCTTGCAATATCTTAATTGTTCCTTTTGAATCTAAATTTGTGAAGTTATTCATATGCCCACTCTTCCATTTCCTACCCTTCTATCTACTACTAGTGCTCTAGTCATGGAATGAAGTGGTTCCTCCCATGCTGATTCTGGTAAAAGAATTTGGATCGATTACATGCTATCTTTATAGTCACAAGTGGGTGTCTAAATGTTTTATTAATTTTTTTTTAGCACAATCCTAAGGATATTCACAAGAGTATTGATGTATTCTACTAATGTTTTAAATGATTTACATCTCATTGCTTCCCTTGTCTTAGGCACCACTCTCCCTAGGTTTGCAATAATTGTGGTTCCTAAAAGACCATATTTATATCTCTGGGTGGGGAGCTTGGTTACAAACAAATTCAAAACATTCACTCTATAATATCAAAGTAATTGGAAGCAAAACAACTACTTCAATTGCTCACTTTTTGAAAACTAATGTCAAGCATATAAAAAAAACAAAAAGAACATTGGAAACAAAATAATTGGTTGCTTTGGACCCCCTTAAGTACACCATGAGTGTTGATGTGTTTCAAATAATTACAAACTATGAGATATCTTTGACTCAACAAACAATGTCATTGTGTTTCTAGGAATAAAAGCCATAGAAATATCATAAATTCTAACTCTTGTGTATAGATGCCAACTTTGCCCAATAGAGATGGTGAGCAAGAAGGAAGATTTTGAAAATTTGAAGCAGGAAGAGTTTGTTTTGGTTCCTACAGATGGCTTCCAAAAAGATGGCGATCATAGGGAGGTGGGTTTGATGGTTTCTAAGGTGGACAGGTTGGTCATGAGGGCCCTTTGATAGGACACCTTTTTTGGGTAATGGTGCTTTGTGCTAGGATTGTCAATCTCCTTCAAGATTGGTGTCAGGATAGGGAAAAAGATAATTGGGCCTCATTGTTTAAGAACCAAGGAGAACCATGTAAGGGGAAGGGAACGATTTCTGACCTATTGATCTCTATCATTCCCAATGACCTTACGGGGAGTTTTGTGCTAAAATTCTTGATGTTGTGGAGAGGGGGCCCTAATAAATGGAGACTTCTTTGATTAGATAGTTTTTGGGTCTAAGACCAAATATTGAGATGGTTTACTCTTGGACATAGAAATGATGGATGGTCAAAGGGTAGCTTGATATTGTGGTCATGGTGAGGGGTTTTTCTCTTCTTTTCTTGTGATGAGGATCTTTATAGAATTTTAATGGGTGGACCTTAGTTCTTGGGCAAAGCTAGTTTTTTCCTAAAGAAATGGTATCTAGGTTCTGGCTTAGCTAAGGAATATTTTAGTGTGGCCCTGGATTTGGTTAGACTTTCGATCTCCCATTGAAGTATTGGGAGGAAGAGGTTTTCTGAGGGATCTCAAGCACCTTTGGAAAATTGTTAGCCATTGGTATGGTTACCAAATCTAGGTGTCTCATCTTTGTTACATTTCATGTTAGCATCGCTTCAAACTCTTCTCTTCCTTCACATATTTCCCTTTTTTAAAGTTTGGGACTTGGAGGCAAGAGCTACTCTTTGAAAGCTCCCCCTTCACTTGTTCCACCTGTCACAAGGTGGGTCATTAGGCAAAGAATTACCCTTTTGCAAAACCACCTCTCAAAATGGGTCAGATGTTAAGATGATTCCTCCTATGGCTAAGGTTTTCAATTTTGGGGGCAAAGTGGCAGAGGAAGGAGAGATTCTCAGGGATTGTGTTTTAGAGGAGCACAATTAGATTATGCAAGCCCATGAAGAGGTAAAAGAGGGGGGCCCTCTCCCTTAGGAGTCTCAAAGAAGGATGTCTCAAGATCCAAAGGACCTTTGATTTATTGAAGAGAGTCCCTTAAGTGTGGTCCGTGTAAATCTCTTTGTGAAAAGCGTGAGTTGTTCCCTTCCAGAATGTTAAGAAGCTTTTGGCGGGTTGAATCCTCTTTGGTGCCAAATAAGGAGTTGGATTTTGAGCTTAAGATCTTGGATAATGCTTTGGAAAATGTAGGGATGGTTTCCATGGGTGTCAATTTAATGGTAAAAACCATTAGTCCCTATGTTGTAACTTCGTTGAAGGATTGTGGATCTGGGACAAACTTTGAACTAATCCCAAGTAGTATGGATTTACATGAAGATCCCATCTTGGAAGGGACATATAGTCTAAAAAAGAAAGTTTCTCCACATCCTCTTCCTAGAAAAATAAGAAGCAAAAAACGTGGATTGTGCTTCATATTAGAAGTCTAGCGGAAGACCAAACCAAAAAGAATTAAGGGAGCAGGAGATGAAGAAGGAGGTGGCAGATGGAAGCCAAATAACTCCCTAGGATTTGTGTGCCAAAGGAACTTTGAGGGATAAAAAATGAAGTTTATCTCATGGAACATCATAGGGTTAAATAACCCTCACAAACAAGACTTTTAGATAACGTAGGTAGATAGAATAAACTTGATATTCTTCTATTGCAAGAAACTAAGATGCATGTTGATCATCTGAAAAATAAAATAAAATAAAATCTCGAAGAATATTGGCTATGAAGGTGTGGATGCTGCTAGAGCCTTGGGGGATTGCTACACTTTGGAACCCTTTAGTGGTTGATGCGTCCCTTTTGTATTTGGACCCTTATCTTTTAGCTATCTTTTTTATCAAAAAATGATAACTCCTCTTGGTTAATTTCAAATATTTATCCTCCTAATTCAAGGACTACAAGAAGAAACCTTTGGCTACATCTAGCTGCCTTTCGCAAAACCCACCCAAATCTCAAATGTCTAGTAATAGGGGATTTTAACTTTCCTCTTTTCGTGAGTGAAAAAATAAAGTTCCTAGTCTTCTTCGAAGGAATGGAAGATTTAGCCATTTCATAAACTAGTGCACTTTTATGGACCTGGATCTCAAAGGAGTAGTGATTTCACTTGGTCTAATAGAAGAGTGAAAGTTTCACTTAGTCAAGTAAGATTGGATTGGGCTCTCATTTCTTATATCTAGTTAATGTGATATTTTTGTTCTTTATTTTCTCTTACCATAATTGATTCAAACCATTCTCCAATTGTTGTCCACCTAGATAAAGTGAAAGAGAAAGGGGTACTCGTTTTGTTTTAAGAAAATCTAGACTCAACACCCTCACCTCAGGGAAGAGATTTTTGAATGTGGAATATTAAGGTGGACGAATCTGCCATGTTTATAATTGTTAAAAATCTTAGGACTATTAAAGCCAACACCAGAAGGTGGAATAAGAAGTCTTTTGGGGATATATTTGAGAAGAAATCAGAAGTTGCCTCTAAACTAAAAATCTTACAAAGGAAATACAAGCATATGGCACGATGCAGGAAACTTATAGGAAATAAAAATCCTTCTTGTGTGAGCTCCATTCTCTAATTGCTAAGGAAGAAGAATTCTGGTGGCAGAGATCTAGAGCCATTTGGTTGAAAGCCAATGATAGGAATATAATTTTTTTCACATGAAAACCCTTAAACATCAATCTACTAATAGAATAAAGGAGATAAGGATGGATGAGAACCTTATATCTAATGAAGCTTCCATCAGGGATAAGGTGGTCTATTCTTTTAGGAATATCCTCCATGAAAATAATGTTTTAGACTTGATTGTTCAAGAAGAAATCATTTCTTTGATCCCTTCTCTTGTTAATGAAAAGGATAATTAGGATCTGATGGCCCCATAAATGAGGAAGAAGTGAAATTGGTTGTTTATTCTTTCAAGGGTAGTAAAGCTGCCAGACTAAATGGTTTTTTACATTTCTTTTTTCAGACATTTTGGGATATTATTGCTTCAGATGTTGTAGTGGCTGCTCAGGAATTCTTGAGATGTGGAAAATTATTGAAGGAATTCAATGCAACTTTCTAGTGCTCATTCTAAGCAAGTAGGAGCTACCACTTTCTCTATTTTTTGGCCAATCGGTCCATGTAATTCTATGTATAAGATCTTCTCTAGGATCCTTGCTTTAAGGCTTCAACCTATTCTTCTAAAGCTCATTTCTTCCTAACAGACTGACTTCGTCCAGGGAAGACAAATTTTGGACTCCATCTTTACCATTCACGAGGTTCTTCATTCTATGGAGAGAAGTAAGAGAGTTGGTTTTCTCTTGAAACTTGACTTGATTAAAGCCTATGATAGAGTCTCTTGGGAGTTTCTTCTCAGAATTTTTGATAAATTTGGCTTTAGAAAAAATTCCTTGACATCATTGCTAGCTGCATCTCTATGCCCAAATTTTTGGTTATGGTATCAGGGTTTGCAGCATTTAGAGGCATTCATCAAGAGGATACCATATCACATTTCCTGTTTGTGCTCTTTGCTAAGGCTCTTGGAAGAAGATTTCTAAAAATTATTCATGGGAGCTGTTTAAGGGGTTTTAAACCTTCTTTAAGTGATCCTATTTCTTACCAACAATTTGTTGGTGACATTATGTAGTTAAGGAGGCTTCGGTGGTGGAGGCCATGAAAATAAAGTGTATTCTCTCTCATTACGAGAAGGCTTTAGGCCAAAGGGTTAGCCTTTCGAAGAGTACTATTTTTTCTTAAATACCCCCCAGACAATAGAGAATTGCTAATGTCCTTGGTTTTCAAGTGGAGGATCTCCCCTCTTCTTCCTTGGGGATACCTTTCTTTAAGGGCCCTATCCTAGAATCCTTTTGGACTAGCCATTTGGATAGATTTTAGCAGAAGCTTGTTGGTAGGAAAAGCTCCCTTTTGAGTCAAGAAAGTAAGGTTTAGCTTATCAAAGCTACGTTGCAATATCTCCTACTATATAGTATGAGTTTACTTAAATTTTCGTTTAAGATTGTTTGTTGATAAGGTGGAATAGATCGAGATGAGATTTTTACATGGTCATTGATGGAAGAAAATAAAAGAATTCTTTTAGAGGTTTGGGAGCAAGTGTGCAAGCCTAAGAAGTATGGAGGTTTGGGGCTATGACAAATTAGAAATTTCAATTTGGCATTAAATGCAAAATTGAGATGGAGACTTCTTAAAGAAGATAAGGAAGAGACCATCATTGTTCTTAAAAAATACTTGAATGATGGGATTGAGGGCCTCCTTTCCACCAATGACTTACCATAGGGCTCTAGCATGTGGAAGAGTATTACGAACATCAAATTCATTATCAATAAGGGATCTAGATGGAAACTAGGAGATGGTAGGAATATAAAGTTTTGGGAGGGTGTATGGCTATTAGATATTCCGTTGATGGAAGCTGAATGGGATATCCAAATTTGTGCTGCTTGTAAAGCTTAATTTGGTGAAAGAGTGGTGGACTATATTGAGGCGATTGGTGGGGTTCATTCTTGGAAGAATCTTGCTAGGTGGATCCTTTGTCTATTAATGTCATTGACCTCTCTAGACTTGCTAGCCTCATGTTTGCTTATCATATTCCTCAAGTTGAAAAACAAGATGTTTTAGTTTGGATTGGTTCTCCTCCAAGGATTTTTTATATTACTTCATGGTTCTCTTTTCTATCCAATCCTACTCCTCCCTACTTCTTGGTAGATCTATGGTAACCTCTCTTAACTCCCAAGATCAATATCTTCTTTTGGATTGCTACCCATAATTTTTTCTCTATTGACAACTTGATAAAAAGGGGTTTTAACTTTCCTAATAGATGTTGTCTTCATGAAGCTAAGGTTGAATATGCCCATCTTTTTCTTGGTTGTTCCTTTTATTGGGAGGTTTGGGGTTTATTGTTGTTTATCTTCAATGTAGGATGAATTTTTCCTTCATCTTTCTAGAATATGGTTGCTCAATGGATCTCTACTTACCTGAACCCATCTCTTAATTTGCATTGGGATTCTTCTATTACCCCATATGGCATGGGGTTTGTTGGTTCCCAAAACCGCCAGTCCATATTCCTAGACTATTTCCTTATCTCCCAGGCCATGGGTGTCATCAAGGAGACAGGAAAGGAGCTCATCCATAGATTGAGGATGGTTAAGGCCAATTGATGAGAGTGGGTACGCTCTCCTACATTTCAGGCTCAACTACACCTAGGAGGCTATTCCTAGAGGTATAAAATGAAACATAAATAAATAATTACATCCATACCCAATGTACACTTGACCCCTATATTTGTCGCTAGGCAAAGAGAAACTGGCTGCATAAACCTCTAATTAAGCTAATTATTACACCCTGTAGATGCACTGACGAATGTTAACAACATAGTATCCATTGAGATGAATCCATTGAACCTCCCTTACACAATTTACTGGTTGTAGGCATGCATGAACATGATACACAAAATATTTAAAATAGTTTGAGGTTGCTTTAGATTAATCCTTGGTTGTAACACTGAATCATGAACGACATGAGAAACCTTATCTACTTCTAATCCTACTCCTACAACTACCCAGGACAAAGTATGATATAAAAGAGGGTGCTCGCCCTACACCAATTTAGACCATTGCCTACTCCATTGGGCAACAGTCATGAATAGTAAAGAGGGAGGAGATACATCCAACATAACATCAATGCAACCAAATATGTGTTTACATACAAGTCAAAGATTACATCTCATGCAATGAACATACTGAGTAATCTAGAAAAGAACTACAATAATCCATGTGAAATGAAGAAGAGACCATTACAAGATCTTTGCAATGCATTAGATGTTGTCACACATACATCAAATCCTCATTACACTCATACCAACAAATGTGGTAAGAGAAATTACATAACTGTGATTATATATTCCTCTGGACCATCACAAACTCCCATGGAGACATACCATTACATGCATATGTGCTTTGAAAATCCTTCCTACAATGTACCAGATGCATTCCTCCTTTTACAACTTAGACATTTCCTTTGCTTGATGCCCTAAAATCACATCAAGCCATTGAGCCAAAAAATTGGTTCAACAATCAACCTTTATTACATTTTCTTAATATGTATATATAGCATTACATTTTCGCTTGTTGTTTTGATAGGATTTTGAGTGGGAAAAGCTTCTATAGGGCATCCATACATGCTGCAATAAATTCACCTACCCTCTCATCTACCTTTGTACCCATTGCATTTAATTTTATCTACCTCCAATCCATTCATTATGAGCATTAATGCTGTTTATGGGTGGTAGGTAAGCATTTAAGCTTGACATCCCTTGAAAAACACATTAAAAACATGTTAAAATCTTCAACTTTCACTTTGTCGGAGCTTGCGAGCTCATCAAGAAGCAGGTCGGAGGTTTTGGTGGTTCCAAGAACTACTAGAACTGTCGATGCCTCTTTTTCTTTCCTTGTTTGCTTTTGTTCCTACTTGTCGGTGATTCACCAACCACCAAGAACTCACTTCTTTGCTTCTTTCTTTCTCATTCTCTTTTCTCTTTGTCTTTGTCTTCATCCTTTTCCTATGCTACCTTGTTGGGATTTCAGACCCTATTGGGAACCTAGGAACCAAGTCAAAGGTTCCAATGGTTTCAAGAACCACTGGAAGCTCCAACATCTCTTTTTCTTATTTGCTTCTCCATTCCCATCTTTCTCTTTCTTTCACTTTGCCTTATTCCATGTTGTCAAAGGTTCATCGCCACCAAGAACTCATGAGCCTCCTCTTTTTTCTCTTTCTTCTCCACTCACTTCCTCCCCTATAAGCTCTTGAGTGGAAACAAAAGAGAAAATAAGAGGAGGTTCCTAAGTTCATAACAGTGGGCAATGAACCTCTAACAAGATGGAACAATGCAGAGTGAAACAAAGAGAAATATGGGAATGGAGAAGAAGATAAGAAAAAGCAATGTTGGAGCTTCCAGTGGTTCCCAAAACCACTAGAACCTTTAGCTTGGTTCCTAGGTTCCTAGTGGGGTCTGAAACCTCGACAAGGTGGTATTGGGAAAAGATGAAGACAAAGACAAAGACAAAGAGAAAAGAGAACATGAAATAAAGAAGAAAATAAGTGAGTTCAAGAGGAGATGTTAGCAGAGGTATCCAATTTGTCTACTAAGTAGACATAAATTTATAAGGATAGGAGAATTGGCGAGGTTGCTATTTCTATTTTCCTCAAAGGAGAGCCTGAAGAAGTTGTAATCTAGCCATGCTAGAAGCTCCTTGAAGAGGTTGTGGGATGAGTCGTCTCTATTCCTTATGAGGTATGTGAATTTTTAGGGTTGCTTCAAATCTCTTTACTCTTACCATTTCATGCTACTTAATCACTTTTGGTACCAAATGCTTGTTTGTTTTCCATTCCATTTGATGTTGTCTCTGGAGAATTTGATTACAAAATTTAAAAGGGGTTTTGGGTCTTCTCCTTTACACCAGGGTTTGATTCTCATGATCATTAACTTCAAAAGATCTTGTAACCTAGTGGTTCTATTGCTCCCTAAGAAAATAAATAAAAAAGCTAGATTGGTTGTGGATTCCTCTTTTGAGACTAGCTCTACCTTGCCTTGAAGGGAGCCTATCCATGATGATGATAAAGATTAGAAGGTAGACAAAGAGACTATGGATTTGGAATTGAAGGATGGTGATTCCTAGGGACCAGTTTCTATTTTTGAAGAGGTTTTAAAATTGTCCTGACCAAAAAGAGGGGTAATGTTGTTGATGGTAAGAGTGAGGGTTCTAGAATGGGCAAGAAAAGACTTAACGTTGTTGAATCCCAAGGGTCAAACTCTATGTTTAGAGACTTTATGAAATCCCATGGTAATTACAAAGGTGGTGTCATTGAATCCAGGGGGAAGGAGGTTGAAGTGTTTGATCTTGGGTAGAGTAGGGAGTTGGGAAGGAATGAAGAAAGATGACTAGATGGAAATTTGTGATGATAGGGGTAAAGGAAAAGTGAAGGCTTTCCTCGAACCCATTGAAGGTGTTGCATTCTTGGGTATACGATTGAGAATATTTTTAAAGGCATAATTAGATTGTAATGATTAATGGTGACCTAGTAGAGACTCTACAAGAATTTATTTGTGCAACGATAGTAACTATGCTACTAGTTGTCTTGTAAGTACTTTATGGAATATTCATTAAATTTACTTTGAGAATAAAATCCTAAAAGTTATGTAAAATATTCATTTCTATTGTGAAATACATTTAGTTTAGAATGACTTGGAATTTTATTTTCAAAATGCCATTATTGATTATCTAGTTTCTTTTTAAATGCAACTAGTTATTAGGAAGGATTGGACAATATAACTTAATTGATATGTAGATAGTTGTTAATTGAACTAGTTGATAGCATTAGAATTAATATTGGTAAAATTTTGTTTCATATTTGATGAATTGATACAATTAATCTTAATGATAGCCTTAATGGTTTTAAGTTTTTTGAAATGCAATATCATTCAGTATATGTTGGACAATTTAGAAATTTCTTTCATTTTCTAGTTTAGTTTGAACAATTTGTAGCATTCGGTATTGATAGTGCCTTTGGTTCATGTTTATGGGTAATGTCGTCATACCTGAACTAGTGCACTTATAGCCTAATACAACTGCAACAACGATGTCTATGGAACCAACGCCATAAATCACCAGGTAGTAATAAGGGACACCTTATTTATTTAAATCCAAGTAACAAGTAATCTTCCTTGGATAGAAAACTAATGAAAGATTAAATAAAAAAAAAACTTAACGATAGTTGCATACTAGGAAAATCATCATCATCATATAGTTTCAAGGAAATTAGAATTATCATCATATAGTTTCAAGGAAAATAGGACCATCATGACATAGCTCAAAGGGAACAAAATTATCAAAGGGAAAAAGAGAATTATAGTTGTATAGTTCAAGAAATTTTCATTCTATAAGGATTATGCAATAGAACAAATTAGTAAACAAATATTGGTCAAGGTGACTAAATACTTTTAAATCAAATGCTTCCCTTAGTGGGTGGCAGTCAAAGAGGAACTGTGTGGGGAAAAGGGGCCCTAGAGAGGGTTGTGTACTCACACTAAACAATTCACATCAAACATAGATTAGAAACCATATATATATATATATATATATATTACACCTTGCTCCCATTTGGAAGCGGGTGTGTAGGTAGTTTGGTGAACGAAGGAGGCTCCCAATACGTAGGTATTCAGGTATGGGGTTAGGGAGTATCCAAAGTAATGGATTTATCAAATTAAACATTTAATTAAATTATTTGCCTAAGAGAATCACTCAATTAAATCTAAAGATGAAATCACTAAGAGAAATATGAGATAAAACATATTCATTGTATACTTGTTAACGTGCAAGATTGCACCTGTTATGCAAAGCTGTGAAGCTCAACAATCCTCTGTAACATGGGATCAAACTCAGGCTATGGGTGACCTATGGTGAGCTTGAACCTCCATATTATGGGTCGGTTCCCTTGTAATTGTTATCACTGGGAATTACACCCATATGCAAGACTAGAAAATTTTTGCAATTCCATGTAACATAGGACTAATTTCAGGTTGTGGGTGGCCTATAGTGATATTAGACCTCCAGATTGTGGGCTGGTTCCCTTAAAATGTTCTATTGGAATGTATATTTTCACTGTTTTGGAAAAGGGGTAGAAAGAACTATATGAAAATGAAAGTTGTAAAAAATTGGTGATGCACCTAATTTGGCTAATAATATGCAATCTGTTCCATAATATAACTCATAAATATGTCTCTCACACAATCCAATCTTGGCATAAATATCACAAAAGTGATTCTAAGGAAGGCTTTGAAAAAAGGTTTTCTATGAAGGAAATGGTTTTTCACAACATAAAAAGATTACTTTCTTTTAACACAACCTAAGACCTCTGATGATTAAATGCTTAATGTTGCAAGCAAGGAAGTGAGACAATAATTATAAAGGTTTAATAGTTAAACACAACAAAATTTCATCAAAATCATTTCAATAATTAGCACTAAATGGAAAAGGTAACTTAATTGATCTCAAAGAAACAAAAGAAACTCTACAAAGAAGACAAAAATATAACCTGTAACCTGCTAATCTCTCAATAAAACTGTCAAAAGTGAGCTACAAAATTCTCCAATCTGTCTGAATCAAAATGAGAATCAAGAACTAGCAAAAATAAACTTTTGCTTTACAATATATAGGTTTGCTCTCTCAAAGAGGCATGCAAAATATGAACTTGCAGATAACTGCCTCTAAAAATAATCTCTCCCAAGAAACCTCCAAAATCCTCAAAATTAGGATCTAAAACTGCCACAAATTGAGCAAAAATGGCTCCAATTTGGGCCTCTCCATATGCTTGACCAAAAAGTTGACCAAGAACCCTAAAAATACTCCTAAAATCATGCAAAAACCTCCTAGGTGGCCTAGTTAACTCAACTAATCAATTTGCATGATTTTGCATTTAGCAAAATTGATTGTGAGTAAATAACAAAGTAATAAAAAATAATTACTCTATTATTAGTTACAATTTGTTTGAATTTGATTTTACAATTTTGTGAAAAATAATAAAGTAATTTGTAAAATATTACTTTATTATTTATTCACAATTAATTTGTTTGTAAAATCATGCATGATGAGAAGAAAAAATAACACCCTTATCTCTCCAAACTACAGTTGCCTAATTTGCATGATTTGAACACAAATAGGACTTAGAAGAAAAATGAAAATCCTCTTATACCTCCATGTGGGAAAAACCCCTAGTTTGCATGATACATATTCATTAAGGCAAAAATTTACCCTTATCACTCCATATGCACTAAGGAGAAAATACTAATCCTCTCTGTGCAAGCTAAAAACCTTAAGTCATTCTATGCATATAATATCTTCATGCACAAAATAGTATATATTAATATTCTTATGACTTCCTTTGATGCCTTAGTGCATACATATATCCTTATATCTTGAGGTCACCTTATATCTCCATGTGTAATTTCAATACAAGAAAGCCTTATAACTCCATGCATCAAACATTACACCATTACACATGCTCACCTTGTCTACCACCTTGCAAACCTACTCTATCTTCATGCATATCATGTCTTAAAACAATGCTCCTTTGACCTTGTTGGCCACCATGCATAATAAGGAAGGATCTTTGACTTTTGAATGTTTGCAAAAAATGACAAGGAATCTTTGACTAGGCATGAGTTTTATATGAGGCAGCTTCGACCATGTCATTTAGTCGACCACAAAGGAAATAAATAAATCATAAGGCATGAAGCCTTGCCTTCTCATCATACTGACCCTTTTGACTTTATAAAAAATCAAGTGCAACAATGTTGTCGGCCCCTCCATATCATGATGGCTATGAAATCTTCAAGACTAAAGTCTTGACCACGGGCATTTTGGATAAGGTAATTGATTTTTTTCTTTTGTGAAGTCAAAACTTGAGAGAAAGAACCTTCGAACAAAAGCAATGGATAACCCTAAAGTTACCTTCATTTTTCATTCGGCATTCTCCCTCATTTGCTCTGCAACTGCATTCTGTCGGTTAGGGTTTGAAGGACTCAAACATATCTCTCTGGCTTTTTACCCTCCCTCTGGTCTTCTCTTGGTTGAATAATCAAAACTCTGCATGCAAGAAAGAAGGTAACATTTGTTTTTGTGTATACTGGCATCTTGTTGCATCCATAGCTTCTTTTTCCTTTCATGGCTGCAGCTTCTTTCTCCTTTCATGGCTATCTTAATACATTACTCATTCATTGACAACAACTCTTTCTTGTCTCTGTAGTTTTATCTCTACAACTGTTACCTGTATTTAAAAGTTTGGTATTCCTGTGAGGCCACGGATAGGTGTCTCTTCCTGCTAAAAAAAAAAGGTAAGCATTTGTTTCTTGTCTCTCCTGTAGCTTCTTTTGTCTCATTGTAATTGAAGAATGATAAGGGTCTTCCTTTTATTGAAATGGGTATTGTATTTTCTTGCAGAAAATGATATATCTCTTTCAATCGTGCTTGTATACATCTCTTTTTCACCTTTTATTTGACTGCAGCTGCAAAAATCTTTGGGGCTTTTTGATTTATGACAAGGGTTTGTTCTTTTTGCACATACAAAGCCTTCATTCTATTATGTCTATGCTCCATCTGTATGTGGACACAAAAATGTAAAGAAAACTAATGAGGGTTTCTAAATATGAAACAAGGGTTTCAACTTTCTTTGCATAAAAACCCCTATATATGTCATGGCTAGCCTCCTGTAATATCCATTGTGTTATCTTTTTGACTCTATACAGAAAAGAAACAAGGGTTTTGACATATGCAGATGGGTATTTTCTTTTTTAGCATGAAAATATCTTTTCCTGGCACGGCTATGCAGTAGATACATTTTTTCACTTTCTTATTGCTGTAAGTGCAAGATGGCACTAGGATTTGAAATTTTCTGACAAGGGTTTGGTCTCTGCTGCACAAAAAAAACCCTCCTCTAGCATCTTTTTCTTCTGATACGGCCATGATACTTTCATTTCTATAGCAACTTCTTTTGCTTTCTTCTCTCTTCTGTATCATATATTGACACTTCTATGCAATGAAGGTTCTCTTGTTGCTACATTTTAAATTGTTCATGCTATTTAATCACTTGATAGGAGATAAATACATGCATTTAAAAGAGAAAAACCTAAACTTTCAAGTGGCTCTTATAGCCTGTTCATTCTGTTTCACTTTCTTGAGCTCAGATGGCTCCTATAGCCTGTCTGTATGTCATATATCTCCTCTGCTTGCTAACTGTAGGATGATTGATCAATGTGGTAACAAGTTTGAAACTCTGTAGCATATAGATTTATTCTTCAACTACTTTATGAATGTTGAGGCTCCTCTATTTATATCTATTAATCATTATTATTTGACTGTTCATTAGCATCTGCTTCTTTACCTTGGCTAGCTCCATGAGAAATGTTGCCTTATGTATGTGATTGTGGAATCACTGTTGTCTTCATTTATATCTGGTTGTGATATTCTTTTAGATACTCCTTCTAGCTACCTCTATCAATGCTCATTGCTTATCTCATGATGCATTTGGATCCTATAGTAGCATACATATCATGCCTTTCTCTCCCCCTCCAGTCCTTGTGCCTCTGTCAATCATCATCACTGTAGCATTTGGCATATCATGTGCCTTCTACTGCTTCTCCTTCATCATTGATGTAGTATTCTCTTTCAAGAATGTTCTACTCCTGTTGATGGACATGGGAGTTGTGATATATTCTGACTGTATTTGCTTGTATAAGCCACTTCATGATCACTGTCATAACTATTCATAGTAAATGTGACTGCACTTGTTTCATTCTTGCAAGGTACACCTTCCTGCCATCATATTCTTCATACTTCGTAAACCATTCTTGATGGGAGATCATATGGAAGGAAGCTCCAAAGTCTATCAACCACATACCTTCCAATGCATGAGTTGTCAAGGCTGTGACAAAGGCATCCAAATCATCTTGAGAAGATTTTTCAAACTCATCATCTAAATCATTTTTCTTTTTCTTCTCCTCTTTGCAATCTCTATGGTAGTGCTCGGGCTTCACAGTTCAAACACTTAGCCTTTTATTTCTTCTTTTCCTTCTTGCCTGTTCTCCTTCAGTCTTCTATGAACAACTAGGGCCTCCTTAGTAGATTTAGAAGCTTTTTGTCACATCTCCTCTAAGAGTAACATAGCCACTACCTCATCAATTTTGAGTTTCAAGGTAATTCTCCCGATTACCATCACCAAGTGCGAGTCTGGCAAATAACAAAGAAGTGCCATGCAATGATCCTCCATTTTCACTCCATCAAAGTGCAATTTGGTCACAATCATATTGAAAGTGTTCAAATGCTTGGCCACAAAATGACCATCATCCATTCTCAAGGTGTACTTCTTTCTCAAGAAAAGTTTGTTAACCACGGAGGTAGCCTAGTACAAGTCTCCCAACTTCTTCCAAAAAGCTTGTGTGGTGACTTCTTCATGTACATTCCACAAAACATAATCCGTCAAGCAAAGCGTAATGAGGCCCTTCACCTTTCTATCTAATAGATCCCAGTCGGCTTGTGACATTATAGTGGGTTTTCATCCAAATACAACATCCCATAGATCTTTGTCTACAAGCATATACTCCATCTTGAGCTTCCACAACTCAAAGTTGGTGCCTAAAACTCTCTCCATCTCTATTCTTGATGTGTTTGTCATTTTCCTACAACACGATCTCCTTCTGCACAAGCTCTCACTCAATCCAAGATTGGTACAAAAAACGTTGTCCCTAACACTCAAGACCCAAGGTGATCAAGCCCTAATACCAAATGAAATGAAACAAAGGTGTCGAATACACTTCCTACACTAATCTATGATAGCAAGTATATGCAAAAATTAAATTCTGGTAGCATAATAGTACCTACAAAACTCACTATGAAACCTTCATCTCAAGTAGCCAATACATAAAACCAATAGGAGAAGCAATACATAAAACCATAAAATGGTAATTCGGAAACCATGAACTAAAACCACCCAAAATGTGATGCCCAAATCCCTAGCCAAATTCCAATGCCCAAATTCCAAGACTAGTCCATAGGCTAAAAATAGCATATTCATTACACTTGTCATAAGCTCATCATAATCCACTCACCAACTTGGGCGCTCCATTATCTTCATTCAAAGATGTCTCATGACATCATAATATGCATCATAAGTTGGTCGACAAGTGTAACTCCCTCCTACAACTCTCTTATGCGTCATAGATGCTCTTCCATTTCCAATGTTAGTGGCCCAACTTTTGAAGGCCATAATTTTTTATTCGAGAAGCAGATTGAACCTTTTTTTTTAAATTGAAGATCTCAAATAGAGATATAACCTGCTTGCTTTGGCTAAGGCCTATTTCGAGATTTTTCGAGGCCAAAATCAACCTCTAGAGCCCTAAAAATTGCATTTTTGTGTTCTATAGCCTAAAGATTGTTTTTTTGTTCTTAACACTAAGAAGTGAGTTAAGACACCTTTCCTAATAGCTTCAAGCCAGCCAATGTTTGCATTAGTTGCAAGGCAAGGTCATCGTGGTTCGCCCAGATGTATAATAGGATGCTACAATCAATAAGTAGACTGTTGAACCAGATGAGAGTTTAGAGGCCCACATTTGCACCTTCAAGGCATTGATCAATACGTTGTTGGTTCCCTGCTAACATGCAAAGATTTAGAGCAGCACTTGAAACTATTGGATGATGAGGATCACCACTTGGAAGAAGAGAAAAGGTGTGGAGAAGAAGATGCAACAAAAGCCAAAGAAGAAAAGAAGAAATGGGAGGAAGAGTAACAAAAAAAGGAATAAGAGTAGTGGAAACGAGAAGAAGAGGCCCAAGAAGTGTCAAGGAAGAATAGTGTTTAAAGCAAGAGGAATTGTTGTGGAAATAACAAGAAGCAAAATTGGCCAAGGCCTAAGAATAATTTGATGTGCGCATTCTAGTGGTCACAATGGCCATTAGTACCACAAAACAACTACAAGTGGAATATGCTCAAGTAGTTACGGCCACACATAATTTAGCAATAGCATATACTAACTAGCTTGATTGGTTAATTGCCTAACTAGCACCAACGACTATAGAGTGTAATGAGCTTAAGCATCAATTGATTCGAGAAGACATCTATTGCACAATTAGACATTCTCAAATCAGTGCAATGCAAACTTGCTCAAACGCATTATAGCTACTCAAGCTACCGACACTGACGAGCTCACTTGAGTAAATTCCAAATTGTGCTCACAACTTCAATTGATGTCAAAAGCATTTGCAAGGCATAAAGAAGCAACGAAACTATCAAAAGAGAAGCTCAAATAATTGATTATGCCTAATAATGATGGTTTCTAAAACATCAACATGGCCACATTGGCAATGAAGGAGTGCTTGGCATCTAACCTTGCACATTGGAAAAATGAGTTTTTACACCAAGGTTTCATAAATACATCAAAGCCTTGTGCATGTATCCAATTAGGCATCAAAGCAATTGGCCATTCCAAGGGAATGAGTTTTTTTTTGTACAACTGTTCCATTTTTAGTATTAATTTTGTGTTCTAAGGAAAAAACACAAAATTGTTCGAGAGAATTTTGGCACCAAAATGTAGCAATTTGTATTTGCACCATATTTAGCACCTAACTATAGATAGGAATGCATGTCTTTGCTAGCATGCATATAAATAGTTATAGATAGTCATGTATGAGATATATTTAGAGTGGAATGTATATGCAACTTATAGTTAGCTAAAGCTTCAAAGCAATATTGCTTTACTCATATTATTTATGGATCTATATTTATTTTAGGTGGTGCTGGGGGCTAGGCACCTATATATACCCCCATACCTATAATGCAATGAAGAGATACACAAATAAATAGAGTGTACTGATAGATGCAAAGTACATGTCTATAGAGATATTTGATGAATACAAACATTCAAGATTTCTCGATAATTTTGTATATGGTTTAGCATAGGAATTTGCATTTGGATTGTGATGTCCAAGTCAAGCAAAGGGTTGAGGACTCAACATGTTTCCGGTGAGGCAAAGAGATATGCCAACACATATGTAGTCTACATGCTTGGCCATTGGTCTTTAGCACACAAGTAGATTATGACTAACAATTATTGTGAAGACTAGAGATATTAGGATTGGAAACTTAAGGGTTTTATCTCTGTACTAGTTTTTTTCTTTCTTTCATATGGATTGGAGGTAGGTTTTCCTCAAACTCTTCAAAAGTATTTTGATGGTAACCTAACAATGGGGTTGCTTCAAAGAGGTATAATCCTAAGAAGACTAACACCTAGTCTTAATGGTTATTAGTTGGAGTACATGGAAACAAACCTTATTATGTATCAAACATTAGTAGTGTTACTAGTTATGAAGACGAAAAAAGCTTTGAGGAAGCCATTGTGAAGCTCTTAAGCTAAGGGATTGTGAATGTGATCATAAGTTATTAGTTCTGCTTGTCTAAGATTGTACAAGGAAGATTTGTTATTGTTACACTTGTGCTTTGGCAATGTTTAGAAATGGACTTTGACCTGACACAATTTCCTAGTGTGATTTAAGTTTGAATGGCCTAGCTTTCATGACTTATAGTTAGGATAGAGATTTGATGGGTTGTCTAAAGATACTTGATCAATTCACTGAAATATAAAGTTTGTGTTGAATTGTACTAGTTCAACAACTCGGCGAGTCGTAGAGTACTTGCCATTTTTTTTTCTCCCGAGTTTTTTCGAAGTAAACTCATTGAGTCTCATGTGCCAAGTTTTTACCAAGTTTGCGTGAGTTTTTTTGCTGAGTACTCAGCGATTCTGAGGATTTGACTCACCCACATGCCAAAAACGCGCCAAAAACATTGAAAAAATGCTAAAAAAAATGATTTTTTGCCTTTTAAAAATTTCTGAAAATCACCATTCATAGGGTGTCTTCATCAAATCCTAATTCTATTGATAGATCAAGGATAAAATGGATCTCTCCACCAATCGGCTCATGAAAGTTGAATTTTGATGGCGTGTGTAGCATGATGTCTTTTCACTGAACCAAAGCATATGAGATAAGGCTTGTTTGAACAATACAGTGATGAGATTGGGATCATGCTATGATTTCCATGTGTTCCTTGAATGTTTGAATGTTGAACATTTGATTACATTGGGAATGTGGCAGCCCCCTGGGAATAAAGGCTCTCTATTGATGACTTAATCATATGGAATCTTGACTTGACTGTTTTATCTTGAATGCTTATGACATAGCTGTCCCACATCCACTATTTCATTTTCTTGATCATCCTGTTCATCATTATGGCATATGTCTGCCAGAGTTATCGATGCCTTGCTATTTTTGATTTTGTCTTTTAAAGGCATAATCTGTATCAATTATCTCAGCTGGCTGATCACTTTGAGTACCTGTAACATGTCCCTTTACTTCTTGCTCTTGTATTATAATCAAATGATACTTTTACATGATCTATCCTGTAATTTATTCAAATGATACATAAGATCTGTGTCTTGGAAGCTTTATTCTGTTTCTTTTATCTTCATCAGGCAAAATAATCTGAATACTTGTAGCATGTCCTTGTACTATGAATGCACTATGTCAGTTGTTCCTGTTACTTTTGATGAAATAAATACATGCATTCAAAAAGATTCTGTACTTCAGATGGCTCCTGTAGCTTGTATATTCTTTTGTGACTGTAACCTGATTTTGAGAGTTTGTATGATAAAAATATGTTTGAACCATGACTGTCCTATGCACATGCTGATGGTTGTATTTATATCTATTCATTCTTCTGTCATTTCTTAAGTCTGATTTTACAAATGTGGCATAAAAAATGACAGAAAGATGGTATTCTAAAAAGATCAAATACCTTTTGCACTTTGTCCTTGTCAACTTGACTCAGTCATGTTAATCTGATTTGTTCCAATCAACTGTAATAATGTCATGATGACATAACTTTTCTGCAAGTTGATTAGATGATGCATGATGTAGCTTGGAATGATGCATCCTGTCTTTTATGATACTCTTTTCAAAATGAAAAGAAACATGTTTGGCTCAAACCCTTGTGGGAGCCACATTTAATCCACATGTTTATTTGTCTTCGAATTAGCAACAATACTTGTCCTATACCTGCACAGTGAACAAACAAGTTAGCATAAAAATATACCTGATAGTATTGATTGTCCCTCTTCATGGTTTCTTCCTGATTTGTGTTACTTATTTGATCTGATCTCTCATATGAATGCATGATGTAATAAGTAGATGTATCTATCTGATAAAGCATGTGATAACTTTAAACATCCGGAGCGCTAACAGGGCTATCCCCAAAATTTTGCAAGTTCAACTGATGATGGAGCTGAAGTAAAGACTGAAGACTAAAGACCTAAAGGCCGGCATCAACAAACAACCTTCTTTCTCAGGCAATGATGGATGTTTCATTTTATCATGTGTTCATTTCTTTTCTTTTATCAAACAAATGCATAGCTTGCATGTCTGCAATTGCTCAGTCTAGTTACTCCCACGGCTTGTGTGGGACCATTTGAACACTTCTTTTAAACATGATCAATTAATTTCTCTTATGCATATGATGTATATGTATTTCCTTTTCAATCAATGCATGAGATAAAGTAACAGATACTTGAATGTATGTTCAAAACATGACATGAAATAACAGTTTCAATACAAATATCTTTCTTTCTTTTATTCAAAACTGATTAACTGAATAATCAATCTAACTTATAACTCCTGAAAGATAACATGATGCAAAAGCAACTGTATTTCTTGAATCTTTGATTTCTTGACAATATCATTCTCTTGTCATGATAACTCAGCAGTCTTGATTAGACTGATGGGCTATCTTGTCAACTGAATCTCCTTCTCTGCTCTTGTCAAGATGTCAATAACTCAATAAATGCATAACTTCAAAGTTTTCTTTTATTCCTTCTGAACAATAACACTTAGGTCCAACTAATTTTAAGTGTGAACAAAAATTAGTAACATTTCTAGCGACCTCTCAGGGGTGTTTACCTGCTAAACAACCTAGAACCAGTAGCCTTTGCAACTCCATTGGGCATAGAGCCTTTTTCTGTTCTAAATTTAGAGAATTTCTGCAACTCACACAACTAAACACAACAACAACAACTAACTGAAACTAAACTGATTTGCTTAAAACAAAATTAGTAACATGTGCAAAATCACTTCTTGGAAAACAAAACAATAACTGAAACTAAATGTGCAGAAGCACTTATTTGTAGCATAAGGCTGCCTTACTAGTAGCATAACTTGAGGTGAGTCCCATTGACTGGGATTGGCAACACCTCACCATCTAACTTAGCAAGCTGGAATGCATTGTGTTGCTTGCACTCTGTTATTATGTATGGTCCATCCCACATTGCATCAAACTTTGTATGCTGTGCTGGTCTGCTCTTCAACTCATTCCATTTGAAAACTAGATCTCCTTCTTTATAAACTTTTGGTACTGCCCTTTTATCAAATGTCCTTTTCATTTGGGCCGGTGTGCTTCCAATGTTTTCAAGGCCTCTTTCCTGATTTCTTCTAGTTCAATCAGCTGTGCAAGCCTGATTTCCATTGGTTGCTCTTTAAGTAACTCTAGCTCTTTTATATAGCTAAGTGTTGGTAACTCGACTGTTATTGGTAACTTTGCTTCCTTTCCATATGTAAGCACGTACGGTGAATTACCTGTTGATCTTTTGGGTGTAATCCTATCAGCCCATAATGCTAACTTTAACTTATCATGCCAAAACCTCTGATTCTCATCAACTATTTTCTTTATGATTTTAATCAGATTTTTATTAGTTGATTCAGCCTATCCATTACCTTGAGGGTAATAATTTGATAAAATATTCAGAAAAATATTGTTTTTTTATAGACCAATCAGATATTCTTAACCCAATAAATGCTAAAGCATTATCTGAAATAATTGAGTCAGGAGTTCCAAACCTGGACATTAGATCTTGATAAAAATTTAGGACTGATGTTTCATTAGCATCTTTCAAAGCAACCGCTTCAGTTTATTTAGTGAAATAATTAGTAGAAGTCAAAATCCACTTGTGTCCTTACTTGAAGGTGGATTGATAGGACCAATGAAGTCCAATCCCCACTTGTTAAGTGGTTGCTCCACTTGAATTGGATGCAAAGGCATGGCTGCCAATCTTTGTTTACCTACAAAAACTGAACACTTTAGACATTTCTTTACCCACTCATGAGCATCTTTGAACATATCAGGCCAATAGTAACCAGCTCTCATAATTTTCAGAGCTGTTGTTCTAGCTGCAAAATGACCTCTAGAGGGTCCATCATGAAATTCTTCTTGAATCCTTTGAGTTTGATTTGGTTGTACACATCTCAACAAAACATTGTTAAAGTCTCTTTTGTACAAAATCCCATCAATTACAACATAAGGAATTGCCTGTAATCAGTAATATCTTCTTTTAGATCTGTCCAGGCCTTGTGGACAATCACCAGTGTGCAGATAATGGATCATATCATGCACCCAGCTTGTAGGGGGTTCTGGGACATCAGTTGTTTCGCTGTTTTGAAGCACTGTCTCAGCCTCTCCTTCAAATTCTTTGCTGTATTTTTCCTTTTCTGCAAGTTGTTCACACAGTCCTTTGCCTCGGACCAGCGTGGTGATCTTAATTTGTATGTCATATTCCATGGCCTTGGTTATCCACCCTGCTCTCTTATCATTTAAATCCTTACTAAGCAAACATTCTTTCACTGTGGGGTGAGCAACCATTAACTGAATTCTATTATTTGACAGCATATGTTTGAACTTCTTTAAGCTCCTGATAACAACTAATACATGCTTTTCAACAAAAGAATATCGTACCTCATAGTCATGCAGAACTTGGCTGAAAAATGCCATAGGTTGTTCCATTCCTTCATTGTTCTACTGACAAAGCATAGTTGATATAGTATCCACACTACCAAATGCATATAAAATAAAGTCTTTATCAAAATTTGGATTTATTAGAGTGGGAGCAGTAGCAAGTGCCTCCTTTATTTCTTCAAAGCTTTGCTTTCCTTCTTTGGTCTAGCTGAAAGGAAAATTCTTTTTCAGCATTGCTGTAAAAGGTTGTAAAAGTGCTGCTATGTTAGGAATAAACCTTCTTACAAAGTTAATTCTTCCTAGAAATCTCTGTAAGCCTTTCTTATGTGCAGGAAGAGGCAATGCCAATATTGTAGAGATTCTTTCAGGATCAATTGATATTCCATCTTTAGACACAATGTGTTCCAACAGTTTGCCTTCATGAACAGAGAAAATACTCTTCTTTGGGTTCAATGATACCCCAAATTCTCTACATCTTTCAAAGATTAGTCTTAAATGATGAAAATAATCTTCAACCTTTTTAGAAAAAATAGTCACATCATCTAAGTATACAAGCACAATTTTATTAATCAGACCTTGAAAAGCCATGTCCATTGCTCTCTGAAATGTTGCACTTGCATTTGATAAGCCAAATGACATCTTTCTGTATCCTAGTGTGCCCCATTTTGTAGTAAACATTGTTTTGTACTAATCTTCTTCTTTTACAAGAATTTGGTTATAACCTGAATAACCATCCAATAAAGAGAATCTTTCTGATCCAGAAACAACCTGCAATATCTGTTCCATAGATGGTAAAGGATAATGATCCTTTAAAGATGCTCTATTTAAATCACATAAATCAACACATAATCTGATTTTTCCATTCTTTTTTCTGACAAGAACCAAGTTAGAAACCCATGAAGTATGTTTGATAGGAAAAATGGTATTACCTTCAATGAGTTTATTGAGTTCTATCTTCATAAGCACTTCTAGCTTAGGATTTAGTGGCCTTTGCTTATGTCTGACAGGTTTAGCTTTGGGTTCCAGTTCTATTGTGTGTTGAGCTAACTCAAGGTTGAAACCTTTCAGATCTCCATACTCCCATGCAAAAATGTCACTAAACTCTTGACAAAGCTAGATGAATGCTTGTTGTTCTTCTTTTGTACATATCTTTCCCAACTTGAGTAACTTTCCTTTAAAGATCTCAATGGGTTCATAATGCTCTTGCTTTATTGACAAGCTGGCCTTGTCTTTTCTTACTTAATCGTCAGTATTAAAGATAGATTCCAAGGTCACTAAGCCCATGGGTAGCTTGTTTGATCTTAATTGAAGTATTTGATCATCATATTGCTGTACAAATTTCTGCTAATTACCCGCAGAAAATTCAGCTCTTCCATTAAGAAGTTTACAATCTGTTCATCACTGTCAAACACTTGCCAATTGACATTATTATCTGGGACTGATGGTCTAACAACAACTTTGACATATAAAGGAGAGATAATATTCTTCATTTCAGCAGGAATATCATATTCAGCTCCTATGGAAGCTAATCTGTCAGCTTGCTTGTTATTAGTTCTAGGTACAGATATCAGATTAAATGCATCAAACTTCTCTATCATGTCCCAAACTCTATGCTTATATAACTTTAGCAAGTCATTTTTTGTAGCAACAAGGTTTCTGACTTGTTTAACCACTAATTCATTGTCTCCAAAAACTTTTAAACACTTAAATTTTTTTTCTTGCCCATTCTAGTCCATGAACTAAAGCCTCATATTCAGCTGAGTTGTTAGAATAGCTGAAAACAAATCTGAAAGATGAATAATATTTCTCACCTGTGGGAGCAACTAAAATAGCCCCCCCTCCAGCTCTTACCTTGCTTCTAGAACCATCAAAATATAGTTCCCAAACATCATTTTTAGATTCAATAGTTTGTTGTTTCTCTTTTTTAATCAGATTTGGAATAACTGTATTATTTTCTTGAATCATGTACACACCAAGGCCTATCTCATCTATTTGTTCAAATGGATCTATTTCATGGTTCTCTGCTGCCCATTGATCTAAAACCATATCTGGAATTCCTTCTAAAGGTGTGTTTGGGTCTTGGACATGAATCAGATCCTCTTGATAAAAAATGGAAAGGTTGGCATGTATGGAACTGGGTGTGTAAGGTTCCAGGTGATCTTTGGCTAATGGTTTAGATTTGATTGTAACCTTGGTTCCATATCTAGTTCTAAAGAATAAATGTGTCCAATCAGATGATAAATACCCTCCTAACTTTGCTGTAAAATCTCTAGATAAGAAAATAGCAAAGGTAGGTGGCAAATCAATGACATAAATGTCCTGATATATAACAAAGTTTGGATAGGCATGCAAAGTAAGGCCTAAATTTTTGAACATTCCAACTATACTCACTTCAGTTCCATCCATTTGTACAACACCTCTAACAACAGGTTCATATTTTAGACTTAACTTATCAGCTAGCTGTTTTGGCATAACTGAGTTGCTGGCTCTTGAATCTATCATGCAATTATGTGATAAATAGTAACCTACAATCAAAGTGACATAAAATGGTGGAGGTTTGCCTAGTGGTTTAGGCTATTCTATTCTTTTTTCTGCCTCATTTGCAATCATAATCTGAGGTTGATGTGATTTTTATACTTCATTTGACAAAGGTAACTGAGATAATGCATTTTGTAACAAATCTTTTTGTCCTAGAATGTGTAAAGCATCTAAAATAGACATGCTTACTGTTGCCTTTTTCATATGATCCAAAATATTAAATCCAGGACCACTAACCTTTTGCTACAGTTTTGGGACATCAACCTCTGGTTGATCTTTAGCTGACTGTTTATTTTTTGCAGTTGGCTGCCTTGACAAAATATGCAAATCCTTTGATGTAGAAGCTTGATTATGTACATTCTGAGTTGTAGAAACTGTACATTTACCTTTATCAACTTGCTGTGATACATTTCCAGCTTGCTGATTTGCAGTTCCAGCCTATTGTTACAAGTCAACAGCTCTCTTTTTTGATCTTGTGTTTGCTGCAATATTAGTAAAAAATTGCTTTTGACCTGGCAATTGATTTACACCACAAAATTCATTAGCCTGCCAATTCATTAAAGCTACATCAAGATTAACATACTGAGTCTGAGTATCTAGCTGGTTGTTTACATCACTTGCTGAATTTTTAACAGCAGCATAGTTATTTTGTACCATCAAAGCTTGACTTACTATCCCATTTGGGCAAGTGGCCTAATTATGAGGCTGATTACAGGGGTAACACCATGCATAATCTTGAACCATATTATTCTGTATATGCACTATTTCTTTTGATGTACTAACAACATTTGGATTATACTGCTGATTTGGCCAATTGTTGTAATTTCTCCTTTAACCCTAATAATATGCCTGATAACCAGGTCTATTTGCTTAGTAAGGGACTGCTTGGTAAGATCTATTATTTTAGTTTGTTTGAATTTTCAGACTTACTAGATCATTGCTCACAGTTTGCAATATTTTTTCTATACTTTGTTGGTTTTCTTTCAACTCTTGAAATTTAGAATGAATGGGATCTGTACTATTCTTTGCATTTGCTTGATAACCAAAAGATAGTATTGATGAAATATGTGGGGCTGGAATTGGAATTAAAGGTTGTATATATAGAAAAATTGGCATTGGAGGCCTAGGAGCTATTTTACCAGCTTGTATTAAATTGTTTTCTGCTCTTATTGCAATACCAAAAGCAGTTGGTAAAGTTACCCCCCATAGATTGTATCATAACAGCAATATCATAATTTAATGCCTTCAAATAATACAAAAAAACATGCTCTAGTGATGGTTTCACTGTTTTAGGGATTCTATTCCACGTTTTCTGAAATCTAAAATTAAAATATGTCATTTGCTCTTGTGGAGCCCTCTTAATAGTAGTCATTTGTTCAACTAATGATAAATGATCAGATTTATCCTGAAATTGCGTGTTCAAAGCAGCACCTAACTCATCCCAAGATCTAATTGAATTAACTCTTAAGCCTCTAAACCATTGAAGAGCCTTACTTTTTAGTGATGTTGCCAATAGCCTGATTGCAATGTTATCCTTGGTAATGTGGTGAATAGAACACAAAGAATCCACATCTCTGATATGTTCAATGGGTGTAGTCCCATCTTCTCCTGTGAAACTTGGTAAACTCTTCAATGCAGCCATTGGTATGTCATCATGTTGATTCAGATTCAAAGGGCCGCCTCCATTAAATGAAACAAAAGGTTGATTTCAAGGTGGTGGTGGATTTCTTCCACCTCCTCCACCTCCGGCTCCTCCGGGAGGTTACTCCTCCAGCTCCTCCATGTTAGAATCTGAAAAGATTAATAACCCAAATAACTAGTGCAGAGAATAGATATCTAAACTATGAATGCAAATGATGCGAAATCAAAATAGCAACATAGAGTCAGTATCCAAGAGAGTAATGCAAATGCTAGAAGCAAAATAGCATTAAGAGGATGCAAAAGCAAAAAGATACCAAATACAAGCCAGGTAGCATGCTTATATAGACTAGAAAGAGGGAGGAGGTGGCAACACCGACCAATCAGGAGCAACCATCTATTGGACTAAAGATAGCAAAGTATCTTCCCAAGATAGCCAATGGATGCTCACATGTAGGAAGGTGACACCTCGCAACCACTCACCTAATAAGACATGCTTTATTAATCTAAGCGAGATTAATAGAAGTGTAGGAAAAACCTAGGAATATAGGGAAAAATAAATAACCCAACTAGGAAATAAAAACCTACACTAACACCCCCTCATAAGCAAAACTTAGGTGGATGTAGAAATGGGTCCCGGCAAATCAAGCCTGATGAGGTACCCATGTACATAAAATCCCCCCCAAAGAGAGAGAGAAGAGACCCCCCCAAAAGTAGAGAGAGTCAAGACTCTGAGTGAGAGGAAGAAGCCCCCCAGAAGATGAAGCATCCCACACCCCCAACAAAGCTCACAAATGAAGGAACTTGCTCTCAGTGAAGGGTTTGGTGAAGATATCAGCAACCTGCTCGGAAGTCAGACAATAGCGAAGGTCGATGACGTGGCCATGGATGAGCTCCCGGATGTAGTGCATGTGGACCTCTATGTGTTTGGTCCGCTGATGATGGACCAGATTCTGTGAGATCTGAATGGCACTCTAGTTGTCACAAAATATGACTGATGGCCGTCTGATCTGGATACTAAACTCAGTGAGAAGATTCTGAAGCCAAATGGCCTTAGTGGTGGCATTCACAGCCCTCTGATACTCGGCCTCAGTAGAAGATAGAGCAATAGCAAACTGCTTCTTGCTCAACCAACAAATAGGACCTGAACCAAGTGAGAAGCTGTAACCTGAAGTAGACCTGCGATCCTGAGAATCGCCTGCCCAATCTGAATCTGTGTAGCCCACCAAGTCAAGCTCAATACCCACTGCGTAGTGAATCCCAAAACTATGAGTACCCTGAATGTAGTGTAGGATCCGCTTGGCTGCTTTCCAGTGCAGCTCATGAGGCTTCTGCATGAATCGAGAGACCATGCCTACAACATATGAAATATCGAGTCTTGTATGAGTCAGATAAATGAGACTCCCAACAAGCTGTCGGTACAAAGTGCCATCAACAAGTGGAGAAGAACACTGAGCCTCAAGTTTGACTCCAGAAAGAAAGGGAGTCGGAGCAGGCTTACAGTCAGCCATATGAAACCTCGAGAGCAAATCTAGAGCATACTTGGACTGTGTGATGGTGATCCCGGAAGAAGACTGAAAGATCTCAATCCCGAGAAAGTAATGTAACAAGCCCAAGTCAGTCATCAAAAACTTGTCATGAAGGGCAATTTTGATAGCCCCAATGGTGGATGAAGAACTCCCTGTGATCAGCAAGTCATCAACATACAAAACCAGAAATAGGAGTGAATCATCCTACTGCAGAATGTAGACATTGGGATCAGAATGGCACCGAGTGAACCCAACTGATAGAAGGAAGGAGTCCATCTTGGCATACCAGGCCTGAGGAGCCTGTTTGAGGCCATAGAGAGACTTCTGAAGACGGCACACAAGTGAAGAATCCTGAAGGAACCCCTATGGCTGCTCCATGTATATCTCCTTCTGAAGGTCACCGTGAAGAAAAGTACTCTTCACATCCATCTGGTGTACTTCCCAACGATTAGCTGCAGCAATGGCAAGAACAAGTCGGATGGAATTCATTCGGGCAACTAGCGCAAAAGTCTCAGAGTAGTCAATCCTAGGAACTTGGGAGAATCCTTTGGCGACCAAGCGAGCCTTATGCTTGTCAACCGACCCATCTGTTGCAAATTTTGTTTGATAGATCCACTTACATCGAACAAGTTTTCTTCCCTTAGGAAGAGGGACAAGATCCCAAGTGTGGTTCCTCATCAAGGAACTATACTCCTCCTGCATAGTTGTATCCCACTCAGGAATACCAGAAGCCTCATGAAAAGACTGTGGATCTGAGGCAGTAGCAATGAAGACATGTGGCGCATCCTGGAACTATGAACGAGTCCGCCTGGTGTCTAATGGATCCCCAACCCAATCACCTGCAGACTGCAAGGTCTATCTAGCCCAAAGTGGACCGGAAGATGGAGAATATGGAGGAGAATCATCAACCTCTGAATGATGACTAGGAGATGAAGGAGGTCAGTCCTCTGAATCACTCTCTGCATCGGAAGTGGAGGTAGAAGACTGCTTAGGTGAATCTGACTCATCAGAAGATCTATCATGTATCCCAAGTGACTCCAATGTCAAAGTAGAAGGAGTTGGAGAAGTGATAGAAAGTGAGCTCGAAGAGCCCTCCTCAAACTGAACACTCCTCTCAATGAACAACTCATGTGTAGTAGGGTGGAGCAACTGATAACCCTTCAAACCATCAGGATAACCTACAAATATGCAAGGTCTGCTCTGCGGATCCAAGGCCTTACGTTTCTCTGCAGGAATGTGGGCCCATGCAGGAGAACCAAAAACCCAAAAGTGCTTAACTGATGGTTTCCGACCGCTCCAAGCTTCAAAAGGAGTGACTCCCTTCAAGGCTCGGTGAGGAACACGGTTCTGGATATAACAAGCACAATTAATGGCCTTTGCCCAATACTGTGGTGCAAGAGATCTGGAGTGAATCATGTAGTTCACCATTTCCTTCAAGGACCTATTCTTCCGTTCTGCAACACCATTCTGCTGAGGATTGTATGGAACTGAATACTGCAAATCAATCTTCTCTGAAGTGCAAAACCTATCAAACCGATGGTTGACATACTCACCACCATTGTCAGTGCACAAAACTTTGATGGCTTTCCCGGATTGCTTCTCTACAAAAGTTTTGAAGTCCTGAAAATGATCAAATACCTCTGACTTCTGTTTGAGAAAGTACACCCAAGTATATCGAGAAAAGTCATCAATGAATGTGAGGACATATTCAGCCCTGCTGAAAGAAGGATGCTGAAATGGACCAGCCAAATCACTGTGAACTAACTCCAGTATCTGTGAAGCTCTCCATGCCTTACCTTTGTCAAACTTTTCCTTAGGATGCTTACCAAGAATGCAACCTTGGCAAACACAACCTGAAAACTGAACTGAAGGCAACACTGTGACCATGCTCTGCTGGTTGAGCTGTTGCAAGTAGCGGAAGTTAAGATGGCCAAACCACTCATGCCATAATCTACTCACATTATTAGAATAAGTGAGCAAAACAGTCGAAGGAGGATCAGGAACAAAGTGAGAAAATAGATAGAGCCGTGACTGATGATCTGCTCTCCCAACTGTAACTGTAGAACCACTATGCAACTCACGAATCTCCACTGAATCAGGTGTGAACTCAACCCGCTTGCCTGAACTTGTGTGAGTGATCTGGTATACCGATAGGAGATTAGATGATAATGAGGGCACACAAAGAACATCATGGAATGTGCCATCCCCCACATCAACAGACCCTCTCCCACACACCTCAATAGGAGTGTCATCACCCATCAAAATAGAAGGCATAGTACATGGCTCCAAAGATGCAAGTACTTCCTTAGATGAAGCCATGTGGTGCGAAGCACTTGAATCAAGAACCCAAGTGGATGGTGAAGAAGCAACTGCAACAAGGGCCTTGCCCTTTCATTTCCCCTTGTTGTTTTCTTTTGCCTTATTAGACCCCTCATTAGAACTCTGTTTGATAGACTCAGGAACACTGATATTATTCTTCTCAAGAATGTGTGTCAAGTGATCAATTTGTTTCTTCAAACATTTATGTTCATCATGACCAAGTCTTTTACAATAGGCACATTGGACCCTCTCTTTCTTAGGCTTGTCGCCCTTGGAAAATTGGGTCTCATTAGTTTCTTTTGAAGCAACCGTTATTTGATCCCTCTTCTCCTTGCTATTCTTCTGTTTCTTATCCTTACTATTGTTGTTACTACTTTGTCCTTTTTGTTCTTTTGTGCCTTCGTTGGTAGCCAAGGCATGTGACTTAGAGGACTTAAGAGTGCCCATTTGGATTAGCTTGTCCTATTCCCGAGTGAGATTGACAGCAAAATCATCTAAAGATGGCATGGTGAATTGAGTACCAAGTGCACCCTTAGTAGCATAGAAAGTAGAAACAAACACAGAATATTCCGAACTTAGCTTAGAGAGAATACTAAGAATCAGTTGTTCATCTTTCTTTTCAATTCCACATTGTTTTAACTGCAGCATTAGTGATTTCAATTTGGTGAAGAAATCCTGGATTGTGTTGAAATTGCCTGGACTTAAACTAATTAGTTCATTTTCCAACCGTATGACCCCTCATTGAATCTCGTGTGCCAAATAGCGTTTCTAGCTTTGTCCAGATTTCATTTGGTGTATTCAAAGACTCAATGTGAAAGAGCAAATCAAGAGAAACAGACAAACACAATGCTCCATATGCCTCATCACATTTGTTAAACCACTTAAGCTTATCTTCATCTTTAGTAGGTTCAGTTTCAAGTCCCATAGTTATCCTATTTAATCCAGCTTTCCTTAAGTGAATTTTTATGCGTGATTTCCACTCAAAGTAATTGTATGGAGTTAGGATGGGCAGATTTATTTGATCCATGATGAAGAAATGCAGAGAAGAAGTGTCGAAAAGAAGAGAAACCAACCAAGACAACCCCCCTTTTCACTCAATCAAAGGACCCCCCCAAAGAAAATATGATTTGGCACTTTATATTAGTGCATTTACAACTGCCACTAGCAAGAAATACTAAGTGGTCTTGATTTCAATGCATTACAAAACCCTCATGAAGAGCATATGCTGAAAATACAACTTTGGCACAATACTCAGAGAAATAAACAGCACCACTGCGATCTACTCAAAAAATCATGCACTTTCAAAAAAAGAATCGCCTCGATACGAGGTCGTATGTGAAAGTTATGATCCTCCGAAGTTCCCAAAACGAGAACTGTGCAATGTCACGACTGAGAATCTGCAATTTCTGAAAAATATTGGCATCAAAATAAAAAAACGTCTGCACTAGTACATAGAGTACAAAAAAATAGCTAAAATCAAAAAAACATTCGTGGGAAAAGGTGTCCGTACGAGCAAGAACAGAGCATTTGAAAACTGCCTTCAAAATTTCAACTGCCAATGGAGAGGGGTCCTGCTATAGCTTTCTAAGCACGTTTCTTCAAAATATACATACTGCATGCAAAAATGGAAAAATACCCAGATGGTTTTTCTATGCTGCAAACAAAACCCAGAAGGCATTTTTCTTGTAGATATACAGAAGATGTTGCTCCAGTGTAAAACAAAACGCCTTTAGCTACAAAAAATGACCCCAGCAACCAAAAAATGACATGCAAAGGATGAATCAGATGCTAGAACCTACAATATTGATTCAAAAGACCAAATATGCAAGCTAGTTGTCAGATTTGAGCTCGAAACCCCGGTTCTGCAACTGTGTATGACGATCTCCGATTTCAGTGAAACGAAAGCCAAATCTGACTTTCTCAAGCCTCCTGGACGCGTTGGAATAGCTGGAAATGCTGCCAATATAACCAGAAATGCTGCAATCACCCAGATTTCATAAAACACATGTGTAAACCCTAGAGATTAAAAAAGTTTTTGTCAAACTTTTCTGATTCTCAAGATCATCTGAAGATGCAAGAGAAAAGTATACTGGGTATTTCAAAAAACTGCAATAAGATTTATTAGCCCCCCCCCCCCCCCCGAATCTCTCAAATATGGAAACTAAAATCTACTCTTGCACATAGAATAGCTCTGATACCATGTTAGAATCTGAAAAGATTAATAACCTAGAAAACTAGTGCAGAGAATAGATATCTAAACTATGAATGCAAATGATGTGAAATCAAAATAGCAATATAGAGTCAGTATCCAAGAGAGTAATGCAAATGCTAGAAGCAAAATAGCATTAAGAAGATGCAAAAGCAAAAAGATACCAAATACAAGCCAGGTAACATGCTTATATAGACTAGGAAGAGGGAGGAGGTGGCAACAATGACCAATCAGGAGCAACCATCTATCAGACTAAAGATAGCAAAGTATCTTCCCAAGATAGCTAATGGATGCTCACATGTAGGAAGGTGACACCTTGCAACCACTCACCTAATAAGACATGCTTTATTAACCTAAGCGAGATTAATAGAAGTGTAGAAAAAACCTAGGAATATAGGGAAAAATAAATAACCCAACTAGGAAATAAAAACATACACTAACACTCCACCAGGTGGAATAGGTCCTCCTCCTCCTCCTCCTCCTAGTAAAAACATTGGAGTAGGTAGAACTTGAGCTAGTGTTTGGGTTGAAACTACTTGCAATATTTCTTGTAACACAGGTTCTTATGTAAACTCAAGAAGAAGAGGTTCCTCTTGGAAAAAATGAATCTACTCTCTTGGGCTTGCTGGTGGAGAACTATGAAATTCTGATGATGAACTTGCAGATAACTTATTCTGGTGTGAAGCAAACTCTAGATGTGTACTTGGCAGATCTGAAACAACTGATAAATCTGATGTGTTGAATTCTTTATTTGCTTTTATTCTCCTTTTTGGTGTAGATAACTGCTTATGCCTCTTCTCAGAATCTTTACTTGAGCTTGTTTGATATTTTTTCATAGGCTGCAAGATTTGATCTGTAAAACCAAAGTATTAGAGTCGCTAGGTACTTGATAATGAACCTCTAAAAGGCTGAAATTATGCAGTTCATACCAAAAACAATAAAAAGAATAAGTCCTTTTGAACTAAAAATCAGTTCAAAGTCCCACCAGGCGTGCCAAAAAATTGTTATCACTGGGAATTGCACCCATATGCAAGACTCGAAAAGTTCTGCAATTCCATGTAACATGGGACTAATTTCAGGTTGTGGGTGCCCTATAGTGAACTTAGACCTCCAGATTGTGGGCTGGTTCCCTTAAAATGTTCTATTGGAATGTATATTTCACTGTTTTGGAAAAGGGGTAGAAAAAAATATATGAAAACGAAAGTTGTAAAAAATTGGTGATGCACCTAATTTGGATAATAATATGCAATCTGTTCCACAATATAACTCAAAAATCTGTCTCTCACACAATCCAATCTTGGCATAAATATCACAAAAGTGATTCTAAGGAAGGCTTTGAAAAAAGGCTTTCTATGAAGAAAATGGTTTTTCACAACATAAAAAGATTACTTTCTTTTAACACAACCTAAGACTTGTGATGATTAAATGCTTAATGCTACAAGCAAGGAAGTGAGACAATAATTTTAAAGGTTTAACAGTTAAACACAACAAAATTTCATCAAAATCACTTCAATAATTAGCACTAAATGGAAAGGTAACTTAATTGATCTCAAAGAAACAAAGGAAACTCTGCAAAGAAGACAAAAATATAACTTGTAACATACTGATCTCTCAATAAAACTATCAAAAGTGAGCTACAAAATTCTCCAATCTGTTTGAATCAGAATGAGAATCAAGAACTAGCAAAAACAAACTTTTGCTTTACAATATATAGGTTTGCTCTCTCAAAGAGGCATGCAAAATATGAACTTGCAGATAGCTGCCTCTAAAAATAATCTCTCCCGAGCAACCTCCAAAATCCTCAAAATTAGGATCTAAAACTACCACAAATTGAACAAAAATAGCTCCAATTTGGGCCTCTCCATATGCTTGACCAAAAAGTTGACCAAGAAGCCTAAAAATACTTCTAAAATCGTGCAAAAACCTAGTTAACTCAACTAATCAATTTGCATGATTTTGCATTTAGCAAAATTGATTGAGTAAATAATAAAGTAATAAAAAATAATTACTCTATTATTAGTTACAATTTGTTTGAATTTGATTTTACAATTTGTGAAAAATAATAAAGTAATTTGTAAAATATTACTTTATTATTTATTTACAATTAATTTGTTTGTAAAATCATGCATGATGAGAAGAAAAAATAACACCCTTATCTCTCCAAACTACAGTTGCCTAATTTGCATGATTTGAACACAAATAGGACTTAGAAGAAAAATGAAAATCCTCTTATACCTCCATGTGGGAAAAACCCCTAGTTTGCATGATACATATTCATTAAGGCCAAAATTTACCCTTATCACTCCATATGCACCAAGGAGAAAATACTAATCCTCTCTTTGCAAGATAAAAACCTTAAGTCATTCTATGCATATAATATCTTCATGCACAAAACATTATATATTAATATTCTTATGACTCCCTTTGATGCCTTAGTGCATACATATATCCTTATATCTTGAGGTCACCTTATATCTCCATGTGTAATTTCAATACAAGAAAGCCTTATAACTCCATGCATCAAACATTACACCATTACACATGCTCACCTTGTCTGCCACCTTGCAAACCTACTCTGTCTTCATGCATATCATGTCTTAAAACAATGATCCTTTGACCTTGTCGGCCACCATGCATAATAAGGAAGGATCTTTGACTTTTGAATGTTTGCAAAAAATGACAAGGAATCTTCGACTAGGCATGAGTTTTATATGAGGCAGCTTCGACCATGTCATTTAGTCGACCACAAAGGAAATAAATAAATCATAAGGCATGAAGCCTTGCCTTCTCATCATACTGACCCTTTTGACTTCATAAAAAATCAAGTGCAACAATGTTGTCAGCCCCTCCATATCATGATGGCTAGGAAATCTTCAAGACTAAAGTCTTGACCATGGGCATTTTGGATAAGGTAATTGATTTTTTGTCTTTTGTAAAGTCAAAACTCGAGAGAAAGAACCTTCGAACAAAAGCAATGGATAACCCTAAAGTTACCTTCATTTTTTATTCGACATTCTCCCTCATTTGCAATAGCAACTGCATTCTATCAATTAGGGTTTGAAGGACTCAAACATATCTCTCTAGCTTTTTACCCTCCCTCTGGTCTTCTCTTGGTCGAATAATCAGAACTCTGCATGCAAGAAAGAAGGTAACATTTGTTTTTGTGTATATTGGCATCTTGTTAGCATCCATAGCTTCTTTCTCCTTTCATGGCTATCTTAATACTTTACTCATTCATTGACAACAACACTTTCTTGTCTCTATATTTTTATCTCTGCAACTGTTACCTGTATTTAAAAGTTTGGCATTCCTGTGAGGTTGCGGATAGGTGTCTCTTCCTGCTAAAAAAAAAAGGTAAGCATTTGTTTCTTGTCTCTCCTGTAGCTTCTTTTGTCTCACTGTAACTGAAGAATGACAAGGGTCTTCCTTTTATTGAAATGGGTATTGTATTTTCTTGCAGAAAATGATATATCTCCTTCAGTCGTGCATGTATACATCTCTTTTTCACCTTTTATTTGACTGCCGCTGCAAAAATCTTTGGAGTTTTTTGATTTATGACAAGGGTTTGTTCTTTTTGCACATACAAAGCCTTCATTCTATTATGGCTATGCTCCATCTGTATGTGGACACAAAACTGTAAAGAAAACTGATGAGGGTTTCTAAATATGAAACAAGGGTTTCAACTTTCTTTGCATAAAAACTCCTATATCTGTTATGGCCAGCCTCCTGTAATATCCACTGTGTTATCTTTTTGACTCTATATACAGAAAAGAAACAAGTGTTTTGACATATACAGATGGGTATTTTCTTTTTTAGCATGAAAATATCTTTTCCTGGCACGGCTATGGCAGTAGATACATTTTTTCACTTTCTTATTGCTCTAAGTGCAAGATGGCACTAGGATTTGAAATTTTCTGACAAGGGTTTGGTCTCTGTTGCACAAAAAGGCCCTCCTCTAGCATCTTTTTCTTCTGATACGGCCATGATACTTTCATTTCTGTAGCACTTCTTTTTCTTTCTTCTCTCTTCTGTATCATATATTGACACTTCTATGCAATAAAGGTTCTCTTATTGCTACATTTTAAATTGTTCATGCTATTTAATCACTCAACCATAGGTTAACTTTTGACATGTAAACCTTACAACATCTTATATTTTACTTAAACAGATATTCAATAACTTGACGCAAGCACATACTACTATGCCCTTAAAGCGGAAACATACATAGTTGATTTACCATCTCATTAACCATTAGAGGAAAGATAATGTAGCTTACAGATCTAAGAAAAATTCAGCAGCATAACAGTATGTAAATTAACACTTTAAGAACATGAAAGAAGAAGATAATAGACAGAAGAGAAGAAACACCAATATACATGGGGAAAACCCTTTTGGGTAAAAAACCCCACACTCCAAAGCATCAAACCAATATATTAATCCACAACAAATATGTTACAATACACTTGCAGGCTCAAAGCCTTAACATGGAGATTTACATCTTGCTCCTCTGGAGGGAAAACTGACAGCATAACCCTGCATAAAACTCTCCTCCCAAATAACTCCTCAAACCTTCAATTTATAGGAGTTCCATTACAACAATCCACCAAAAAGGAAACTAAAAACCATGAGTTACAATGCCTAGTTATGGAGAATCAAATCCACTGTAATATAAAAAGTTACTCAAATCATAACTGACTCTCCAAATATGGCACTCTATTTTTGGCTCCTAAAATTATGCTTTCGCAATCTCCTAAAATCTTGCATAATTTTCTTTCTTTGATGAAGATCTCAAACTTTCAATCCTTTGAATCGAACATTGTCCAAAAATTATCACAATTGCTCATCCAAAATCCTCTCCTGGAATGTAATCAATATAATTAAACAAATAATGCACAAATTATTCAAAGACAATGGAGAAAAAAAATGCGATGTTCCAAAAAAATCTCCCCCCCCTCAAATATTCAAATGCCTAATGTAATTTATTTTTTTCTAATCCTACAAGGAAAAATCTCATCAAAATGTAAACTTACCTCCCTTTTCTCCTCCAAAATCCCTTATTTTTCTCCTCTATTTATTTATATCTAATGATCCTTCTAAATTCACTATTGTTCCTAAAAAGTAAAAATACAATCAAAGGAAATTTAGAAACTAATAGTAAAATCAATTAATGACAATTCATAAAAAGATATTTCCCTAAAATGATAATCTTAAATTCTAAAAATTGAACTACATTTATTACTAATTTTAATTGGCACTTATAAAATTTATTTATTGCTAAATACCTAATTAGTTTATCTTTCTAAATAATATTCTATTTTGAACAAAATAAATATAAATATTTTTCACTCACAAAAAGGCAAGTTCCTTAATCACCACATAAATTCACTAAAACAAAATTTAAATTAAATTGGATAAGATTTAATAACTAAAATACAATTTAAAAAATAATAATTAAAGTCAAGTTTACTAATTATAAACTTACTAATAATTGTGAGTTTCATGCACACAATTTTCTAATATAAAATAGTCATCTTTTTATTTTGTTGCTTTTATCTCATGAAAATTTGCTATTAAAATAATATATTACATAAATATTATTCCTAATATTTATTTAATTCTTTCTAATTCAGCTTTCTACTTTGTTTTTGCATTATTTTATTTTCATTTTCTCTTTCTTTTTTATCGATTTGCTTTCTTTTTAAATTTTCTTGTTTATAAAACATAGTCATCATCTAATTACAATATATATATATATATATATATATATATATATATATATATATATATCCAAATTCAAACTTATATCTCTCATTGATTATTAATCACAACATTAATTAATATGTGATTTGTTTTAAATAAGAAGAATATTACTTTCTTTATCATCTAATTTGATAAAAGAAAAATGTAACTTCTAATTTCACCTCTTAACTTATCCATATCTAAAAGGAAAGCTTATAAGGATTCTTTTTGTTTTGTTTTAAATACTTCTTTATATTTCTTGTATTAATTTTTGTTTTCTTTTTTTATTTTTGCTTGTATTCTAATTTTCTTGCTTTATTCTTTCTTTTCTTCTCCTCTTTCTTTTTTTCTATTCTTACCAATTCGACATTATCCATTAAGAATAAAAGAAATTAAATTTTGAAAGAATTAATATTTTAACTATCATACATATAATTGTTATTTCTAATTGACTTATAAAATAGAAAAGCATAAATGACGATGCATTATTATCTATTCTAAACATATCAAATTATCTAAATAATTATTCTCAAAATATTACCATTAATCTATATCAACTATTATCAATCAATCGAATGATTATTCTAATGCAATGCAAATATTAAAGTGACTAAATATTTCAGTCTAATCAGCCAAATTAATTATGAAATTATTTTTTCACATACTAACATGTATATTGATGCAATTTAATCTATATGAAACTATGTGGTGTGTGCAGATTTCTTTCACCACAAGTCGCTATCAATCAACTAGACGCCCCTCCTTAATGATACTCTCTCTCCATCGAGAGAGTATTCCTGTCATGCACATGAGTCGAAATTAATCGACGATCATTAAAATAATAATATCTAAATTTAAAATTAATTATTGAAAATAGGGTTTGTGAGATTTCATAATTGTTAAAGGCATAACATTAGTGGAAGCTCCAGAATCTATCATACAATTCCTTACCAGTTTATCATTTATAAGTAACATAAAAATGTTATATCTGAGTAGGACATCTGGTCACAGTTGTTCCCAAATAAACTTCTGGAATCTCATCATTTAGTTCTTCCTAAACATCATTTAACTGCTCTTTCTCCTTTTTAGTTTGATCATAGGTCTTATTTCCTACAACTAACTGACATCAGTATTATTTATCAAGGCCAATGCCTTATCCTTATGTTCCTCTATTCTCATCATCTCCAATAATGGCACTAAAACTTTTATATGAGACACAACCTATGTCATATCAGAAGGAACATAATGTTGTATAGGAGAAAGAGGTTGAACCACACCTGAAGGCACACTCTTACCTTTTTCTTGAGTGTGTGTTTTCTTAGTATTGACAATATTTGTGGGAATGTCAGTGTTACCCTAAGGACTCTTCAATGCTTGATTATCACTATCTACTTGTGATTTTCTATTCTTATAATTTTTACCTCTTTCCTCTATGTTCTTAGCAACACTTTTAATTTTAACAGGATCTTGGGTATGTTTCATAAATAAGCTACCTGGTTTTCCTTTATCATGATCATGATATATGTTCCTTAGATTATAATTGCTTTTAACTTATGCAATTGCAGCTATTGTTAGTTCTTTAATCTCCTCATCCGAAGGTCTTCTTAATCTTGTATTAGAATTGTAGGACTCGAAAGCATACACAGTAAAATCAATTTCTTCATAATCAGATAAAGCTTGTTGAGAATAACTTTATTCCTGATGTCCTCTATCATCTACACTCAAGATAGTGGACAACATGTTTATTTGATTATCCTCATTGTAATGCGAATCATTGCACTCATCACAAGGACTAGTAGAATCTTGAAAAGATTGAGCTACCATACACTGTACTATTGAATGTGACATATGACAAACAAGACACCAGGGAGTTTCATCAACCATATTGATATTACTTTTCCTGAGGATCTAGAGTTTCTCTATTAGAAGGACCTCTTTGATTGTTAGGTACTGGTTTACCATTGTGTCAAGTATTATAAGGCTAATCTGACAACTTAGGCATTCTCTCCTGCTTGGATTAGTTTTTTCTATCATGAGGTAAACCCTTTTCATTTCTTGGCACTCTGTAACTCAAATCCTACAATGCACTCATAACTTTATCCAACTTATTTTCAGATGAAGGTGCTCTACATTGTTGTGCTTTGAGATTAGGATTTTTCAATATTGTGACATCATCCCTTTTACTCATTTTCCCTGATGCTTTCCTATTACTCTCAATATGTGTTGCCATTCTGAAAGCATCTCTCAAAGACTGAGGGTTCTTGTCTCTCAACTCATAATCCATCTTAGCATCATATGCATTACAATATAGTACTAAACACATGGATTTATTTGGCCTCATATATGGTGGGATCTTGTTAGAAACCCTAGTAAACCTAGCATTGAAATTTAGAATGGGTTCATTATAGCCTTTAGTAATGCCAGTAAACTAATTAATAACAAATCTTGGATTAGTCTTATCACCATATTGTTCACTGAAAGCTCTTTTAAATTTATCCCAAGAATTAATACTTGCATCAGGTAGATTTCTATACTAATCCCTAGCTTCATCAACTAATGATTGCATAAACAATTTCATTATTACATCTTTATTTTCTACTTCAAAATCATCCATGAGATTTGAAAATGCTTTCAAATGATCCTCACTAGATAAAGCATTATTTCCAGAAAACTTTATCAAATCTTTCCTTATTATATCATTCAGAATTAGATTTAGGTAACCAAGGATACTTGTGAAATCAAGCTACCTATACTGTTTAAACTGCAAAGGTCTTCTTTCCTGCACATTTGCTTCTACAAAATTGGATTGCACATTTGGATTTCCTTGTACATTTTGTTGTCCATGAACATTTTGTTATGGATTTGCTTTAGGGTTTTGTTGGCCAAAAGGATTATGATCTCATTGTATGTTATGCATGTGACCACCCACATATCCTACATGAGGATAATGCATGTAATGTTGGCCTACCCATCCACTATTAACATTCTAAGCTCGGGGTAGTGCCTGTGTTTGTGGATTTGGCAGAAATTGTTGTTGGGAATGCATAGGAATAGACATAGAAATTGTAGAAGTTGAAACAATCCTCTGTTGTGATGCAAACATATTTATGCTTGTTAATGGTGTCCTTTTACTAGAATTTGAAGCAAACAAACCTTGTGAAACATTCTTAGTATCGGAAGTTTAAGGGACAGGACCATGAGAAGTCTTCATTGCATCAATTCTCTTTTTCATATCATCTCAAATTCTCCTAGCTTCTAATAAATCTAACTCAACCTTTAGATCACTCACTTCCTTTAATAACTCTTCCTTAGTTTGCACTCTTGTCTCAGATGTTGAGGCCTTAGGGAAAACACGGGCACTCTGTGTATTGGCTATTGTAGTTGCACTAACAAAATCTATATACATAGGGTTGAAAAATCTCTGAGACTGAGGTAGGGTTTGGGCACTAGCCTGGTGGACCAAAGCAATCTCCCTCTATATTTTTTAATACTCTGAACTTTCTTCCAAAGTTCCTTATTTCTAATATTTTCAACAGTTAATTCTAGGACTCTAGGACTAACACATCTGACTTCAGGCATATCCCCAGTAGGGCTTTCATCACCACTAGAATATGTTGCATGTGGAAAGAGATTGTAAAGAGTAATACGTGATTTTCTAGTACCCTTTGTTTTACATTCTAACCTTGTGTTTGATTGGTCTCCAATCATCAACTTCTTTCTATTGATAACTGAGAGGGGGGGGTGAATCAGTTATCTTAATTATTTTAACTTCCTATTCTTCTTTAGCAACTAGTGTAGCATCAAATCATATAAGCATGCATAATCATGAAAGCAGAAATAAAATCAATACACATAACACAATGATTTTGACGTGGAAAACCCTGTTAAGGGAAAAACCACGGGGTGATCAACCCAAGATTCTATTCTCTATTAAAAGAATAAGGTAGTACAAAATGGCACTTGCCAATTAGGGCTCACTGCCTGAGCACACTGCTCACAAGAGGCTCACTGCCTACAATAGTTTATAGAAAGAAACCAAGTACTTGAACTGATGAGAAGCATCCACATATGTTGAGGTTCAGTTCCAGTTAAGCTCAATATACTGATCTACTACACTTCATTCTTTCTCTGATTTAGTGTTGTTGTTCTGTCACATACCGGACCTATATTGCTATTTCCACACTGCTCTCTGCTTTTCTTCGCACAACACAACACAACACACAACACTACTCATCGAAATCCATCTGCTATATATATCTGCACCAAGGATTTCACCATCTTTCTAGTCGGCATTCAGAATACTCAATATTTTCCCAAACTATGGTCTATCGGCTGAATCCTTGCTTACTAAGTGATGCGTATCAAAGAGATACTTGTAGAAGTCATCAATCATGTCGGCCAATCATGAATGATCCCTCAAGAAACTTGATCACCATCAATATCTCATCCGGATTAAGGTCCGATGCTCTGCCGGTCAGTTCTTCCTCAGTCTTCTCTGCCAAGCAGGAACCCAATACTTAGGTGTTCATATCTTTTCACTCTTTCATCAACGGAGGCTAAATCTCTGGAATGTATTAGTCATTGTACTCCTCTTGACTTCCCCAAGTCTGTACTTTACTGAGATACTTCCTCTGAGAGATCCAGACCTGATTGTCGAACCTTGCTGTATGCTCTGTTCTTGCTTACCAGACCAAAATACTCTTCAGTCTGACTTCTGGTATAGACATACTATGTGCTACGGATGAGTGGGATGGACTTTGTTGCCATCAATGACAACACTCATGAAGCCACATAGTGTCTCTTGCCAACAATCTCCCCCTTTGGCATTGATGGCAACACTTTAGTAAAAAATGACTAAGTGTCATACTACACTCCCCCTTAGCTGATGCTCTGTTCTAATGTACACTTTTTCAGAGCTCCCCCTTAGCTGGATTCCACATTTTTCACTACTCTTCACTCCCCCTTTGACATCAATGGCAAAGGGTAGAATCCGCACACCAAAATTTCCAAAAATCATCCTATACATATCCGCATAAGTATATATACAAGTTATACTTACATATACTTAAGTATATCTGCAAAAGTATTCTTCAACTGTACAACTTCTATCGCCCAACTCTGGTTCATCCTGTCCAAAATTGAAATGTGGCCACTCAATAGAAATGCAAAAGCTTCTGCCCTTTTTAAATCTACCGGATCACTGGTTTGGGCTGTAGTCTGAGCATCAGTTAGAGCCTCATGCATGGCTTCTAACTTAGGGATAATTATCCCTCTTAGATCACTCATTCTGCTTATTCTATTCTTCTTCTCCTTCTCAAGCCTCTTTATCTCATTCATAGTGGCAATAGCCTGGCATTCTTGATTCATTATGGATGAGGTGATAGGATCAAAATTTTGAGATAAACTTAATAGTTTACTCTCTTGTTCTTCCACCTTCTTGGTAATATCTGTTGTCACGGTGGACCAGGATAGACAAAATTTGTATATTTCACCGCCATCTTTAAGAGCATTTTCTAGGCTCTTTATTCCAATATCAAGATTTCTCCTATCATTTGTTATAAGTCCCTGTACTTCTGAGAATCTTTTTCCCAAAAACTCTTTCCGGACTTTCTCTTCTGCTAACTTCTCCAAAGAATCAAAATGTGTGCTAATAGAATTAACAAGAGATTTCAAGTTACTGGATGAAGAGGCCGAAAGATCCTTCTGGAAGGATGACATGATCTTCTCCAACGCACTGAATGCAATCTCTATTAGCTCACAGTCTTCCATGTGAGACTTCAGAAGCTTTTCTTTTGCCTTTGCTTGGGCAAAGGAAGCTATCTTCATTGTTTGAACCGAGGAGAGGGAATCAAAATTGAACGGTCCTTGAAACAGTTCCGGTTCATCAATCTCCATCATTTCTTTGGTCAAGAAATCTTTAACTGTTTCTGCAGTGTCTCTTGCCGGAGACAGAGTTTTCTTTCCTTCTACAGCTTCAGAATTGTCATTTGGGGTTTTCTCTGGTTGGTCTTTTTCTCTTCCCTTGACCTCTTCTTCTTGACTAATTTTCTCATCTTTTCTTTCTTCTCCTTCAGTTCCGGATTCAGCAGGGGGATCCGGAAGAGAGATATTTGCTTCTTCATGGACTTCCTCTTCTGGAATAGAGGAATCCAATTCCTTAGTTCTCTCCTCACTTATCTCCCTTGGATCTTCTGCATTTTTCTCAGTAGGTTCATTATCTATTTCCTCTATAACAGGGAGATTGAATCTCATGAAGGCATTCCGGAGGATGTCTTCAGTTTCTTTTGCCACTTTGTCAGTTTCTCCAAGCATAAGCTGATTCATTCTTGCTTTTCTCCGAAACTCATCCTTGCAATCCTTGAAGATCATGTTCGTTTGTTTTGAAGTGATGGAAGGATAGAGCTGAATAGCTATCTGTTCCTGGATCTCCCGGTCCTTTGCCTTAGCATTGTTCTTTCTTATTTCAAGTTCCTTCTCTAGGCTTTTGGGAATTAAGGAGATGATTTCAATGAATGCTTTGTTATAGATGTTTAGATACCTGACTGTAGCTTCTTGTAGGATCTTCTGATCAACTTCACTATAATCATCATAAAATTCAATCATTGGTTGCAGGTTCCCATCCATAGTGACTGATTTGATGACATCATCAATGGAGAGAGTAGGCCTTTCAACAAATTCTTCTGCCTCTTCTTCCTTGTTCTTGCCGACAGATGATTCCAGAGAAGTTTTCTTTTTCTTTTTCATTTTCTTGATCTCCTCATCTGATTATGTCTCTTCATCATCCTTCTGACTGGTGTAAGACCTTGTGGCCTTTGTCTTAGTTCTCTTCTCTCCCTTTCCGGATGTCCTGACTTCCGGTTTTGATGCTTTTTGACTCTTAGAGGTGGCTGGTGTGGAGCTTTTGGAGGGTCTGGTCCGGGAGGGGGCTTGCACCGGAGCACTTTCTTTTTCCGTTTCTTGTCTTTTTTTTTTTGCGCTTTCCACCTTCTCTCTGTTGACATCAACTACCTCCTTTGATATTCCATATCTCTTGGAGACTTCTTCTACTTCCCTTCTCGCTTTTCTCTTGATCTCAGGCTGTCTAAGTTCAACATGAACTTTTACACTCAACTCTTGGAAGGTTCCAAACCTTTCTGCCTTAGGGTCCGCCCATTGGCATGATCCACACTGTTCTCGGTTCCACTGCCTCCATTAGGCATTGATCAATGTCTACCATGAAGCACACTGTATCCTTATATTTTTCAACTAGAGATTGGGGGATTCTCTCTCTGGCCTGCATCATGCCTTGGAAGTTTTTGAAGTAACCCCAAAGAGCTGTGCTTTGTGCCTTGGCATCACCAAGCCCACACATATAGTCTCTGATTTGTATGGCAACCGGTCTGTCATTTTGCCATAACCAACCACTGGATCTAGGTAGCTCATTCATGTAATAGAAGAATAGAGATAATATTAAGCCATCGTACTTGAATGAATTCTTCTTATCCTTCTTTATTTTCTACAGATTCTCTAACAGTTGGTTCAGGAGATAGTTCGCATAGATCACAGTCTGCATTTTTTCTTAGCATTTCATATGTAGTATATATAGCAGTTCCAGATACTGAATTCTCCCTGCTGGAGTGATAGATTTTGTAACCAATTATCATAGAGGCAAGTTTGATATCCGGATCTATGATGTCTTCTATTGTCATTGCCACCTTATCAAATTTTGATCCGCTAGCCTCACTCACAGTTTGGTTTTTGACTGATTTGAGAGTAGGCAACTCACCGGATGAGTGCAGTCCGGTTACAGCCCTAATGGCATCTTTTGTGATCTTAAATGACCTCAACAACCACATGAAATTGTCATGCATTCTGCTCAGAACATACCAGACCCATTCATCTTCAACAAAACAGGGGAAATGGATGCAATGTCCAAAATGCTTATCCCGGATGGCCTTGAATTGGGGTTTAAGTTCAAATGATTCATCTATCAGTTCCTTGTGGTAGATATCCATAAGCTTGGATTCCCCAAATTCTTTAATGTATGCGTGAATGTAGACCCTAACATCTTCTACATGCAGAACCCCATGCGGAATGCTAGAGAATGCGCCTAGGGGATCAACTTCCAAGGATTTGTAGGCATGTTTCTTGAACTTAGGACGCGGTCTATCAGTGATTTTAACTACATTTGGAGTAGCCATCTTTCAAAGGATTCAAAGAGAGATTCAAGAGCGAAAAATACCTTTTACGCTTCTAGGGTTCACGATAAGAGCCGAAAAGATCGTTGGTTGAGTCAAATTCTGCAGTTGATCCTTGAGATAAAGTTGAAGCAATTTTCTTGCAGAGCTCTTTCTTCCTTCTTCTCGAATGCAATTGTGCAAATGATGAGTAAAAGAACCCTTTTATTTCTGCACAAACCCTAATTCCATTTTGCAATAAATGCACAACTTAAGTTATTCTGGTTGCCTTGTTTTCTTTGTCCTGAGAGATCTTTCTGGATCACTGAGATGCACTTAGAGTTATTCTTGGTAAATATTGAAAAACTATCTACCTTTCTCCAATCATTCCATTTATCCGCAGATCAAGATACCTCAATTTTGAATCATACCGGATCTAACTGTGAAAATCCTACTCTTACCGGATGACTGTTAAACCGGATCAATCTTGGATGATTAACCTCTTCAAAACTTCTTGCAGATCTTCCAAATCTTTACCAAGGCTTATTTAGGTGTTTCTCTAAGAACCCTTTAATCCGTAACTTTCCATGTGCCAATTTCAGGTACCAATTGGTTGGCTGGGGGAATTTATTTTCCTTTTCGACTCCCCTTGAGCCAGAGCTCATCTTATTTAGTTTCTGGAAGGAATATCAACACCAAATTCTATGCGGATCCATCCCCAACATTTTCTGTACTTCTCTTTACCCAAATCTTGTTCATCTCCCTTTGAACTTCATCCGCATTCACTTTTCCTTTTCCTTTGTCTTAATTTTGATTATAATGCACTGGACCCCTTTTATCCTGATTCTTACTTCTGCAGAATTTGGCAATATGGTCAGATCTATTGCAGTTGTAGCAAACAACATTTATTTGCATATTAGATTGATATCCTCTAGATCTGCATTGATTAGCCATATGTCCCATTCTATTGCATGCAAACCATCTACCGTTGAATGAATTGTTTATTTGCATATTTCTATTGCATGCAAAGCATCTACTATTATCAAACAAGAACCAAATAGCATGATAATCAAAACAAAATCACCATATTGACAAACATCAAATGATCTCCTCCTCAAACTTATTGGGGATAATTGATACGACATGAACAACTCCCCCTAACTTCATGCCATCTATTATGCAACTGATGATGTAACTTGTGCAAGATGCACAAGTTTAGGATCTGTACCCTTTTGTCTTTGTTTCAATCTCCAAACTTTCATAGGTTCTTTCTTCCTCCAAACATTTTCAGCTTCTGTCATTTTTAACCTTTTCAAATTAGGTGATGTATTTCTGCAACTATGTGCTTTATGACCAAGAGAGTTGCAATTATAACAAATTATACTGTAATCATAATCAAATGATTGATAATACCTTTTTGACATCCTTTGAGCATTTATGTTATGCTTCCATCCAGGATCATACCTTCTATGCATTTTATAATTTCTTTGTATGTAACCAACATTATTGCACTTGTAACGTACAAGACTTTTGCAATCAACTGCTTTGTGCCCAAAAAGATTACAGGTATAATAATTAGCCATTAAATGAATAATTATACCTGTACATGTATGCTTGTCTTACAAGAGTAGTTCTTCTAAAATTTCTTCTTTGATTGTGCATTTTGACAAACACATCTTTAGTTTTCTCCTCAGCTTCACTCTTCTTTTTACCTTCAGAAGCAGCAACATGATGATTCACTCTTCTTTTTACCTTTAGAAGCAGCAACATGATTTAAATCAAATTTTCTTCTTGGAGTTTCTCTGGCTTTGGAACACTCTCCTTGATATCCTAAACCAGTTGTGTTGTTATGATTCTTCTGTTTACCCAGCATCTCATGTAACTTGTATGTACTCTCTTCAAACTCCTAATACTTCTTGGACAAAACTTTGAGACCTTCATAATCTTTTCTCAGATTGACAATTTCACCCTCTAATTTCAGATTTTCAATCCTTTTAACCTCAAGATTAAATTTTGATATATCAGCTATCCTCTTAGCTTCCTCAATTTCTATCTTCAGACAGATAATTAGTTTATCTGATTCACTTCCTTGATTCCTTAAATCCATAATAAGATCTCTAGCATCTTCAAGGTCTAAAGATATTCTTTCAAAATCTGAAATAACTTTGTCTTTGGATTCTTTTTCCTATTGTAGTTGCACCTTTAGTCTCTAAATCTCCTTTTTGTATTTCTTGATTTCACTCAGAGCACATATGAGCTCTACTTCTATGTCAATTTCACATTCTTGTTCATCATACTCCTGATCATGATATTCTTTTGAATTTGAATGGGTCTCATCTTTTTCATGTGATTGTCTACTTTCAATGTCACTTTCTTTAGACACCAAGTTATCTTCTTCTTTACCATCATCTTGATAGATTATCATCAATTCCTTCCAGACATCTTGTGTTGTTTCACAATGCAGAACTTTACAAGCAACTTCATTAGATAATCTTGATAGAATAGCTTTCTTTGCTATATGATTTCATTTAAAAGCCTCTATGTTATTTGCAGAATTAGGTGATTGAGAAGAATAAAAATATCCATTCTCAACAGACATCCATACACCATACCCTAAACAGGATAAAGATGGAGACTTTTGACCAGTCTAAGACTTGACAATTTTCTTTTCTTTATTTCTTTTGCACTTACCCATGGTACTCCACTCATAGGACCTACCCAAGATGATTAAGTTTCTAAGGGAACCCATGCTCTAATACCACTTTTTGGAGTCCAGGACAACACTGAGAGGGGGGGTGAATCAGTGTTGTATAAATTTTGAAGCCTTTTTGCAAACTTTAACTTTCAAGACACAAAGAGAGAAATATATCATTGATTTGTTACACATATGCACATAACTGAGAATGAAAGGAGTGAACAAAAAAACTCATGAGAAAAAAATTAACATACACACAAACAAATGAAAACAATATAAGTCATAACACAAATTTGCACGAGTGGAAAACCCTCCTGGGGTAGAAAAACCACTCCGAAACTGCCTTACTGGCTTATTCAAAACCTCACTGGTTACATGAAGGTCGCACTAACCAAAGAAGCTTCACTAGCTCTATAAGATTCCTCACTGGCATACATTGTGCCTCACTAGCTGATACAAGGCCTCACTGGCATAAACAATCACCATCATCAAAAATATAAAACTTAGTGTACAAGAAATGATCCATCTGTATCTTCAAAAGAATTTTCACAAATATGTCTTCATTACTGCATTTTGATCCACAGACCCAAAAATCAACCAATCAATGCACCTGCAAAATGAATATATAAAAAATACAAATGCCCTTTCACATTCTTCTCATCAATCATCAAAACATTATTTTTCTCTATATATTTATCTCCTCTGATTCATTTTTCTCTTTTAAAAAAAACTTTTCATCTTCTCAAAACAAAATTCTTCAATGTCTTTGATCTTGAAATCCATTCTTCATTCATCTGTTCACCTGTTCATATTCTCTTCAAAAACATTCTTCATATTTTTCTTTTCAAAAAATCATTTTCTTCAATCTACAAAGAATAATATCTTTAAGAATAAAATCAATTTACATGCAAAAATACTTTTCATATTCTTCTTTGCAACAAGAAACTTCAATAATATATTTTTTTATTAAACTCTCTCTGTGAGAGAAAATAAAAAATCATTTTCATGGCTTCAATGCTTCATCTTCCCTGCATAAAACAATCTCTCAATTTGCCTTTGAAAAATAAAACATTTCTTCATCCTCTTAAAAAACTTTTTATCTTCTCTCTCCATTTTTTCTTCACCTATAAAAATCTTCAATCATAAAAAATCTTCAACAACATTTTTGACCAATCTGCTATGAAGAGAATAATCTCTCTTATTAATATTTTCTTTAAAAGAAACTCTTTATATTCCAAAAAAAAATCTCTTAAACTCCACAAGTATTTAGAAAGCCAAATATATTTCTCCTTAAAAATAGCTTCCTTTTTAAAGCCTTCAAACTGCATGAGAGAGGGAGGCCCACTAGTGTTTTAAAATTAGAAAAAAACTTCATAAAAATCCCTTTAAAAACTCACCATAAGAATCTCCTTAAAAATAGGCTTTTAAAAAGACTAAAAATAATCTTAAAAAATCCTTTTTAAAAATCCTCAAAAAGCTGCCTTGAAATTCTCCTTAAAAATCTCCTTGCAAAAATCTTATAAAATCCACTTTATTTTATGCTATAAAGAGATGACATTTAGGGGGCCATCGAATTTGGAGATAAAAACAAAGTTTTTAAATTTAAAAGGTAAGCCATAAATATGACTTATTCAAACTCCCCAAACCACATTTAAATAACAAGAGAAATAAAGTGGATATAATGCAAAAATACCATCTTCAAATATTATTAACATCAAAGACTCCACTTGCATCTTGAAGATGTATGATCTATCCATTCAACCTTTGAATACCATTGTAACACACTAAACATCTGAACCTTTGCCATGGAGGACAACTCAAGCTATCACTGTTTGATGTCTCTGCATGAATGAACTAATCATTAACAAATGACCATTCTAAGCTCTTGTAAGCATTGCAAATCTTCATGAAGAAACAAGTAACATATCATGTCTTGCAAGAGTGATATCTTCATACTCTTTGATTGCAATATGGCATTAAGCAACATACCAAATCAATTCTCTTCAAGTCAAGAATCATTAGAACAACTAAATCTTGCATTTCTTACCTTACTGATCATTATCACCATGACACATACCTCTTATCTTGAACAACACTGAACATCTTGTTTCTCTTATCCTGAAGACATCCTTATGTCATGACTTGAATGAATGATTACTAATGAAACATCAAATGAACTTCACCATGAAGATAATGATCAATCAACTCAATAAATACATCACTTCAACATCATAATATCATGATCAACACAACTCCCTTTTGACATCAATGACAATCAATCTCCCCCTTTGTCATTGATGACAAAACTTCATGATACATTTTTCTCTTTCTTGACATCGGATGACAAAGAATAAAATGCCCCCCCTATCATTTAGCTCCACAAAAAAAATGTTAAAGATTGATCATAACATTTACACTCACATTGCATTATGAGGATTTTGAAGACGGAAACTCCTGTTCACTTGTTATCTTCCTCTTTGAATAAGAAATCTGAAGCAAGCATATGACAAACCATGTTGACAATACTTGAAAACAACTCTTCAACTTGAAGCAACAAGTCACCATGAAAATATATCTGAAAACATACATCCTTTAGCACAAAACCTGAGAGCAACATTATGTGAGGCACAACAAAGCATCAAACCACTGTGATAAACTGCCCATTGACTGTACCATATTCTTTTGACAAGATGAAAGCTGACATATCTTTGCTAATAAAACTCTTCATGACATCAAAACTCTCATGACAAACAAATCTTTCACAATCATCAACCCTTTTTGACCCAAATGACAAATCTCCAAGAACTCCCAAATCATAAAGTATGAAGAAGATCATGATGGCATAAATATGAATCCTTTGACAAAACATAGATAAACTTGAACTCCATGCAAAGATATCATAATCACATCAACATCCATAAACACCAACATGAAAACTACTCATCACACAATTAACAATTCAAGATAACCACTCAAGTGATAACCTTGCCAAGACTTGCAACAATCTGTAACCAATTTACTTCTGCACACACATCTTGACATGATAAAGAATGAAGACCATCCTCCTGTTCCTGCACATGACACCATGCCAAATCTAATATATACAAAACCACAATGAACACCTTTGTAAATCCAAATGCAGAGACACATGCTATGAATTAACTTCTTCCATTTTCAACCTCCTCAGCCAACATATGAAAACATCTGATGAGAGTTCCTTGAGAACACCTTAACTGAAGCATCATGACAACTCAACCATGTAAGTATCAACATGATATGAACAATATACAAATATGATCACTTATAAACCAAATCACTCAACATCATCAAACTCTCTATGCAATGAACCCTTGGATATCTTTTCAACATCTTGTATGCATAATAACAACATGAACCACTGATCACCTGCATCATTGACATACACTGAAGATCAACATAGTTATCAACACCATTATGAACTTCATTTCAAACATTATCAGACAAGAATCCAACAGCATGATAATCAAAACAAAATCACCATATTGACAAACATCAAATGATCTCCTCCTCAAACTTATTGGAGATAATTGATAGGACATGAACAACTCCCCCTAACTTCATGCTATTTGTTGTGCAACTGATGATGTAACTTGTGCAAGATGCACAAGTTTAGGATCTGTACCCTTTTATCTTTGTTTCAATCTCCAAACTTTCACAGGTTCTTTCTTCCTCCAAACATTTTCAGCTTCTGTCCTTTTCAACCTTTTCAAATTAGGTGATGTATTTCTGCAACTATGTGCTTTATGACCAAGAGAGTTGCAATTATAACAAATTATACTATAATCATAATCAAATGATTGATAATACCTTTTTGACATCCTTTGAGCATTTATGTTATGCTTCCATGCAGGATCATACATTCTTTGCATTTTACAATTTCTTTGTATGTGACCAACATTATTGCACTTGTAACATACAAGACTTCTGCAATCAACTGTTTTGTGCCCAAAATGATTATAGGTAAAAAAATAGCCATTAAATGAATAATTATACGTGTACATGTATGCTTGTCTTACAGGAGTAGTTCTTCTAAAATTTCTTCTTTGATTGTGCATTTTGACAAACACATCTTTAGTTTTATCCTCAGTTTCACTCTTCTTTTTACCTTCAGAAGCAGCAACATGATGATTTAAATCAAATTTTCTTCTTGGAGTTTCTCTGGCTTTGGAACACTCTCCTTCTTCATATCCTAAACCAGTTGTGTTGTTATGATTCTTCTGTTTAGCCAACATCTCATGTAACTTGTATGTACTCTCTTCAAACTCCTGATACTTCTTGGACAAAACTTTGAGACCTTTATAATCTTTTCTCAAATTGAAAATTTCACGCTCTAATTTCAGATTTTCAATCCTTTTAACTTCAAGATCAAATTTTGATATATCAGCTATCCTCTTAGCTTCCTCAATTTCTATCTTCAGATACATAATTAATTTATCTGATTCACTTACTTGATTCCTCAAATCCATAATCAGATTTCTAGCATCTTCAAGGTCTGAAGATATTATTTCAAAATCTGAAATAACTGTCTTTGGATTCGTTTTCCTGTTGTAGTTGCACCTTTAGTCTCTGATTCTCCTTTTTGCATTTCTTGATTTCACTCAGAGCACATATGAGCTCTCCTACTATGTCAATTTCACATTCTTGTTCATCATACTCCTGATCATGATCTTCTTCTGAATCTGAATGGGTCTCATCTTTTTCATGTGATTGTCTACTTTCAAAGTCACTTTCTTTAAACACCAAGTTATCTTCTTCTTTACCATCATCTTGATAGATTCTCATCAGTTCCTTCCAGACATCTTGTGTTGTTTCACAATGCAAAACTTTACAAGCAACTTCATTAGATAATCCTGATAGAATAGCTTTCTTTGCTGTATGATTGCATTTAAAAGCCTCTATGTTATTTGTATTATTAGTTGATTGAGAAGAATTAAAATATCCATTCTCAACCGACATCCATACACCATACACTAAACAGGATAAATAGACTTGCATTCTCATACACCAAACTGAGAAATCTAAACCATCAAAGAAAGGAGCTTCTGAAACATTTTCTTCTAATACAATATCAGATTCAACTTGGAGAACATTTCTATCAACAAGTTCTATGTCAACCTTTGAATTTGATAAAGATGGAGACTTTTGACCAGTCTAAGACTTGACAATTTTCTTTTCTCTATTTCTTTTGTACTTACCCATGGTACTCTACTCATAGGACCTACCCAAGCTAATTAAGCTTCTAAAGGGAACCTATGCTATGATACCACTTATTGGAGTCCAGGACAACACTAAGAGGGGGGGTGGGGTGAATCAATGTTGTATAAATTTTGAAACCTTTTTGCAAACTTTAACTTTCAAGACACAAAGAGAGAAAGATATCATTGATTTGTTACACATATGTACATAACTGAGAATGAAAGGAGTGAACCAAAAAACTCATGAGCAAAATATTAACATACACACATACAGATGAAAACAATATAAGTCATAACACAAATTTGCAAGAGTGGAAAACCCTCCAGGGGTAGAAAAACCACTCCAAAATTACCTTACTAGCTTATTCAAAACCTCACTGGTTACATGGAGGTCTCACTGACCAAAGAAGCTTCACTAGCTCTACAAGATGCCTCACTGGCTGATACAAGGCCTCACTGGCATAAACAATCACCATCATAAAAAATATAAAACTTAGTGTGGAAGAAATGATTGCACCTGAATCTGATTTGCACCAATATACACTCTGTATTTCATCATACACCCTTATACCTCCTGTTTGATTTTCAAGTCAAGACCATACAAAATAACTCCATTTACATACCTCTGCAAACAAGCTCTTGTAAACAAATTTACAACACTCTTATCTCTGCAAATTTGACTCACCTGATGCAAACCCAATTTCATATTATTTTCATACTAGGCATGGTTCCATCTGTATCTTCAAAAGAATTTTCACAAATATGTCTTCATTACTGCATTTTGATCCACACACCCAAAAATCAATCAATCAATGCACCTGCAAAACTAATATATAAAAAATACAAACGCCCTTTCACATTCTTCTCATCAATCATCAAAACATTATTTTTCTCTGTATATTTTTCATCTCATCTGATTCATTTTTCTCTTTTAAAAAAAACTTTTCATCTTCTCAAAACAAAATTCTTCAATGTCTTTGATCTTGAAATTCATTCTTCATTCATTTGTTCACTTGTTCATATCTCTTCAAAAACATTCTTCATATTTTTCTTTTCAAAAAAATCATTTTCTTCAATCTACAAAGAATAATATCTTCAAGAATAAAATCAATTCACCTACAAAAATACTTTTCATATTCCTCTTTGCAAAAAGAAACTCCAATAATACATTTTTTTATTAAACTCTCTCTATGAGAGAAAATAAAAAATCTTTTTCATGGCTTAAATGCTTCATCTTCCCTGCATAAAACAATCTCTCAATTTGCCTTTGAAAAATAAAACATTTCTTCATCCTCTTAAAAAACTTTTTATCTTCTCTCTGCATTTTTTCTTCACCTATAAAATCTTCAATCATAAAAAAATATTCAACAACATTTTTAACCAATCTGCCATGAAGAGAATAATATCTCTCTTATTAATATTTTCTTTAAAAGAAACTCTGTATATTCCAAAAAATATCTCTTAAACTCCATAAGTATTTAGAAAGCCAAATATATTTCTCCTTAAAAATAGCTTCCTTTTAAAGCCTTCAAACTGCATGAGAGAGGGAGGCCCACTAATGTTTTAAAATTAGAAAAAGAACTTCATAAAAATCCCTTAAAAAACTCACCATAAGAATCTCCTTTTAAATAGGCTTTTAAAAAGACAAAATAATCTTAAAAAATCCTTTTTAAAAATCCTCAAAAAGCTGCCTTGAAATTCTCCTTAAAAATCTCCTTGCAAAAATCTTATAAAATCCACTTTATTTCATGTTATAAAGAGATGACATTTAGGGGGCCATCGAATTAGGAGATGAAAACAAAGTTTTTAAATTTAAAAGCAAAGCCATAAATATGACTTATTCCAACTCCCCAAACCACATTTAAATAACAAGAGAAATAAAGTGGATATGATGCAAAAATACCATCTTCAAATATTATTAACATCAAAGACTCCACTTGCATCTTAAAGATGTATGATCTATCCATTCAACCTTTGAATACCATTGTAACACACCAAACATCTGAACCTTTGCCATTGAAGACAACTCAAGCTATCACTATTTGATCTCTTTGCATGAACGAACTAATCATTAACGAATGACCATTCTAAGCTCTTGTAAGCACTGCAAATCTTCATGAAGAAACAAGTAACATATCATGTCTTGCAAGAGTGATATCTTCATACTCTTTGATTGCAATATGGCATTAAGAAACATATCAAATCAATTCTCTTCAAGTCAAGAATCATTACAACAACTAAATCTTGCCTTTCTTACCTTGCCGATCATTATCACCATGACACCCTCTTATCTTAAACAACACTAAACATCTTGTTGCTCTTATCCTGAAGACATCCTTATGTCGTGACTTGAATGAATGATTACTAATGAAACATCAAATGAACTTCACCATGAAGATAATGATCAATCAACTCAATAAATACATCAATTCAACATCATAATATCATGATCAACACAACTCCTTTTTGACATCAATGACAATCAATCTCCATCATCCACACCTACATTTTTCTCACTTGCACTGAATATGATCTTCATACCCTAATTTATCTTCAAGTTTCAAATGCAATAAACTCCATTATATTCTTCATTAAATTAAAAAACCCCATACTAGCATGTAGATATACCCTCAATCATCTCAAATCAATAATCATAATTCATAAAAACTTCAAACAAATCTCAAACAAAAATTCTCTGGCATGCTGCATCAAAAGAGAGCTTCAAATAACTGATTTGTGCTTTTTATAGAACTCTGCATGTCATTTTAAACACCAGAGGATGACCATTGAGCTTCAAAAAACATTTAAAATGTGCCCATTAGATTTTCATTTCATGCCATCCTGCCTTTTAACCTTCATTGCATGATTAACTTTGGCACTTGTAAAACTCTGACGACTTGTAGTTGTCAGTTCCCCTAGGAAGTTGGGACCAATCTCCTGACGATATGTAACCCTTGAAACATAACTTAAGTTATGTTGTAACTAATAAACCAAGTCAACTTCGAAATAGAAATAAAGTAAGTGACGAGGAACTTAGGGTTATAAAGGATGCCTTAAGAACTTAGACTTAGAGTTATTTTGTTTCCTTATCCTCATAAAATACAAACCCTAATAGGAGAAATAGGAGATATGTATCTTAGACTCATCAAAAGAGAATAATTATGACTCTGTAGAGACCATATAGACTTCAAAGATAGTATACCAGAGTATGATAGATAGTTTATACCTATGAATTTTTGGAAGAAACTATGAGGAACATGACTATAAGTTTTTTTATGCAAATACATCATCTCACACCTATCTCAAATCTCTAAATCAAATCTTACTCTGCAAGAATCACTACTTTGACAACATCTTGATCATCATCATGAGGGTATACTGAAGAAGGCACACAACACACAATTTGATGAGGCACAAGGTACACTTAAAAACCAACATCAATGACAAGGAGGCATTTCTAGAATACTACCATAACTCATCAAGACTTGAAGCACATGACTTGCACTGCACATATAATGCATGTAATGAAGCATGCCTGAAGACGACTGAACCACATGAAAGCAAATAACACCTCCTGAAGCATCTGAACCACATTGAAGCACCTGAGAATTATGATGATCAACTCTCAACAACTCTAACCATGATCTTGTGATACTATGAAAAGCAGGAACATCATGAAGAACCTCCTTGCCTTGTGATGATATGAACACTCGTCAACCATGAAGATCAAATCTCTGCATATATTGTGATGACAAACATAAGATGAAGATGAACACCATGAACACCCATGAAGAAGTCCTCATTGCATCTCAAGATCCACTATTTTGACATCAATGACAAGACAACCAACATGCCAAACATAACACCCTCCTCATGAGTGATCTTGTGGATATCCTGGTTTACCTCATGCAACACCTTTTGAGTGTTTTCCTCATATTGATCGGGATGTGCATTACTCTTAGCCTCCTCAACTTTCCTCTAAAACTCTGCACTCCTCCGCCTTAACACAAAACCCTTAAACCCTTGGGTTTTAACAAACTCATCATCAGACAAAGATTGTGTACAAGTCAGAGCTCATATATCATTTGTTTCATCCTTACCCTATCTAAGACTTATATCCATCCTACTTTTAGGTGCAGGATTAGCCACAATCCTTGTAGATGAAGCCATGGGTTGATTAACCTCTGGTCCTTCTCCAGGTGTACTCTTTGCAGTACCCTCCAAATCAACCACCTCAATTTATGTCTTCTCTCTTTCAAGATCAATTAGTTTTCCCTTCTTTGCATAGCACTATGAAGGATCATTAGCATCTTGAGATTGTTCATGAGCAATACTCACTTGTTGCAGAGGCATAAGGTTGGATTGGAACATTAGGGTCTCTTTGGTATGTGGGTTTTTCCTCTATTGCAGGAGTTTTCCCAATTAATGTTTCAGCATTTGCCAATATTCTTTGTATTATGAGGATATGGTCCTTCTCCTCTACAAAAGCGCCAAGATAATCTGCATGCATTTTTCTCCTTCGGTCCTTTGCATCCATGACACTCGACCATTTGACCCTTTTGTCTTTCACCTCCTCCACGGAAAGGCAATTTCTCATTATGTCCTCATCAAATAAGATCTTATGTGCAAATGTAGGCCTCTTGATACTTAGTCTTATCTTATTGATGAATCCCTTTCGATAAAAAAATCTTGTCAACTCCATCCCCATCTTGTAGGACTGCATAATAGGATAAATTTGATCCAAGCCTTCTTTATTTGTTGCTTAGAAATCACCAAATTTTGTAGAAGTGGGGAAGAAAGAACCTTTCTTTTGCCCCTTCAAGTGAGCCTTATCTGAATAATTCAATTGCCATAGCACTTCCAGATAAGCTAGCCTTTTTGGAACATATTTGGGTAACATATGAGGGCTTACCATGCATACATATACTCTGATTGCAGTGGTGTGAGTATATAGAAACAAATCACCCCAATTATGTTGAATTCCTAATTCAAGGGTTCTCTCCATTGGCCTCAAGAAATCCATAATTTATTTTGGTATTTTTCTTTGTGGTGGTTCAAAGAAATTCAAGAGCCTCCTAACAAAATGTTCTTCAAAAATCACATAGCTGGCATTGTCATAATGCTTATCCAACATATGAGTCCAACACTGAATAGGAAATGGAAAATCTTGGTTATCTACCTCATTTACCTGCAAGGCTCTATGCCACAACCCTTTTCCTCCATGTAAGAACATGTGACACATCAGAGAGTACCAGCTGAATTCCATTTTAAATTCCATCTTGTCTTCATTCGCCTTGATGGCTATTAACTGTGTATGCATCTTCTCTATAATAGTATTTACCATTTGATCTTGAATGTCTGCTGCCATAAGCATGAGAGCAACAGGCATATTACCATTTGCATCATGTGCCAGGACTTGACACAAGGTGTGATAAGTCTTGATAAAATAGTCATAGAAGAAATCAATGGTGAGAGGCTCTTTCTCATTAGGAGAAATTTTGATAGGTCTGTTCTCTATTCCTCTCACCCTATGACTAGAAAGAAGCATAATCCTGTAACTACTCCTGTTCTTCCTATATTTGTCATTAAAATCCTCAAAATCTATGACTTTGTTGGCTGCAAGATTCAAACCAAAAACTTTAGAAATAAGTTCCTTTGTTAAGCTGATCATCCCTACACCATTTCCTACCAAGACTATTCTTCTTTGTGGATCATATCTTCTGGCAACAACTTTAACAAAATCAACATTAACAAATGCATTTGGCACCAACAGTTTTGCCAAATCTAGATTCCATGCATGTGACAAAGAAGCCCTAGAATCTCTTTCTATACCAATGGTCGAACAACAACCATCCAATCACAGGAATTTCTGCATCTCTACATGCCTTGCCATTATCTAACAATCTATCTCCAACTCCACCTGGACCACAAACATTCAGAGGTCTCCTAGATGATCCAACTAATTGCACATTCAAATATTCATCTAATGCCCTCTTAGAAGTGGACGGCTGACTCATTGAACAACTCATTTTATCACACTACAGGGTTTCAAAGCTTCTATTAAAGCTAGAGGTTTCTGTAAGCACAAAAATCACGCATAGCCTCCACGAGGACCCCTATGACGATTCAAATCCTTGTCACGTACATGTAATTGTGAAATAATGTCCTTTAAGTAGCGATCCTCTTGATGATGTGTCCTCTTTTCTTGTCTTGTGTTATTTATTCTTTGTCGATTTCTCTCTCTACCCGTTTGCGACACTTGTCAACTTGCGTTTTCTGAGCTTTTGACCTTGCTTCTAAGCTTTGTGAGTGTCTTGTAGGTGAGTTTTCACCTCTCCCCTATGTTTTTCATCTAGTGCACCTTCTAGAAGCCTTCTAGAAGTTTCCTTGTCCATTTACCACTTTCGGTTTTCAGTTTTGCCTAACCAATCCAAATCTCCCCCTATTATTTCTAGATCTCCCCCAGGAGATCTTGCAGACGTAAGTGGAGATTTGGATTCTTCCACATGACTGACCTATTTCTTGAAGCAGAACCCCTCCTTTTCTTCTCTTCTTGCATTTCCCAGCCTGTTTTCCTGCTTATGACCCTATCCAGCCCGGATCTCCCTCGAGAGACCTAGGGTCGTCCCCGGGGGACCCTAATGGCAAAAGGGGCGACCCTGCCGTTTTTGCAGCTGTGGAAAAACTCTAGTTTCTCACTTGTTTTGGCTCCGTTTTCACCCGTTTTCTTCCATTTTTGCATGATTTTTGATCCCTAATATACAGTTAATTATTTCATGCACCCACACATGCATAATTACCTCTATTTGATCTCAAATTAACTCTTCAATCAATCTCATGCATTCCCTCACCTCCATTTCCTCTTCAGTGATAAGCTATCTTTGCTTCATTACTCTCTGATCAGCTGAGTTCACTGGGTAATCAACATTGTTACCTCCCTAATCATCCTTGTTAACTCATCAATCAAATGAGTTATCTCTTCAATCAATCCCTTCTTCTAAACCTATAAATACACCCCTCCCTCAAGCACAAAGGGAGGCAAATTCATTATGCACACAGCTCTTGCCAATTTTGCTCTCCAACTTAGCATTCAAATGCTCTTACAGGACGAAGGTGCCTTTTGCTTTATTTGTTCAACCAAGAAATGCTACACTGCTTCATTTTATGCCATTGTGCTCAATCCAATCTATCATTGAGCTCATACAAGCTTCATCAAATCTTCTTCTTGCTTCTTTGTGTCATTTTTTCGTCAAGAGGATCACCCGCTGCCGCAAAAGGACTTGAGGTTGCCAATTACAAGGATTACTGAGGGTAGTGGAGTCAACAAATCTTCATTTCTTTTAGGTTCCTTCATTGTTTTTGTTCAATTCATAGTAATTAGAGAATCAAATTTGCTCTTGGGAACAGTAAAACATTGCTTTTTCCTTGATAATTAGATCTTGCATGTTAGATTAATTGCTTTCATATTTCTAGATCTAGATTGTTAGAAGAAGCATTTTTCCCTTTTCTCTAGATTAGATTACACTAAAATCATTGAAAACCCAAAAAACATAGGTTAACTTTGCATTACAAAAGTCATATAGAATTGCATACATATTTCCCTTTCATAGATTAAAAGTACTTTTATTTCCAAAATACTAAAAAATACCAAAAAGATGTTTCACATATCATCTTAGTTTGCATGCATATAGAAACCCTAGAATGGACAAAATTGCAAACCCTCGATTCCATCACGAGGAAACCACAGTTAAATGATCCAACCAAACCCTTGATCCCATCACAAGGTAAACACAAGGTCAAACCCTAGGTCAAAACCCTAGATCTGGTTAAGGTTAGTAATCACACGACTACCTCCATCCTGATTCACGAATGTGCTTAGGAGTGAGAGGAGAGTGGGTGAGGGCTTTCTGTGACGAGATCCAAGAGATTAATCCAAGACCACAATAAGAAACATTCGTTCTACCACAAGGAGACCCATTTGTCCTCTTGGTGTTAGAAGAAATTAGACAACGCCAGATACAAAAAGAACTTGTTCAACGCATACAAAGACAAGAGGACATAAATGAACATAATCGCTTACCCACACAGAGGTGGAATCTAAGAAATCCAAACAGAAGAGAAACTCAGGTCATAGGGTTATTTCAACTACAGCAACAATCAAATGAAACATACAACTAAGCACACAACAACAAAGGCCACAGTACTTGTCGACCCTTCTCCGCGAAGTCTAGCTCTCCAACGAGCCAGACCCCCACTATGTCTCGCCTCCTCTCGACTGGCTACTCCCACGTGAGTGAGAGTGATGTGGTGGATTGCCCCATGGCAAGGAGGGAAGGGTCCGTGTGCGTGCCGAAATCCGACCTGACAGCCCCAGGCAATTGGAGTCACGATTTTGAGCGTACATATTTTGGTGAACCTGACGTGAATTACAGAATCTTTTGGTTTTGTAGTTTGTGTTCCCATTTCAAAAATACTTCGAAAACATTTAACAAAAACTTGGAAACATTTTCACACCATTCTTCATAGCCGCTTCAACTTCTATTGCTTACGCCATCATCCGTTCCATTTATTTTGTGGTGTCTATGGCACCCCCGAATATGACGAAACCTAACTTAAACCAAGGGAATCTTCCCTCAAGAGAACCAAAAACTCCCTCATTTGATAGATATGTGCCGCTGCATCCTGATGCGCCAATCACCAACTGTTATGATTATGAGGATTCTGATTATGAACTAGATCAAAGAAAATCCAGGTGTTCTCTATCTTTCAACAACCCAGCTTGGAAAAACAACCCGACCATACCAAATGTGCCACATAAATCTAGAAGGATAAGGTCGGAGATACATCGACCCGAACAACCTTCCACAAGCACATTGAATACTCATCTTGATGAGGAGGTTAAACGGTTAGAAAAATGCCTACAAGAAACCAAAGATGCTCAAGAGGCATTGACAATTGCCTTACAAGAAGAACAAAAAGAAAACATTGCACGCAAGGAAGCACATTACCACAAAAATATTCGAAGAGAACACCCTAGAAATGAAGAAACACCTAGAGCTGCTACTCCTGCAGATTTAATTGCAACTCTAGTGCAGTGAATTAGAATCTTGGAAGAAGAACAAGTTGCTCCAGAAAGAAGACTTAAGTCTTAGGAACAGGACTAGGTGGCATCTCAAAATCCCCCTACCTCAATTACTATTTGCGGAACGCTAGCAATGACACATGTCTGAATGGGAATCCTCATGTTCAGAACAATCCAACAAATCCAACAATGGGTTATTAAAACCCACCCACGGGGTTATTACTATCAACCTCGCAATCTCAAAGTGCCTTTTTAGGAACGTATCTCGAATATTTGAAAGAACCTTTGGACCAAAACATAAGAAGTGTGCAATTACCTCGGCCATTGCCAGATCTCCCCAAGTTCAAAGGAGAAGGAGATCCAAATTCCCACATTAAAGCCTACACCATGGCCATAAGAGAACTCCCTTGGGATGGGGTTGTAGCAAAGATATTCCTGAAAACTCTTGAAGGCATCGCTTTGGATTGGTATTATCGTCTCCCAGAAACTTCAATCCATTCATTCAGACAACTCATCAGAGAATTGTCATGGCATTCGACATGAACAAACTCGTTAAAACAGGGATCAAAGAGTTCCTCACAATGAAACAAGAACCAAATGAATCTATAGCCCACTTTGTCACTCGATGGAGGCAAGTCCTCTATTCTTCGACTAGTGCTCCGAACATGGACCATCGAGAACTATGTGATCTCTTCTTGCATGCCCTCAACAAGGACATGAGGGAAGATGTTCAAAAATTGCCATACAAATCCTACGAAGAGGCATTGGAAAGTGCTTTGGGGATTGACCAAGCCACCATCGATAGTGGTCGGAAGACTTATGATACCAATAGAAAACTTTGAACATCCAAAGGATCAGAAAAGATTACATCCAATGGGTCCCAAGAGAAGGATGCCAATGTCATAAAAAGCAATCTTGGTAATGACAAATGTCGACAAAAAGGAAATCAAGGATCAAACCGACCCTCATACGACTCCAATACTTATTGTTGGTTCCATGCAACAAAGGGTCATGAAACAAAGACTTGTTATGGATACAATAAAGCTATCTCCAAATTTACTCCGGATCAACAAAAGAACTTCCTTAAACTTCTCCAATCCCAGAGAAAGGAGAAGGAACCTCAAATCGAGAAAGGAAAGGCCAATCAAAACCATTCCAATAATATAGAATTAGACCAAGAAGTGTTCATGATCCATGAAGAGGAACAAACAAATCAAATGGAAAATGTCTTCTCACAAGTGATAAATTTGTTGAGAGCCTCTCCCTCGCACCGCAAGACATTTCTAGAAGTACTGGAAGTAGGATGTTTGACACAGGAGGAATCACCTCCTCTTACATTCGATGTTTCCAAACTACCCCAAAGTGAAGAAAGTAAGAAAAAGGATTCACCTCTATACATACAAATTGAAGTTGAAGAGGTCACTATAAAAAGAGTAGTGGATGAAGGATTGGCAGTCAATCTTTTGCCAATGTCTTTTCTACGAAGGGTGGGATACAACAAAATAGGAATCAAGCAACAAACTACCACATTGAGAATTTATCACAGTCATGACATCCAAACAATCGAAAAAATCAGCCTACCACTCAATCTGATGGGAAAAACTATCTCTACATATTTCTATGTTATCAACCGAGAAACCAATTACAATATGATCTTAGGGAGGCCTTGGATTCATGCCATGAAGGCCATTACCTTCACTCTATTCCAAGAGATACATTTCCATCATTTGGGAAAGGTCACCATCGTCAAAGCAGACCTTGATCCTTTCAGTATCTATAGAAAGGAACAGGAAGAAAAAGACAAGAAGTTGAAAATGCAAGAAAAACAGAAAGAGGAAACTCAGGATATTCAATCGAATACAAGCGCTCACAACATATCCTATCAAAGAATGGATGATCTTAGGGAATTCCCCTTTGATCCACATACCTCTAAATCCCATGCGTCGTTCGGCTTAGCATCCATTCCATGTATCAATGAATAGGCTATCAAAAACCTTTTGGTTGGAACAATTGAAATCATCGAAGGAGATGAAAAAAAAGAAAAACGACCTTCCACTTATGAGTTTGGAGAAACATCTCATTCACAAAACCATGAAAACTTGTGGACCCTACATTTTGACGGAGCTAGTTGCAAAATAGGGGCAGGAACGGGGATAATTTTGACATCTCCCGAAGGAAAAGTTCTCCCCTTCACCTTTAGATTAGATTTCTTTTGCACCAACATCGCTGAGTACGAAGCCTTGTCCTTAGCAATCATGCTAGCCATGAGAATGGGAGTCAAGAAAATCTCTACCTTTGGAGATTCTCAGCTCATAACCAATCAGGTTGCAGAAAATTACGAAACAAAGTCAGAACGGTTGCGACCTTATAAGGAAACCATCAGGAAGTTGGTTCAATTCTTTGATTTCTTCTCCATAAAAGCCATACCCAAGGAAGAAAATCAAGTGGCAAACTCAATGGCCACGTCATCCGCATTATTTTCGCCACATGCTCAGTTACAAAATTCAGAATATGTTGTCTCAGTACGTGGAGAGCCATTATTGGAAAGCGAAGAATTACCGAATATCTTGAATTACGCCATGGGTCAAGAAGAGAGACCAACCCGAGATTACGCCGAGAATGACGAAGCCATCTTGGAATATCTACATGCTTATGATGGACTTCCAAGAGTGCACCACAAAAGAGGATACATGTTCCTCCCTCATCCAGAGGACTATTTTGGGAATGAGAAGGAAATTCCTCAGATTGAAGCAAACTCAAATTTACCGCATGCCCCTCAAAAATTTGAGGAAGGACACCCATCCCTAACTGGAGATACAATCGACATCAATGTTGGAACACTCGAAAAACCTAGGATGTTAAAACTAGGAGAACTAAATGACGAAGAATTAGAGTACACAGAGTTCCTCATTGAATATTTAGATATATTCGCATGGGCATATTCAGACATGCCAGGGTTGGATCCCAAGGTTGTGGTGCACAACTTAGTAACAAAGCCATATGCAAAACCCGTGAAACAAAAACCAAGGCCCATAAAGCCACAAGTAGCTGAAATGGTGAAGGAAGAACTAAAAAAATTGTTAAATGTTGGTTTCATCAAACCAGTGGATTATTCGAATTGGGTGTCAAACATTGTCCTAGTTCTGAAGAAAAATGGAAAAATTCAGATGTCTCAATTTTAGAGATATCAATCAAGCTTGCCCCAAGGACGATTTTCCTTTAGCATCCATCGATCAAATCATCAATTCAACGGCAGGATACAAGGCCCTTTCCCTCATGGATGGATTTTCAGGATACAACTAGATCAAAATCGTAGAAGTTGACCAAACAAAATGACATTCACTACCCCTTGGGGGACTTTCTGCTACGTAGTCATGCCATTTGGATTGAAGAACACAGGAGCTACCCATCAGAGGGCGATGACACGTATTTTTCATGATTACATCCACAAGATAGTCGAAACATACATTGATGACCTTCTGGCCAAATCAAAACGAAGGTCAAAACATGTGGAGGACCTTCACAAAAATCTTCAATAGGCTTCGAGAGTATAAAGTAAGGCTGAACCCCGAAAATGTGTTTTTGGAGTTACGACAGGAAAATTTTTGGGATTTACTATCTCACGAAGAGGCATAGATGTCGACCTAACTAAGGTCAAAGCAATTTTGAATGCAACCCCACCGACAAGTGAGAGTGCAGTAAGAGCCTTTTTGGGACAATTGGGCGCGATCGATGATTCATACCAAACATGACTTTCAAAATTCATCCAATCAATCAGCTATTGAAAAAACAAGTTGGCATAACTTGGACGGTGGACTGACAAAATGCATTTGAGCAAGTAAAGAAATTCTTGTTAACCCCACACACGTTAATGCCACCGAAACACGACAAACCCTTCATCTTATACTTTAGAGCAACTGATATCTCCGTAGCATGCATGCTAGCTCAAGAAGATGAAGGTGGAAGAGAAAGAGCCATCTATTTCATAAGTCGAACCTTGTTAGAATATGAGAACTATACCCAAGCTGAAAAAGAATGTCTTGCCATAGTCTTTGCAACTCGAAGGCTGCGGCACTACATGTTGAATCAGGAAACTAAAGTCATGATATGATCAGAGCAACTAAGGACTTTCTTAAATCAGCCCATGCTCTCAAGAAGAGCCGGCCAATTCATAACCTTGTTGAGTGAATTTGAGCTAACCTACATCAACCAAAAAGCAATCAAGGGATAGACAATCATAGATTGGTTAGCAGATAACCCGGTTCCCCAAGAGGAACCCATGAATGAAGATTTCCATGATGAAGAAATTTGTGTGGTTGATCTCGAGAAGTATGCAGCCTCATATTGGTATAGGGATATTGTGAACTATCTTGCAAACAAGACTTACTCGGAAAACATGACCCCTTTGGGAAAAAGGCGATTATGAGTCCTCATCGCAAGATATGTTCTAGTAGACGATGTGCTCTATCGAAGGGCTCTAGACAGAATGTTGCTTCGATGTGTTGACAAGGAAGAAGCACGAAGAATATTAGAAGAGTGTCATAGTGGAGTATGTGGAGGACACTTTGGTGGTCACGCCACGGCAAGAAAAATACACAAAATGGGATACTTCTGGCCTTGTTTACAAGGGGATGCGATTAAGTTCGTAAAGATGTGTCCGAAATGTCAAGCTTATGCTCACTTCACCATACACCAACAAGAGATTTACAACCAATTGTTACCCCTTGGCCCTTTTCCACATGGGGGTTAGACTTGGTTGGGAAAATATCTCCCCCATCAACGGATGGACACTTGTTCATCATCACCGCGACAGAATATTTCACAAAATGGGTAGAGGCCATGCCTCTCACCACAGTATCAGGCGCCGTAATTGCTAATTTTATATTGAACCAAATTATTTGCCGGTTCGGAATTCCCCAAGTGATAGTAACGGACAATGCCTCATCATTCAAAAATCCAGAAGTAAGAGAGCTATGCGAGAGATTTCACATCAATCACAACTCTCCCTCAATCTATTACCCTCAAGGAAACGGACAAGCAGAGGCTACCAACAAGATTTTGAAGTCAATATTGGTCAAAATTGTGAAAGATTCTAAGAGAGATTCACATTTACAATTGTACCCAGCTCTGTAGGCTTATAGAACAAGTGTCAGGACTCCAATTGGAACCACACCCTATGCCCTTACTTTCAGGTCAGAGGTGGTGCTACCATTGGAAGTAGAATTACCTAGCCTGAGAGTGTCATTACAAGGATTATTGGACAGTAAGGTTGGCCGAATTAGAAATGATGGACGAAACACACTTGAGAGCAGTTCAAAGACATGATTCTTATCTAGTAAGAATGAAAAAGCAATATAACAAAAAGGTCGTCACAAGACCCTTTCAAGTAGGAGACCTAGTGCTCAGGATAGACAATTTAATCGATAAAAGAGCTAGTGAAGGGCAAAAATTTAGACCCAATTGGATAGGTCCTTACATGGTTAAAGAAGACATTGAAAATAGTGCTTATCTCTTGTGCACAATGGAGGGAGAGGAATTTGGCGAAACAGTCAATTCCTTTCACCTCAGGAAATATGAAGTCTAAAAAACCAAAAAAATCATAAAACATAAAAATACAAACAAAAATCATAAAAAATCAAAAATGTCAGAAATAATTTGTTTCTTGCATTTCTGTATCATTCTATTCATCTTGCATTACTGTCAGTGACTTGCTCTGGTACTATTTTCTTTTTAGTAAGGAGTCTAAAGTTGTCTAGACATACGTCATCCTTTCAGGACCTAGAGATTCCTCATTTCCACAATTGCCATTATCCCCCTTCACTCCCAGTGATTCTAATCAAAACCTAGCTCTTAGCTTTACACTGATCCCAGTCTTAATGAGTCAAGATGTTGGGTCTAAACAAAGTCAATATGCAAACCTACAATGTTCAAAGGAAGCTTGCAAGTAGACCTTCCCAATTATTCTCTAGTAGTAGAGAAGTCCAACTAGATTACAAAAACTTTAGGTGGCACTCAGCCCCTTATCTTTCTTGGCCAAAAACGTCAGGAAGATCAAAACTCTAAAAGAAGCAATCTAAGATGCGAGTGAATAAAAAAAAATGAGTGATCAAAATAAGAGTGTTGAAAGGTGAGAATTGAGAGATCAAAGCATTGCATATCAAAGTTCCAAAAAAACATTCATTCCGTGAAAAGTCAAAATCCAAAAAAAATGAGAAAAGTCAAGTGAGGAAAATACAAAAAAAAAGAGAAAAAAAGAGTGAAAGAGAGAAGATTGTTGAATGTTCGTACTCTTGGGTGGAGATCAGTCTAAGCTCGAATCCTCAAGGGTGACATTCTAACAGAGAAAGAGAGGTACAAAGCACACAGATGCACTAGCTGAGCAAAGCCAATGGTCTAGTAGTCTCTAGGATCATCTTCCCATTTATCCTTTACCCCGGGTCTACTTTGCTTGCCATCTATGATCTAAGTCTAGCAAACACCTATAAAACTTGCTACTTGTCTAAAGTTGAAAGCTTATCAATTTGTCTTATCTAGATAAGGATCAGTGTTTAGCTAAAGGCACGGAGGCAAGCTGAACTCCTGTCTGGTCCCCAGGGTGATTAACCCCCATGAATGCAGCCCAGGAAGCCTTGTCCTCATAGGACTCGCTAACTGGAAGAGCCAAAGGTTGTCCTCTCACAGGAACCTCAAGTATGCGATACACATCATATAGAGTGATAGTCCACTCTCCAGAAATCTGTGGGAACCTAAATGTGTTTCTGTTGGCATCCCAGTAAGTCAAAATGTCACAGCATATGTGGGATGCAGAGTTGTGGCACGGAGGCAAGCTGAACTCCTGTCTGGTCCCTAGGGTGATTAACCCCCATGAATGCAGCCCAGGAAGCCTTGTCCTCATAGGACTCGCTAACTAGAAGAGCCAAAGGTTGTCCTCTCACAGGAACCTCAAGTATGCGATACACATCATATAGAGTGATAGTCCACTCTCCAGAAATCTGTGGGAACCTAAATGTGTTTCTGTTGGCATCCTAGTAAGTTAAAATGTCACAGCATATGTGAGATACAGGATGAATCACAGGTACATGACAAACTCTAGCTAGGCCTGCCCTCTTTAGTATAGCACGATTCTCAGTGCTCAATGAAGCAAACATCACTAAGAGCCATCTCTGCTCTCGGCAGACATTCCATCGGATACACGTCCTGCAAAATCAGAAGAGAACTTTAGATTAGATCTCGTAAACTCGTAAAAATCCCTAAAAATCATAAAATTGCAGAAAACCTTACACAAAAAAAGCACATAAATCTTCAAAATTGCAATAAACAAGTGAATACAATAGTCAAAACATGTTAGATCAGAGTGAAACAAGTGTTAAACAACAACAAATCCAGTAAAAAATCAGTCCAACAGGATTGCCCCCTAGGCGACCCAGGTGTTTTTCAGGATCTCCCCCGGGCGACCCTGCTGTTTTTCAGGATCTCCCTCGAGCGACCCTGCTTGACAAAAGGGATGACCCTAAAGGAGGATCCCTTGACCAAAAACCACTCTAAAAACCTCATTTTTCGACCAATTTCAGAAAACGAAAAACCAATCTTGCTCTAAACGACGAGACAAACACAATGCAACAGAGAAAATCATAAAAAAAATAATTTTAAGAGATTTTTCACAAAATTCAAACTAGGGTTTAGAGAAGGGTTTTTCACTAATTGCATACTTGATTCTCTGCGGCTGAAGAAGAGGCATCCATCTTTGTGATCTCCTCGATGATATCTTTCTAATGACTGCTCACATGAACGATTCTGTCCCCATTATGCTCCAATCTCACAATTTGGCTTGCTTTGTTTACCCTTAGCTTAGGTCATTTATGCATTTTTAGATTAGTTCTTTGCTTTCATGCATCTGTTTTGTGCATTGTTTTGCGTGCTCTCATCCCTACAAGTCCAAACTGACAAAGGCAAGCAACTTGTCGAACTCAAATGATCTATGGTAAGTTCTTCATTTCAGTTTTCATCATTTACTTTAATATATTTAAATGTCAAACTAATACTAGTTATTGCAGGTACAAATTGCGGAAAAATCGACAACAGGTAAGGCCTAGTTCGGGAACGATACCTACCTTTCATGTAGATTACCGTCCTCGAGGGGGCAAATATGTAAGCACAAAAATCACGCACAGCCTCCACGAGGACCCCTATGATGATTCCAATTCTTGTCACATACATGTAAGCATGAAATAATGTCCTTTACGCAGCAAGCCTCTTGATGACGTGTCCCTTTTTCTTGTCTTGTGTTGTTTCTTCTTTGTCGATTTCTCTCTCCCCGTTTGCGACGCTTTTCGACACTTGTTGCGACACTTGTCAACTTGTATTTTCTGAGCTTTCGACCTTGCTCCTAAGCTTTGTGAGTGTCTTGTAGGTGAGTTTTCACCTCTCCCTTATGTTTTTCATCTAGAAGTCTCCTTGTTCATCTCCCATTTTCAGTTTTCAGTTTCGCCTAAGCAATCCAAATCTCCCCCTATTATTTCCAGATCTCCCCGAGGAGATCCTACAGATGCAAGTGGAGATTTGGATTCTTCCACATGACTGACTTGTTTCTTGAAGCAGAACCCCTCCTTTTCTTCTCTTCTTGCATCTCCCAACTTGTTTTCCTTCTTCTGACCCTGTCTAGCCCAGATCTCCTCGGGCGACCCATGGTCGCCCAGGGGTGACCTTGCTATTTTTGTAGCCGTAGAAAAACTCGAGTTTGTCACTCGTTTTTGCTCCATTTTCGCCCGTTTTTCTTCCAGTTTGCATGATTTTTTATCCCTAATATAGAGTTAACTATTTCATGCACCCACACATGCATAATTAGCTCTATTCGATCTCAAATTAACTCTTCAATCAATCTCATGCATTCCCTCACCTCCATTTCCTCTTCAGTGATAAGCTATCTTTGCTTCATCACTCTAATCAGTTGAGTTCACTGGGTAATAAACCTTGGTAACTCCCCAATCATCCTTGTTAACTCATCAATCAAATGAGTTAACTCTACAATCAATCCCTTCTTCTAAACCTATAAATACACCCCTCCCTCAAGCACAAAGGGAGGCAAATTCATTGTGCACACAACTCTTGTCAGTTTTTGATCTCCAACTTAGCATTCAAATGTTCTTACAGGATGAAGGTGCCTTTTGCTTTATTCGTTCAACCAAGCAATGCTATGCTGCTTCATTTTATGCCATTGTGCTCAATCCAATCTCTCATTGAGCTCATACAAGCTTCATCAAAGCTTCTTCTTGCTTCTTTGTGTCATTTTGTCGTCAAGAGGATCACCCACTGCCACAAAAGGACTCGAGGTTGCCAATTACAATGATTACTGAGGGTTGTGGAGTCAACAAATCTTCATTTCTTTCAGGTTCCTTCATTGTTTTTGTTCAATTCATAGTAATTAGAGAATCAAATTTGCTCTTGGGAATAGTAAAACATTGCCTTTTCCTTGATAATTAGATCTTGCATGTTAGATTAATTGCTTTCATATTTCTAGATCTAGATTGTTAGAAGAAGCATTTTTCCCTTTTCTCTAGATTAGATTACACTAAAATCATTGAAAACCCAAAAAACATAGGTTAACTTTGCATTAGAAAAGTCATATAGAATTGCATACATATTTCCTTTTCATAGATTAAAAGCACTTTTATTTCCAAAATACTAAAAAATACCAAAAAGATGTTTTGCATATCATCTTAGTTTGCATGCATATAGAAACCTTAGAATAGACAAAATTGCAAACCCTGGATTCCATCACAAGGAAACCACAATTAAACGATCCAACCAAACCCTTGATCCCATCACAAGGTAAACACAAGGTCAAACCCTAGGTCAACTAAACCCTAGGTCAAAACCCTAGATCTGGGTAAGGTTAGTAATCACACTTCTACCTCCATCCTGATTCACGAATGTGCTTAGGAGTGAGGATGAGAGGAGAGTGGGTGAGGGCTATCCGTGACGAGATCCAAGAGATTCATCCAAGACCACAACAAGAAACATTAGTTCTACCACAAGGAGACCCATTTGTCCTCTTGGTGTTAGAAGAAACTAGACATCGTCAGATACAACAAGAACTTGTTCAATGCATACAAAGACAAGAGGATATAAATGAACAAAATCACTTACCAACATAGAGGTCGAATCTAAGAAATCCAAACATAAGAAGACAAACTAGTGACCCTTCAGGTCATAGGGTTATTTCAACTACAACAACAATCGAATGAAACATACAACTAAGCACACAACAACAAAGGCCACAGTACTTGCCGACCCCTCTCTGCGAAGTCCAGCTCTCCAACGAGCCAGACCCCCGCCGTGTCTCACCTCCTCTCGACTGGCTACTCCCACGTGAGCAGAGTGACATGGCGGATCGCCCCATGGCAAGGAGGGAAGGGTCCGTGTGCATGCTGAAATCCAACCCGACAACCCCAAGCAAGAGGAGTCACAATTTTGAGCATACAGTTTTTGACAATTATTTGACCCTAATATTCTTTTCCTTATACGAGCACATGAACACTCAAAAGCATTCAGCATAGAACAATTGAACCAAATTTAAACTCGGAAAAGTCACTTGAATTTTGCCTGCAACCCTAATCTTCACTAGAGCATAGCAAAGAGCTCGAATCACCAGAGAATTCTTCATGCAGCAAGAAACAATCATTACAACAACCCAAACCCACTATTTATTTACCTCAAGAAACCCTGTAATTGATTAGTATCAGTCAAATCCGTCATTATTGCTCGTTTGCTCGAACAGGGTGTCTGCAACAGACAAATTCAAAAATTTGAATGTAGACCGTTGATACAAGGCTAGTCGCGGCAAGATTGATAGCTTAGAATAGTCCGAGAGAATTGAAAAATCCACTATGGGCGTGGAAAAGTCTTCAACCAATCATCTTTTGCCATGCGAGAAAACTTTTCATGTCAACGTTTAATGCTTGCCATGTGACACGATTTCGTATCCTCGCACTCCCCACTAGGTCCCAAATTTCTGACACTGCGGGCTTGCACTTTCCTACCAAGTGGAACGCACTATATTTCGGGTTTTGTATGTACTTGGTAGGCCCCATACATATGGCATCAAACCACAACAGTGCGAAGCTAACTCAGATTTGACATGTCCTCTGCAATAGTGTGCGACTAATCAAAAATTGAACAACTAGACCTCCTTTAGCTTCAACTTTTACATAATTCAGGCCCACTAGACAGGTGGCATCATTCCACAGCAATGCGACCCTGACAAAGTACAAGTCCCTGAAGCTTGCAAGCGCGTGCCAGACTGCCAAGTGTCCTCATCAGATTTCATCGCTCACACTATAGACTTAGGCATTAATATTTTTCAAATATTCACGGGCACTTCCAATCGGTAGATTAGAACAAAGGGGCCAATAAAATATGGCACATAAAGGCTCAATTTATAACTTAAAAGATCGGCAACGATAGACCAAGAGGTCAACAACAAAATATAACATAAAACAACTAGGCGACCATTTGACTTAGGTTTTTAGCCTAGGCACAAAAGATAAGCTTTGACAACCACAACAAACCTTAGATTTTGAGGACAAGCCAAGAGATTTCAACCAAAACCCTAAGAATTTAACACAAACCACCACAATGGTGATGACTTAAACTTATTCTTGAATACCAAAATTTCCAAGTTAAGAGCCCTCTTGATGGCATCTTGTAAAGATAATGGATCAAAAACCTTGACTGAACCCCTGAGAGGTTCAAATAGACCTTCAATAAGCAACATAATCAATCTTCTTTTAGCTATGTCAGGCACCATAACTGAATGCTTATAAAAATGAACATAGTTCTCAACAATTCCATATTGCTTGAGTTGAGATAGCTCTCGAAAATGCACTTTAGGGTCCTTCCTATCAAATCTCTCAGTGAGTCTTTTGCTAAATTCATCATATGTGTTGATCAAACTATGTCCTGGAGTAATCAACCCATGATACCACCATTCATGAGCTATTCCTTCCAAGTTTAGAGTTGCAAACTATATGGCTTCATCTTCAACCATAGGTCGAAGTGAGAAATAAGTGTCCAACTTTTGAATCTAGGCACGTACTATACATTTTTTGCTTCCATCAAATGGCGAAAGTGTCAGCTTTCCTAGAGCATGTTGGTAATCTTTCTGATGTGCTTGTAGCTTATGTTCATGTCTAGGCCCACCTCTTGACTTCTTTTGATTCATGAAGTTATTGAGAGATAACTCATTCCGAAACTCTTTTGACAGAGCTCTATACTCTGCATAATATGTTGTGATCTCATCAACCATAGGAACTTGAGCCTCTTGTTCAGGTACTTCTTCCTCCCTACGAAGGAAAGTAGGGTGGAATGGCTTTGCACAAGAACCAACAATCGTTCTAGCGAAGGGGTTGTTGCTTACTAGCTAATCATTTGCCCTCGAAGTACTACCTTCAACATTGTGGTTTCTGGGCATGTTCACATTTTGGTCCATTTTAAGCAATAATTGTGCCATCATGTCTAACATCACATCAAACTTTCTATCAATTTGATCATAAAGACTTTCTTCCACGTTTGCTCTTATTTCTCTTTCTGTCATATTCTTCTCTTCTGTTACAACTTCAGGAATTTGATTTTCAGCTCTAACTTTTCAAAAGGGTTGCTCTACTCCTAGAAATTGAAATATTTTTTTGAGCCCTTTCTGATAAGAAATGAAATCTCACCTGGAAGCATGTAAAGATAATTTCTGCATAAAATTGATTAGCTTTGAAACTAGACTAGCAAAACCACCAGCTTTGATACCACTATAAAGACCCACACTAATTTTTTTGAAGATTTTACAATATAAGAATGCCAATGCAAGTCCTTGCACTTTTTGATTATCCAAATCCCAGTGTAGGCAAGGTGAGAGCATACAGTGTTTAGGACAATTATCTAACTAAATGAATGCACTAATGCCAAAATGGGCTATGAAGATGCAAGTGGCTCTAGCGGTGAACCGATCAAGACTTTCAATGTTGAAACACACATAATTGATGATAAACCATTTGGTTTTACAATATGATATTCATGAATGCAACACTTTATTGCGATCTGTCATCCAAAATTACAATAACATGAAATATTCACTACTAATCTATTACTTCTGAAAATCATCTACAACACACTACTGAAATCAACTCCAAATGATAATGTAACACTGTTGCAACACAAGATTAGTCCAATAAATTCAAAAACAAGATGATAATCAACCCATATGGACTGGGCCAAATTGCAACATACTGAAACACTTTGAATAAGACCGCTGAATGATGACATGACTGTTGATTAAGGTTTGAAACACATTGAAATCTTCCCAATAACTATCATATCAAAACTATATGACTTCATGACTCCAGGGTGTAGACCGGTTGGTCGAGCCGTTGAAAGACACAGACGATCGACGCAGGTTCAAGCCCCACCTCACCCAACCACGGACAATTTGGTTCGACTGATGGGCTTTCCTGCAACCCAGAGGATTAGTTTCAGCTCACCTGGATTGACTCGGCAATAGGGTCACAGTCGCTAAGTTGGAGACACCTCCGAGACAAAAAAAAGAAATAACAAAAAAAAACTATACAACTTCACAAACATACAAAAAACTCCAAAATCAAGTTGTACCGACCTTCCCAAAACCATTAGCTACTGGTGCAAGAAATTTAAAAGTCGTACGACCTCTTAGAGCAACAATACGACCCCTACACAATGCCTAAGAGGTTGCAATCACTGCCAACATGGTACAACTCCATTAAATGGATGGTACGACAACACCCAAATTGGTACAACTCATTGTTAGGCACCAAAACAACATTTCGAACTATTACGGCCATTCAAACCTCCTTACAACTTGTACGACCTACTAAAACTTGTATGACCAGTAGAAAGAAAGGTACAACACCCTATGATTGGTACGACCTCCAATAAGTGGTACATCCATGTTTACAAATGGTATGACCTCTAGAAACCCTCAAAACTACAATTGGAAATATCTATCAACACTTTGAAACACTCGTAATCAATCACATTCAAAACACATCAAGGAAAATCTCCATAATAACTTAACTAGAAAAATAACTACAATCTTTCAGCATAGGTGATTTTTGGATGAAACCATTCAATCAGCTAGGAGAGTTTTTGTCCTCGAAACTAGATTCACTAAAGGGTTTTCGTTCTCAAGCAAATAGGATGAACTCACATTCATTCACCAAAGAAAATAAAATGAAAAAAGGAAACCATTTTTTGTTCACAATTCCTCCTTTTATAGGCACGTTTAGGGCACCCAAATATTATTTCTTTTATTTCACTTTTCCCTTCAATAATAGAAATAAAGTGACTTTTTGATGTCTTTTTAATTTGATAATATTTTAATCCTTATTTTTAAGGTCACATTTTAAAATAACCTTTTAAGTGACCACTTTGTACCCCACGCCTAGTGTTATCACTTTTGACCCTCTTTTAAAAACACTTTATGACGTTGGCCACCCTTCCTTTAAAATAAATAACTAAACATAAGTTGTCTTTAAGAAAATAATATAAAGTATCCTTTAAACAACTTAAGTTAATTATTTAATTACTTTTTTGCACATCCTAAAGTTGGCATTCTCCAAGAATGTTGGAATTCTCTAGGGATGTTGGAATTCTCCAAGAATCTTGGAATGGACCCAAAAAGGGACATTACAAAGAGACAACCAGAAAGAGTGCTACTAAGGAGTTGCATTTAGAATTAGCCATTTTCATTCGTAGAATCCATAAAATCTCACTTGTGAGACAAGAGTTGGCTACCTCTAGCCAATCTTATGCTCATACCTAAGACACAAAGATAAGGAAAATTTATTTTGTTGTTTCATTATAACAAAACCGCTAGAAAATATTGTATAATGTTAATAAATATGTATTTTATCTATAGTTTAGTGTCAGGGTTAGTTTTATTTCTTGGGAAGCTTCCCCTTGAAATTTGAAGCGGGGTTTTACCTCACATACTATTCAATTTTGTGTTGTCTTGAAAAAGACAAATTAAAATGCTAATATTGCTCCAATACAGTCAATTTGTTTCTTACTGATTCTACTTAACACGCTATGAGACCAAATGTTCAAACAAATACCTATGTTCTTGGGTAGTTGATCTTCTCTATCTTTGCATGTACTAGTTGTCCCATTTACCTCTATGCTTCCATCTTGTTGTGTCTTCACCAATAATTATTGCTTAACTTTGACATCATTCAAGTCTGACCTGATTTCGCAAAAGGAAATGGCATCGAGTGTTAACTACTAGAGTTGCACAACCAATACAAGCATTTGTAGTACAAGATAAGAACAGAAATTCATACCAAGAATGGTTGCACAAGAAATAACAATTGATGCTTTATTTTGGAGTAGTGTCCAATTACAAAGTAGTAAGACAGGACCTTGGATAAACCAGCATCCTTCCCTGTGGAAGTACTATTTAAAGAAACAACATTTCTCGGTTAGGCCTTGACCGTTGGGTTAACTATTTGATAGCTTACACTACCTTTAGCCAACAAATAAAATAAAACAAACTCTACATCACATGTATTAACATAACATTAAATCATATCATCTATAGCAAGGTGATTAGAAGATCTTGCTTAACTTAACAGTTTGCATAGATCAGGACCCTGTATAGGGAATATTTATATGGTATACCATGACTTGCACAAAGCTACATTAGATAGTGAGTTTCATATTTTCAAGGAGACTTGCCAGGCCTATGTAATATAAATGGGTGGCCACAACATGAGCAAATGAATTGTAACTATCAGAAATCAACTTATTAGCATTCGACCCAATCACATGTACTTCTGAAACATCAATTCTATTGGCCAGCATCCAGGGCACCCTCAATTTTTCTTATGACAAAACCAAGGTTATTTGTCTTTTCTAAAGTTTTAACAGCAACTTTGTGTGCATGCTTATTTTCTTTAAGCAGATTATATGATTGCATAACAGCCCAACGTGCCTGGTTTGACATCTGCCATGATAAAAATTAAACAAAATAATATTATTCTCCAGTGCAAGAATAAAAAGATATTCTAAACACCTTATTGCTTAACAACAGAGCTTTTAAAAACCTGTGCAGTAGACCACGGAGGTCGAAGAAGAGAAACAATGGCCTTGAACAGATTTTCATCACTTTCACCGCCTTCTGCATCCCCATAAATAAGTGTTTCAGCTGCAATCCCTGCAAAAAGGATCATACAGTACCTGCACATTAAACACAATTGATCTTACATATCTGAAGTATCAAGAAAAATAACTGCAGATAGCTTTCACAAACATGAAGTACTGAACATAAGATGGAAACAAGAAGCAAATTATTCTAAAGGCCGTGATCCTTGTTTTGTATCTTAAAATACAGCATTGAAAGCATGGTTATGAATTCAGCAATATGGTTAATATTTTAATCCAGAGTGAACCTATCAAAAGATGCACTAGTCAATCGGCCTTCATTTAGTTCAGACTCCAGTGTTTTGTCCCAAAACTGAGTACCTGCCTGCAACAGATATAAAGTACATGGAATTAAGTGTACACCTCAAATTAAATTCGTAGAAGAAAATCATTGCATAATGAGAATATTCTTAGCAAACAAAAATACTGGACTTTATTTATCAGCCATAGAGAAGATATTGAAAGAGAGGCAATTCGAGTCTTCTGACTATTTAAAACAAAAAATGAAAAAAGAAAAGGCAAAGAATGAAGATAAACAAATAAGCACAGCAGGAAACAACTAGCAAATGCATGAATACTGAGGAAATGGTGGCAGCCAGAAAAAATCCGCTATCATTTAGATAGAGTGCCTTTGATCTAAATGCTAACCTGTAGCAAAACAATTACTCGCAGCTTACCTTTTATCTTGAAACAGAACATGCTTTTGAAAGTTAAATAATCCATTAGAAAACACAGCAAGATAATAGAATAAACTAACATATCTTCAAATAATATTGGACTTCATTTATCAGCTATAGAGAAGATATTGAAAGAGAGCAATTCACGTCTTTGTCTTTTGGGTCTTTGACTATTTAAAGCAAAAATTGAAAAAAAGGCCTAGGAAAGAAGATAAACTAATTAGCACAGCAGAGAGCAACTAGCAAACGCATCAATGTTTTAAGGAAATGGTGGCAACCAGGAAAAGTCCACTATCATCAAGATAGCATGGCTTCAATCTAAAGGTTAATCTGTAGCAAAGCAATCATTCTCAGCTTACCTTTTTATCTTGAAACAGAACATGCTTGTGAATATTAAATAATCCATTAAAAAACACAGAAAGATACTAGAATGAACTAACGTATCTTCAAGTAAAGAGCTTTGGCACCTCCAAATAGTGGTGCGTTGACCAGTTACCTTAATGGAGGTAGGCAACCAACTCTAATCATATATGACATAAAAATCATATTCTGTCCAGTGATCTAAAATTTAAATAAAATCTGACATGCAAATGGTTTCAAACTTTCATCCATAGTAGCAAAAATCTCTAGGAAATAAATTGGCAAACCAAAAGATAAAGATTTTTTCAATTAATTGGGAAAATATTGGGTTTGGGTTAGGATAGGGGAAAAAATTGGAACCCTTAATTTTTTTTAACCAAATAATCAAGAGACTTGCGAAAAAATCTTGGAAAATCACCGCCTAGGTCGTGATTTTATCATGATTTATCAGGGCAAAACTCATTTGACCTTTTTTTTGAAGAAAATGCACTTTTTTGGATGCAAAAATCAGCCTGCATGTCAAGTCATGATTTATCATGACTTTTGCTCTATGGTTTCATCTATATGATGACACAAGATTTTGTGTCAACATTTAATTTGTATGAAGTAAGTGTTAATAGCATTACTATTACATGGCAAATTAAAGCTTTATAAGTTTTGCAACTCAGATATCCTAAATTTCATGGCCACGCATCTGATTAAATTGACCTGAAAATTTGTGCAAATTATTTCTATGCAAATCTTAGTATCTACAGTTTTTATGTAATTAAGTTTTTGTGTTACCATATACTGTAAATTTCACATACCGGTGAAAACAAAAATTTGTTTAATTTATGCTCCCATCTACTGTTGATCATTCATCTTCCCATTTTCAAGTTTCCACTCAAACTAAATGATTCATGAAGCTATTTTGCGTTTTTATATTCCCATAAACACTAAATGTCAAATGATGTTAAACGGGATTGCAACTTGTATGTTCCTCTACTTCTCTGCCTTGTGTGACTTTAAATAAGAAAAATAGAAGGAAAATCTGTGCTCTTGTAGCAATTAGTGATTGTTTTTATTTTTTAGTTGCAATGGGCTAATCAAATAATGTCTTAAGAGTCTTAAATAACTCGAAGTATTGCAGCTTTTGTGTATTCTCTGCACCTCTTGCAACCTAAAGCAAGAATATAACAAGCATCCTTTGTGTTTGTAGCAAGGAGTGATTGTTTTTTTTTTTTTTAATGCAATGGGCTAATCAAATAATGTCTTCGGAGTCCTAGATAACTCAAAGAAGGATTTGAACTTCTTTGTATCTTCCTTTTTTGTTTGTGCAACCTGAAAATCCTTGTGTGTGTAACAATATTGCTTGTTTTTACTTTTTGTTGCAATGAGATAATCAGATAATGTCTCAGAGTCTTAGATAACTCAAAGAAGGATTGTAACTGTTGTATCATTTGCTTCTGCACCTCATGTGACCTAAAATAAGAAAAATATAAGGAAAATCCTTGCTAATGATTGCTAAAAGAAGAAATTCAAAAATGTTGATGAAGGCCCTGATAGAAGGGCACATGCTAGGGTGGCTGCAACTAACAAGGCTAAGGCCATTGATGTCGATGAAGACACTCTCAATGTTTCCTTTGAGGACCAGGTAAATTTTATGGCAAAGGAATGGGAAGCAACTTCACGGCTGAAGATGCTAGCCGACCAAGGCTAGTTGCTCTTTCTTTGTGCTTGTTTGGTCTAGAGCTGTCCTTCCTTTTTGTTTCTATTGTCTTTGTTCTGTTGTTCCTTTTTGAAGTTCCCACACCTCATGGGACTCGTTTCTTGGGCCTGTTCTTTTGTAAAAGAGTGAGGTTCCTTTCAAAACCTCTTTACCTTAATAAAAAACTAATGATTCCTTTTATTTTTAAATTGCAAGGGACTAATCAAATAATGTCTTAGGAGTCTTAGATAACTCAAAGAAAGATGGTGTAATGGGATTTTCAGTCACTTCAGCATTGTAGTTAGCTCCGGATTTCTCGGTGAACACCAGCCTTGTTAGAAGGGATGTTTGTTGTTGACAGTGAGCTCAGTTGGTATTGAGGACTCTTATGCCACTTTCCGAAGTGAATTCCAGCTCCTGGTGTGTTCTCCAAGATTCTTGGAGAGAGCGTCTATTTATAGTAAGTCACGCAATTGGCATCATTCTTCATCCCAAACCTTTAGGACCATGTTGGTATGGTTAATTTTGCAATTTGCTTCAGTTTGGGATTTTCCGCAAGTTGGGTGGGTTATTGAGCTATTTAATTATTAAATTCACTTAAGTCCTCTTAAGTTGAAAATATTTAAAGATGACTTAAGTGTAATAGCTCGTTGGAAAGGGAATTAAAAGTTTTAAATCATGGATGCTTGAAAAAGGGACTTTGCTCATGAAAATATTTTATTATTTCAAAAAATGGGTCTTTTGGAGCAAAAACGTATTATTTAATTAAAAGTGAATTAAAAATAAAAACTTCTAGAAAGTTCACTTGTGGCTTTAAAAATAGGAGAAGGCAAGTCATTTCATCATCCTTGACTTGTTATTTTCATTGAAGGCTTTAAAAATAGGAGAAGGCAAGTCATTTTATCATCCTTGGCTTGTTATTTTTATTGAAGGTTTTCCTTATGAGTTGCAACTACCGGTTCAACATATTCCTAGGACGAAAACCCAATTCCATCTTGAGGTGGATTCATCTGTGCTTCATAGGAAATTTTGGAGGATTTGATTGAGCTTCAAGAGGACATATTTCTGCAGATTGGTGTTGGAGGAGTTTATTTGCTAAAATTGTGAGATTTGTGGCCAAATACAATTTTGGTGATTGAGATTTTATTGTATGTTTGGTTTAGATTTTATATCAGACTTGGAGGGTTTGGATTGATTTTGTTAAGAGATTGATGCCAAAGGTGGACGCCTTCATGGAGCATATGCGATTTGCATTTTAGGGTATTTTTGGATCCATTTTGTGAGCAGCCGCCCATTCTTTGTAAGCCACCACCACTCTTTATAGCAAGCCGATCCATATTAGAGGTGGCGTGGAAGGTTTTCAGAGAAGTCGCCACCCTAGGAAAGGTTAAAATGTCATTATGATGCAGATTGCCCTCTCTAGGATGCATTTTCTATGATATATGACTGATATACATTATCATCTGCATGTTTGGAGCGAGAATAATTGGTATTTATGCATTTGTATATAGCTGATATGAAAAATCAGAATTTTGCGCATTTTGTAACAACTCCTGTTGATGTATGTTTTCATTGGGATTGATTAAAATAAAGGCAGATCTGAATTACTCGTGTTTGTCAATTGTTTGGTGTATTGTTCCATCATTTTCTTTCAATTGTACATGAGATATTAGCATTATTTTATCATATACATCTGTTGTTACAAAATAAACATATTCAGAAAAACAAAATCAGACTTCATGCAAAGTGTTTGACAAAATGTCAAACCATTAAAAATCAGAAAATTCAGGGCAGATTTGGTTAGGGATCTTACAGATTGCAACTTCTGTGCATTCTTTACTTCTGCAGCACATGCAACTTGAAGGAAGAAAAATAGAAGGAAATGTATATGTAGAACTGCAAATTGAGTCTTAAGTTCTTATTTTGTTTAATAAGAAGCATGTTTTACTTTGTTTTTGGCATAACAATATGAGTTCCTTTAGCCTTGACAATTAAGAGGAGTTTAACATGTTGGGGAATCAAGAAATTTGTAGTGGAAGTGGGGGAGGGGAAAGGACAACTGAAGGGAGCACTCAAATTGGTAGTTCAATTGGAAGTGCCGTGAATTTTGATTGCCTTTCAAGTTCAAAAATTATGCCAAGGATCCATTCAATAAGAAAGCCCCTTTACAAGAATTTGCAAAAAGGTTAATTGAGTCTTAAATCTCTAGTTTGTCTAATTAAAAGTAAGTTTTACTTTGTTTTTGCCATAACAATATGAGTTCCTTTAGCCTGATTGAGAGGAGTTTAACATGTTGGGGAATCAAGAAATTTGTAATGGAAGTGAGGTAGGGGAAAGGGCAACTAAAGGGAGCACTCAAATTAGTAGTTCAATTGGAAATGCCATGAATTTTGATTGCCTTTCCAAGTTTGAAAAGTATGCCAAGGGTCCATTCGATAAGTAGGCCCCTTTACAACAATTTGCAACAATGTTGGATGTCAACAATGCTATTAATTCAAGAGGGGGACTCTCACCTATGGAAATGTCATTTTTGTTCCCTTGAATGCCATGGCAGCATAACTAGAGTGAGTGCACACTTCCTACACATAGTTGATAATGGGGTTGGGTATGTCGTTAATTCTCACTTAAACAAAGAGCTAAGATAATGTAATTGTATTATGGTAGCATCTACACACCTTCCATTACCTTAAGGCACAATTGATGCATACATCACAGAATTTCAAAGGCTCTCGGTTATGGTTCTCAATGTTTCAGAGAAGAGGCTTGTATTCTTGTTTGTTGAAGGGCTAGCTGAGCCACATAGAGGATGGGTTAAGGCCCTTGATCCTCTCTCCTTGCAAGATGCAATCAAGAGGGCTAGAAACATAGAATCTTCAGCCTCTAGAAACAAATTTCAGTCTAAGACTTTAGACTCACAAAAAGGACAAAAAGACATTTTAGAAAAGATTCAAATCAGCCTAAAACATTTCCTTCAAAGATGCATGAAGACCTCCATAACGAGCTAAGGAGGAAGAAACTATGTTTCACTTGCAAAGAACCATGGGCCCCAGGCCATAAGTGTTTTGAAAAGGGTCAAGTACGACATTTGTAGGTGTATTCAGCTGATGAATCTAAATCAGAAAATTCAGAACAACAAGCCGGTTCGGAGAAAAATGAAGGAGATGTCCCATAAGAGATTGAAGATGAGAAGGAAAGTGAAAGAACCTTTGCATAGCTCTCTAATCATCAAAAGAATGACCCTTTCAAAGTTCGTGGAGTGTTGTGTGGGCAGCGAATGTTTCTCTCATTGACACAAGAGCAACTCACAACTTCATGGATGGAGTTGTAGCAAGAAGAGGCTTGAAGACAGAAGAGTTTGAAGGATTCAAAGTCATGGTTGTAGATGGCTTTACTCTTTCATGTTAAAAAAGAATCCCTTAAATGAGTTTACAGCTGGGTAATTATGAAGTCAAAGATGATTTCTATGTGGTGAGCATTGGTGACACCAATGTTGTTCTTGGCATCCAGTGGTTTCGATCGTTGGGAGAGATCACTTTGAATTTGTAAACCATGGAGTTGAAGTTTCAAATGGATGGAAGCATAGTTGAAAAAGGTGCCAAAAACTCGCCTGACTCGCGAGTATGCGCGAGGTTTTAGCGGCGGCAAGTTATTTAGGGAATAACTCAGGACGAGTTTTCCCTAAAACTCGCGATTTTTGCTGTGAAGCGCGAGTGACTCAGAGAAAAATTCGGCAGTCATAAAGTATAAAAGCTAAAACAAATTACAAATGTCAAAAACCCTAATAAACTTATAAAGTTTCATTCGTTGTTCGAGAGAGGAGAAAACAACGCCGCCGCTTGCCCTAGCAAAACGACGCTGCCAAAGAATCCGACGAGGTAAGGTTTTTAATTTTTAGAAAACCTGTTTGATATCCGACGACTTAGAAAGGAGAACGAATCGAAATTTTTTAAAGATTGTATCGTATGAAAGGAAAACGAAATTATTTAAAGTTTATAGAATTGAAAGTTATATTTTAATATTTAATTTTTTACAATCGAAATTTTTAAAAGACTATCATATGAAAGGAGAGATTCTGGACAAACTGTATTGACAGTTTGTCCAAAATCTCTCCTTTCATACGATAGTCATTTAAAAATTTCGGTTCTAAAATAAAATTTCTTCAATATTTATTAAAATTTAAAAAGACTATCGTATGAAAGGAGAGATTTTGGACGAACTGTCAAAATTTATATAGGATTATGATATAATATTTTATAATCATAATCCTATATAAATTTTGACAGTTCATCCAAAATCTCTCCTTTCAAATTCATACGATACAATCTTTATTATTTAATATTTGGAATATTGGATTGTTTTATTATTTTATAATTTATTATTTAATATTTATGATATATTTCTATATATCATCATAATCCTATAGAAATTTTCACAGTTCGTCCAAAATCTCTCCTTTCATATGATACAGTCTTTTTAAAATTTCGATTGTTTTTTACAGCAAAAATGTCAAAATACAGCTATACAATAGTCAACTGTCAAATTTAAATTTTTAATTGAATTTTTTTTGTTGTCTCTCTTTTGATAGGTTATGGCTTCTGCAAGTGGAACTGGAGGTAGAAGAACCAGTGGCAAACCTAAGGACCCTTGCTGGAAACATGAGACACCGGTTCCAAAGCGAGATGTCATTTGTAACCATTGCACTAAACCTATGACCGGAGGCATTAATTGACTTAAATACCACCTTGCACAGGTCCCTTGCAATGATGTTTTGTTATGTGACAAAGCTTCTCTAGAGGTTCAAAGGGAGGCACACGTCCTCCTTATGGATTATCAACAAAAGAAAGAAGCTAAAAAAAGAGAAGCAGAGGCAATGGCAGCCCCAAACCGAGATTTGAGTTCTACAGGGTCAGATTATAGAGGTGTAACTGTAGAGGCCTCTTCTACGCCTTCCATTGGGCTACGGATACAACGATCAGGCAGAGGGATTGATAGCTTTTTTGTTCCTCGGAACACTCCTGGTTCGCAACCTTCATTGGAAGGTCTTGCAAATACATGGAATAGAGAGGTGCACCATGAGGCCAAGTTGGCATGTGCACGATTTTGGTACTACAACAATATTCCCTTCAATGTCGCTTCGGTCCCATATTGGGAGCACTTGATCACTGCATTGATTGTGGCGGGTAAGGGGTTCAAGGCCCCAAGTCGTCATGAGTTGAGTGGCCCATTGTAATGTCCCCATTTTCGAGTTCTCTTGCAGATCAGTCAGAGTTGACTTTCTGGGTTGGTGACAGTATAATCAGATAAGTATTTCTATGTCACCAGGGTGTTCGGGTGATCCAGAGGAGCTGGTTGACACTTTCCGGAGGGTTTTCGGACAACTTGTCTGTACTTACTATTTATAGTAAGTGCTTGCATGTCGTTAATCTTTTTGGGTTTTTCTGGGTTTGTTCTCTTTGGTTCTCGGTGGTCACTACTATTTTTAGTAAGTGGCAGTTTGGCACTATTTGGGCGACTTGGCAGTCAACTATTGGCTCTCATAGACATTGCACTGAGCTCGGAGTTATCAGATAGTTTGTGGGTCCAGTTGGCACCCTCTGTGTTGGCTCAGTTTGCTCTTGGCCGTTACTATTTTTAGTAAGTTCGGGTTCAGTGTCGGATCGGGATTTTCAGAGTGGGGTTGTGTTCGTCTCGTCGAGACCTTTCCGGCAAGCTTTTGTTCATGGCATTCCGACATCGTCTTGATGGATATTTTAATGGCCGAAGTTATATTTTATTATTTCACGGCATATTCTAATGTTAACGGCAAATGCGACTTTATGAAAGGAAATTATCAGAGTTACCGGATACGGCACTCCCTCTTGCCCCGGCACGCATACCAATGTACCTGGTACGGATTCGGGTATGGTACGGCTTGGATACGGCCTGGGTACCGTACCCGTCTGTGCCCTAATTTTTTTTTTCCATGCCGTGCCGGATACTTAAGGATACGGCATTTTAGAAAAAATTGCCCGTATTTCGTCAAAAATCAATATGTTTTGTGTTAAATACTGTAGGAAATAATTAAATCGTCTTTGCATAGGAATAGTTAAAATTAAAATAATAAAAACCAGTCGGATTTTTGCAGCACGCGATTTCTTCAGCGCTCCATTTCCTGCAATTTCCTGCATCTCCGTGAGTTTTCAGCCGTGAGTTTTTATAATATATTTTTAACTTATAAAATTGAATGCAAAGTTTTATAACGTTTTTTATATTTCCCATGGCATCTCCGTGAGTTTTAATCTTCTTTAATTTCATTTCAAATGTTTCGAATGTTTATTGTTAATGTAGACTATAGTTTATAATGTTCATTGTTAAAATGTCTTTGGATTCGAATTATATTTTGTTTTTATATTTATATTTTATAAACGTGTATTTGTAGTTATAGTTTATATTTAATATTTATATTTGTATTAAATTGTTAAAATTTATAAATTTATATTTATATATCTTTTTATTATTTAAATACTATTTTTTCTATTAATTTAAAATTTCATTCTATAAAACTTTTTATTAATTTATCTCAATTAAAAATAATAGAAATATTTAAATATTTGGATATTCATTTTTTATTAATTTAAAATTTCATTGGATATCAAAATTGTAAAATAAATATTATTATATTTCAATTAAAAATATAGAAATATATAATTATTTAATATCTATTTTTTTATTAATTTTAAATTTCATAAATATTATGAAATTTATTAATAAAAAATGGATATTTAAATAATTAAATATTTCTATAATTATTTAAATATCCATTTTTTATTAATTTAAAATTTCATTAGATATCAAAATTACAAAATAAAGTCTTATATTTCAATTAAAAATATAGAAATATTCAATTATTTAAATATCCATTTTTGTATTAATTCAAAATTTCATAATATTTATGAAATTTAAATTAATAAATTTTTTTATAAATTATGTGTGTTTTTTATGAATGCCGTATCCAGCCGTATCCATATTAGGGGCCTTGAAAAATGGCCGTATCCGTATCCGATACCGTATCCGTATCCATGCAACTCTGGAAATTATTTAAAAGGGTCACTTAATGTCTTGAACGCACATCTCAAGGGAATAATAAAGTGTTTTAAAATGATATATTTCCCTCTCATGTTTAATCCCATATGCAAGAGGATTTTAGAGACTCTCAGTTGGAAAAGTATAAAAGGAGGAAAAGTGCTCTCATTTGGATATGCTTGGATTATTATTTTCTTCTCTCTTTGAGATTTCCCTTGCTAGGGTTTTGGAGCTTGGCTCTAGGGTTTGAGGATTCAAACCAGAGGCTCTTGGAGACAAAAACCTCCCTGAGTAGCGGTATCCCACAGGTGTGAAAGATCACCCAATGGTGCCTTCTATGGTGGATACATTCAGTGTTCACAAATGTGCTTCAATGGAGTCCGATTGGTGAGACTTGTTGGTGCTTATTGTAATATCTTGCATAGTTATTTGATATTTGCTGATATTGAGTGACAGATTTTAGTAGTTTGTGAAGAGGATTCAGCTTGTCCTCTCTTTCGATTGCTGGTTGTACTACACCAGCCAGCCGTACCTCTTTGGTGGAGTGTTTTTGATAGGGTTTGGTGCATATTTCTTCTCCCTTCTTGGTCGCCTATTCTCAGATGTGAGTGCAGTTCGGAAACAAAAGCATTTTGAGAAGTTTTGAAGTTGTTTGCTGCTGTAACACATTCCAGCCATGGCCATATCAGCTCTAGCATGGAGGCGGGTCCTCTAGAGGCTTTCCATTCTCATTGCAGCTCCTTGCAGGGTCTTGGTGAGGCATTTTGAGCCATATTATTTGCTGATAATATTTGTATGCACATTCTATATCATTCTATGGAGTTTTAATTGCATTTCCAGCCATACCTATTGCTGGTCCGGCTACAGCCACGACATGAAGTTGTAAAACTCAACCTAGGTATGTCATAGTCATTGATATTTGGCCATTCTTCTATCTGGGTCAATGTTTGTTTGTGCAAATTCATTGTACTTTTTCTGGGTTTTCTATATATTCTCTATATTGTATGTTACGACAACACATCTGCAGGAAAACTGAAAACCCCTTCTGCATCTTCTGTCTATCTAAAAGAACACATAAAAATAATAAAAATCACACAAAAAGATTTTTAAAAAAGTACAAACAGGTACGGCACATTACACCCATTGTTGTAGGAGGTCGAACATACACATCTACTAGTACAGGATCAAAGGAAAATTTGGGAAAAAAAAGGCTGCACTATTTTATCTGATGGATGGACAGATGCTAGGAACATGACTCTCATCAACTTTTAGGTGGCTTCAACGGAGCAGCTAGTCTTTTTAAAGTCAGTTGATGCCTCCAATGAAATTAAAAATGTAGAAACCTTGTGCAACATGTTGGATGAGGTGGTGATGGAGGTGGGAGTGGAACATGTCCAAATAGTGACTGATAATGCAGCTGCATATGTGGCAGCCGGTAGACTTCTAGAGGCAAGGCATCCAACAATTTTATGGAGCCCTTATGCTCCCATTGTATTGACCTTCTTCTTGAGGACATTGGAAAACTAAGCTGGGTGAAGAATGTGGTTGAAGAGGCAAGAAATATCACAAAATACATCTACAACCACACATGGGTCCTCAATCTTATGAGAGAGTACACTGGTGGCAAGGAGCTCACGCGATCAGGAGTCACACACTTTGCCACTAATTTCCTTACCTTGCAGAGTATAGCAGCATTATTGCCCCACCTTAGGCGCATGTTTGTGGGCGAAAGGTGGTTGGAGAGTCCTTATCATAGGAAGCCGGAAGCAGAGAGGGTCGTGAAGGCAATTTATGATATTGGCATGGAAAAAGTCATGGACGAGATCATCAAGGTAAGTTTTCAAACACTGTTTTTATTTATTTTTTTATTTGCTAATGTTAAAATTTGTTGATTTTGTAAAAAAATTATGTTCATATTTGTTGAATTTCAATTACTATAATTCTCTAATTTTATTTTCATCCACTATTGATTTAGGTGTTAGAACCGTTGGTTAGGGTTCTATGTGATGTCCCCTTCTAGTAAGCTCAAATTGTTCACAACCTTGCACAATTTCAACTTACAAAAAGGAAACATTAGTACTCCAAATTTTCTCTTTTCATATCATAATTAATATAGATCCATATTCTTTCCACATTTATCCTAGAACTTATAATTCCATAATCACATAATTCATATTCATAGTCATATTCATAGTCATATTCATATTCATATTCATATTCATAGCCTCAAGTGCTATCCTCGGAAAGATCATATGTCGCCCTATCATTAATCCATCTCTAACTCCATAGGCAAGGTCCGTTAAGGAGACACAACCATCCCATACGGAGGCCGATGGCTTCCCACCTCACCAATCGGCTCCACAGACTTCCCACCTCATCTATTGGAGAGTCACCTACCGTAGGGCACAAATTACATTGATGAGCTCATCATACCATAGGCCCAAGGCTTCACCTCACACCCGGAGGTACTTCGACACTTGGCCCAAGAGACTTCGCCTCACACCCGGAGGTACTTCATCTTCTTGGGGTTACCTAGGTCCAATAACATTCTCCGAACTTACCCATACACCTAGGATGGCGAGATGATTAATGATGAGGCTAATCCTCTTCTCGGATATGGCACAAACCTATGATTTCTAAGTCATTAACATTTGGCACATGATGCCTTATAATTAGAACATCTTGGCCTTATGTCATAATTGGCCAATAATATATATCATATGATCCTATTCCATTCTCATCTTCATTGATTTCTTATTCATAAGCATATTCATTTATTATATCAATCTATTCTTTCTTGACATGTTCATGATCACATATCTCAGATTAGTTTATTGTTCTATGTTAAATTTATGTCTAATAGCAATCATTAAGCATAAACACAAATATTTATTCTATTTCTAATGCATATAAGAATGGACATTACAGTTAGCAACACATATTTCTTATCCTTTCGAATTCAACATAAGTTATTCTTAAAAACAAACAGAATATGTATATCAGATTAAGAGAAATGAGCATTAACACATACCTTGAATGATTGTTAATGTAAGCGATCTGCTGCTGGAAATGCGATCTGCTAAATTCTTCTTGAGATGCTGCAGATTAAACAACTCAGATACTTCCTTCTGTATATGTCTAATGTTACATTAATTGTTAATATCTTGGCGATGAGGAGGAATGATGTTCTTTGCTGACGCTGATTTGATGAATTCTTTCTTGTTGGTGTTTGTTTGATCTGGAATTAATCTTTGAGGATATTCGAATATTCCTGTGTATGGCTATTTGCTAAGCCTTTCTTGTTTCTGATTTTCCATGCCTCCTTCGTATGGTGCCCGACCCCTTATAAAGGCCTTGACGGGATGTAAAGAGTGAAGAGACGTATTGTTTCATGAGTAATGACAATTTGTTTAATCATTAATTTCATTTCTTATGGGAACGGCGCCCCATTAGAGGGATCGGGGTCCCTTAACTCCTCATCTTATTTTATTTTTTGTTTTATTCAATTTGTCTCATCTCTGTTTGTCTTTTAGTACAAGTCTTCTTTTTTTGTCTTTATATGAAATTTGGCTAAGTATGGACTGAAATACAAGGAGTCTGAATTTAATCATCGAGTCGTTACATTCTACGATTGGTAGATGGGGATCAAAAGCCCATGGGGTATCTATATGAGGCCATGGATAAGGCCAAAGAGGCAATTCGGCATTTGCATGGATCGAATAAAACAAAATATGAACCCATATGGCGCATTATTGATCGGAGATGGAGTCGATAATTCCATCAACATATTCATGCTGCTGGTTACTATTTGAACCCTAGGTTTTTCTACTCCTCTTCATTCAAAGCAGATGCAAAGGTTAAGCTTGGCCTGAACACGTGTATTGAGAGGTTGGTCTTTGATGATAACCTTCGAGACATCATACTCGATGAGGTACAGGCCTATAAGAGTGCGGATGGGCCTTTTTTTTCTTCAAGAGATGCCATTCATAGGAGATCCACTCTGCAACCAAGTAAAAAACATATGTTTATTTTTAATTTTTAAGTTTACTAAAATCCTTACAAAGTTATAAATGTTATCCTTGCAGATTTATGGTGGGAAGATTATGGTGCCTCAACGCCTAATCTTCAAAAGCTAGCCATCCGGATTTTATCCCAGCCTTGTAGTGCATCCGGTTGTGAGCGCAACTGGAGTGTTTTTGAGGCCATTCACACAAAGAAGCACAACAGGTTGACTCAAAAGCGCTTGAATGACCTTGTCTATGTGCGGTACAACCTTCAATTACATGAGAAGAAGGTAGAAGGCCAGGAATCATATTAGGTATTGGACCTTGACAATATTGATCCATATTTAGATTGGATTGCTGAGGATGTTGATGTTGATCCATCACGTGATAATGATGATATAGCTGCTATGGAGAGGGATACAGCTGAATGGCAAGCGAATGTCGCAGCATATGAGGATTCAAAGACAAATTCAGATGATGATATTGATGTGCCATCAGGGACGGGTTCTTCACATGTACCGCTTGATCCTATAGATGAGGATCCTGTTGAGGATACCCCAACTATACTAGCCACTTCCACACCACCCACAAAGAGAAACAAAACTCTTTTGAGCTTTAGTCGTAAAAGAAATTTATGATTTATATTTTCTAGTGATAATGGAACTCTTTTTTTGGTCTATGATATGTATTATCAAACTGGAATTTCATATGTATTCGAAGGTTGAACTCTTTTTTTTGTCTATGATATGTATTAAACTCTTAATTTTGATTTATATATGAAGGAAATCAGCAATGCATTCTACAATTTCAGAAATGTGTGTTTTTTAAGAATATTTTTAAAACAATATGCATTTTTAAATGTTCGATAAATTTGCTGAGTTATTGCTGAGTCCCGAGTTTTTAAAAATTTTGGGTATGTCGAGTTTTTGCCGAGTCCGGGTTTTTCAACTATGGATGGAAGGAAGATTGTGTTGAGAGGGATGTCAAATGGAGGCCCTCGTGTTGTCACGACTAAGAGGATGGAAAGAATGCTACGCCATGGCAAGTTGAGTGGGCAGCCCAATGTGTTATCATGCCTACCTCTTCGCATGAAGGAAAGAGGGAACATCATCTGGATGTGCAAGCTCTTTTGACCAAGCATAGCAAGGTCTTTAGTGGTTTACCACCTGGAAGACCTCCTGAGAGAGGAATTGAGCATGTCATAGAATTGGAGGAAGGATCTAAACCTATCATCACAACTCCCCACCGACATTCTAAAAGGCTTAAAGATGAGATTGAAAAAGCTATCAAAGAGCTTTTGGACATGGGGCACATCCATCCAAGAAAGAGCCCATTTGCATCTTCCGTGGTGTTGGTGAAGAAGGACGAGACTATGCGCATGTGCATAGATTACAGAGACCTCAACAAGAAGACCAAGAATCAGTACCCCATACCGAGGATTGATGAGCTACATGGAAGACCTCAAATCAGAGTGCAGGAAGGTGATATTGAGAAAATTGCTTTTAGATGCCACTTTGGACATTTTGAGTTCTTGGTTATGCCTTTTGGCCTAACAAATGCTCCTGCAACATTTCAGTCATGTATGAACCAAGTCTTCAGTAATCGGCTCCGTAAGTTTCTCTTGGTATTTTTTTATGACATTCTAATATACAGTAAGACTTGGGAGGAGCATATGCGTCACTTGGATGAGGTGTTGGGAATTCTTGAGGCACAGTCTTTATTTGCCAAAGAATCAAAGTGTGAGTTTTGTATGACTGAAATTATGTATCTTGATCATGTGATCAGCTCTAAGGGGGTTAGTGTTGATCAAGAGAAGATCAAAGCCATTTTGGAATGGCCTCCACCAAAAAATCTAACACATTTGAAGGGTTTTTTTGGTTTATGCAACTTCTATAGGAGATTTGTGAAGGGATTTTCTCAATTGGCAGCCCCTCTCACTGATCTCACCAAGAAGGGGGCATTTAATTGGTCTAATGTAACACAACAATCCTTTGATCAGTTCAAGAAAATCATGAGCAATTGCCCTGTTTTGGCCATTCACGATTTTTCCAAGCCATTTGAGCTTGAATGTGATGCTTCCGAGGAAGGAATAGGTGTTGTTCTAATGCAGGACAAGCATCCAATTGCTTTTGAAAGCAAGAAGTTGAGGTGTAGAACAGAGTTACTCAATTTATGATAGAAATGCTTGCAATCATGCACGCCTCAAGGTGAAGTTTTGACAGTATTTGGTTGGTGGAAAATTCATTGTGAAAACAGATCACAATAGCCTCATATTTTCTAAATCAGAAAAATCTTAATGAGAGACAACAGAAATGGGTAAGCTTCAATCTTACAATTTTGACATAGTTTATGTCTAAGGAAAAAAGAATGTTGTGGCTGATGCCTTGTCAAGAAGGCCACACTTGAGCTCAATGATGGAGATTACTACTGATTGGAAAGAACAAATTCTTGTTGAGTATGCCAAAGACTCATTTACTACTAGTATTTTAGAAGGCACTTTGCAAGATGAGAAGTACAAGGTGGTAAATGAGTTGATCATTTACAAAGAGAGGATCTTCCTAGTACCTAATTCTAAGGTGAAAGAGAAGATTTTGAGGACATTTCATGATGCTCCCTTGGCTGGTCACCAAGGATTTTTCAAGACTTACAAGAAAATCCATGAAAGGTTCACTTGGAAGGGACTTAAAAGTGATGTCCTTGAGCATGTTAGGGAGTGTTTTGTAATACCCTAAATAGGATACTTGACTGTAATTCTGATTTTTCTGCTTAAACCCTAATTCTGCCCTAAAATTTCTGCACTTTATTATTTTGCCCTAACCCTAACTTTTGCTCCAAAATCAGACTTTGAACAATAGCATATAATTATCATAAATCACATCAAAATCAACATAATTTCTTTATATGATCGTCCCAATAATGCAAGTGATATTCACCATGAAATACACAATTGCAACCATGATATCAACTCATAAATGAAGGAATTTGATCTGCTGTTATAAACTGGAAATATGCAGTCCAAAATGACACGTATTTGACTAGGACAAACAGCCACAAGTCATCAATCACATAGCAAAGTATCCATCATCAAATTACATACCAAATATGCCAAATAAAGCCCTAGAAGGAGGGCGAATGTGGTCTGCCCTAACTGCTGAAACATGAAACCCTAGCAGCCAATGCATCCTCCAATTCGCCTCCAATGAAGTAGCCTTCACCTCCAAGAGGTGCACTCCAAGCTAGGGTAAACCCTAGACCAATCCACCCATGATGAATGCTCTCCAAAGTTGATGTAATTTCTGCACTTGATGATGATGAAGCTCACTCGAATTCCCATCACGAAATCCACAAGAAGAGAAGCTAGATTGGCGTCCAACTCCTCCTTAGTCACTTGAGGTTTTCGTCCCAAGCTCCTAGTACAGATCGCTCTCCAAGTATGAATGAATGGAATGCTTGAATGATATGATGAAATGCCACAAAAACAACTTGTATTTATACATATTTTCATTTCCCTTTCATGCTGGCCGGCCTAGCCTCATTTAGTATCTTTTTCTCCTTATTAGGGCCGACCTCATAACATCCTAGGCGCTCACTCTCTGGGGCCGACCTAGACAAGATTAATCCCTTTTGTTTATTTTCCCTCATGAGTGCTCAAATCAAATTAAAGATACGATTTGATCATTATATTATTTTCTCCTTCCTGTGCTATCATAAATATGAAGAATATTATATTCTATTTCTACATTGGGCATCAATCATTGTGATGGTATGTAGAGTGCAACCTCGAGCTCGTCCATCTCTAGGTATGAAGAACATATTATATCACTTATCCAAACATCCAAGTGGCATCCATATGAAACAATATCATCTCTTGGCAAGATCATATCAAGACTCCATATCTCAACATATCTTTCTATCTGTAGCTCTCCCAAGTGGTTCGCTCCAAGGAAGATAAACCTCTGTAACATACACTGTCGGATATGTTCTTTCTGTGCCAAGTTTTTTGCTTTCCTGAATGCTTTTGGTTTAGGGTTTCATGTAAATGTTTTGCATGTAGGGTTTTTTGCATTGAACATATGGAATATAAAGTATGTAAACAAAACCCAGAAAAACTAAAGTAGATATGAAGAAAATATTGAAGACCCAGATTATATTATACCAAAATATGAATTACAAGTACATACCCATGTTGGGATCTTCAACTTCAAACATTGCCAAATTTGAGCCAGCTATGCACAACTATGAAATCACCTCCAAGCTGCTCAACAATAGCAGATTTTCATTCATACAACAAAATAGAAGAGATAAGCTGTTCTAGATGCCCCAAAAGAGAGATTTACAATGCAAAAAATAGAGTTGTAGCAGTTCCAAGAACACCCATGTCCTCCTTGAGGATGTACGGCCAAGGTGGGGTCACAAAATAGCAGCAAACTAAATAATATCTGCCTTATAATTTTCTTGCATTGTTAATTTTGTATGCCAAATCACCGTATGCTCTCACCTTGCCTATTCTAGGATCTGGGTGATCAGAAAGTGTGAGGCCTTTAGTTGGCATATGATATTTTATGGTAGTATTGTTGATCATTGTTTTTAGTTTGAAAAGAAAAAAAATTAGGGGTAGATTGTTACAGTGGTATCAGAGCTGGTCACTCCTGCCAGCCTGTGTTCTTCAAATCAGCCTATAGTGAATCTCAGTTCAGTTGCATACTCAATTGATGAATCCAGAAGACATTGAGTTCATCACCTACAGAAGGAGAAGATGTCCTTAGTTTGATCCAGGACCAGAGGAAGGAAACAATATGGGTGAAAGGCAACCAGAGGAGCCCAGTATGAGAGACATATTGAATGATCTTGCTAGAGGCCAGCAAGATATTGTTAGAAGTAATCAGCAGATGAACAGACTGTTGGCTCAATTAGTAAGTCAGAATCTGGGAGGAGACACCTCACAATAATAGAGGTAATGACGAAGATCGTGGAGAGGCTAGCAATTCCCATAACGCTGGTCAACCACACAATGCCACTCATGCATCTAGGACCTCATCTTCTAGACCTATGATGCCTGTGTTTTTGGGTCAGCAACAAAATCCTGTTGGAGGACAGCAGTTTGTCACAGAAAGCTTTGATGATTATCAACGAGAATGGGAGTCTTATGGTGATGATTTTCAAAATCTTATGTCTTTCAATGAATTCTGTCAAATCAAGTATCGAAATAGACCCCGGATTCAAAATCAGGATGTGCAAAAGAAGCTTGGGAAAGTGCCTATTCCGCCTTTTGATGGTTCGTTTAAATGCACAACCAGGTCTTGGGTGCAAAAGATGGACAATTATTTGTACTTGAATCCTATGTTGGAGTTGGATTCTATCAAATTTGCAGCTGCCCACCTGGAAGGAGATGCACATGAATGGTGGACACACGATATGATCACTCAGGGTCATAGCCTGATTACTTCCTATGCTGATTTCACTCAGAGATTAATTGATAGATTTGACAAGTATGAACCTAAAAGTCACTTTAGACAGTTGGCACAAGTGAGACAAAAAGATTCTGTAAATGCCTACATTTTTGAATTTCAGAGGATTGTTGTTATGGTGACTGACATTTCAGAGGCCAGATTGACATATCTCTTTGCTGAAGGTTTGATGGAGCCATTAAAAGGTTTACTTAAGGCTTTAGAGCCTAACTCATTGCATGAAGCCATCAAGAAAGCAAGGAATATGGAGTTCACTACACCAAGAAGCAAGTTTTATTCTAAGCCATTCCCATCAAGGAAAGACGAGACCATTCAAGAAAGAATCCAATCAGCCCAAGTCATCTTTTCCTAAGTTGGATGATGAAGTCGGAAATGAACTTAGAAGGAAAAAATTATGCTTCACATGTAAGGAACCTTGGGCTCCTGGGCATAAATGCTTTGAAAAAGGAAAAGCTCAACAAATGGAGGCATATGTCACTGCTGATTCTAAATCAGAAAAATCAGATCAGCAAGTGAATCAAGTGAAAATGATGATGTTGATGACCTAGAAGAGGGAGAGGCAAACAAGGGACATGAAGTAACATTTGCTCAATTAACTGGGAACCAAAGGAATGATCCTTTCAAGGTTTGTGGGGTACTTGGTGGCCAAAGAATTATTGCTCTCATTGACACTGGTGCATCACACAACTTCATCGATGAGGGAGTTGTTGCTAGAAGGGGATTGAAACCTGAGGAGTTTTAAGGTTTCAAAGTTGTTGTGGCGGATGGATTTACACTATCATGTAACAGAAGATTACCTCAGCTTTCCATGTAAATTGGCAATCATGAAGTTGTAGATGACTTCTATGTAATTAGTATCACTGACATTGATGTTGTTCTTGGTATTCAGTGGCTGAAATCTTTGGGAGATATGAATTTAAATCTGCAAACATTGGAATTAAAGTTTGATCATAATGGCAAGAAGGTTGTATTAAGAGGAAGATCCACTGGAGGACCAAAGGTAGTGACTGCAAAAAGAATGGAAAGGTTGTTCCATCATGACCAGATTGAGTGGGCTGCTCAATGTGTGATTATGCCCACCCCCACTAAGGAGGAAAAAAGATCTTATCGTCCTGAAATTCAAGACTTGTTGAGTAAGCATAGTAAAGTCTTTAGTGATCTACCTCCTGGAAGGCCTCCTGATAGAGGTATTGAACATATTATAGAGCTTGAAGATGGAGCAAAACCAGTCATCACAACTCCATACCGGCAGCCCAAAAGATTCAAAGATGAAATTGAGAGGACACTAAAATAGTTGTTGGCTATGGGTTTTATTAGACCAAGCAAAAGTCCTTTTGCTTCATCAGTAGTCCTGGTTAAAAAGAAAGATGGTACTCTTCGTTTGTGTGTTGATTAGAGGGAGCTTAACAAGAGGACGATAAAGAATAGATATCCAATACCAAGAATTGATGAACTATTGGATGAGCTTCATGGAGCTATCTATTTTTCAAAAATAGACTTAAGATCTGGTTATCACCAGATAAGAATGCGGGAGGACATTGAAAAAACTGCCTTTAGGTGCCATTATGGGCATTTCGAATTATTGGTCATGTCTTTTGGCTTGACAAATGCCCCTGCAACATTTCAATCTTGCATGAACAAAATTTTCAGCGAGCAGCTCCGGAAGTTTTTGCTGGTTTTTTTTTATGACATACTCATCCACGGTAAGACATGGAAAGAGCATTTGCAGCATATTGATGAGGTTCTTAGTATTTTGGAGGCTAATTCCTTATTTGCCAAAGAAGCCAAGTGTGACTTTGGCCTAACAGAGATTGTATATTTAGGCCATGTTATCAGTGCCAAGGGAGTTAGCATGGACAAAGAAAAGGTAAAAGCCATTTTAGAGTGGCCTCCACCTACAAACCTTACTCAATTGAAAGGTTTTTTTGGTTTATGTGGCTTTTATAGAAGATTTGTGAAAGGTTTTTCACAAGTTGCAGCTCCTCTCATGGACCTTACAAAGAAGGTAGCCTTCAAATGGTCTCAATCAGCCCAAGAAGCCTTTGATCGGTTCAAACAACTCATTTGTAGTAGCCCTGTTCTTGCATTACCAGATTTTTCTAAGCCCTTTGAATTGGAATGTGATGCTTCTAGAGAGGGTATTGGGACTGTTTTGATGCAAGATAAGCATCCTATTTGTTTTGAAAGTAGAAAATTAAGGGGCGCTGAAAAAAATTATTCTATTTATGATAAAGAAATGCTTGCCATAATGCATGCCTAAGTTAAGTTTCGTCAATATCTAGTGGGAGGCAAGTTTATTGTGAAAATAGATCATAACAATTTGAGATACTTCATGAATCAAAAAGATTTGAATGAAAGGCAACAAAGATGGGTAAGTAAGTTGCAAGCTTTTGATTTTGACATTGTATATGTTAAAGGAAAAAAGAATGTTGTGGCTGATGTCTTGTCAAGAAGGCCATATTTACATTCTATGGTGGAGTTGGTTGCTGATTGGAAAGAACAAATCATTCTAGAATATGCCAAAGACCCTTTTGCATCTAGTGTTGTGGATGGGACCTTCAAAGATGATAAGTATGAGATGAATGGTGATCTGATTTTATACAAGAAAAGAGTCTATTTGGTTCCAAACTCCAAGGTAAAATCTCTTATTTTGAAGGCTTTTCATGATTCACCCTTGGCTAGTCACCAAGGCATATTCAAAACATATAAACAGATAAGAGAGAGATTTACTTGGAAAGGGTTGAAAGAAGAGGTTTGCAAACATATCAGAGAGTGTTCTGTATGCCAACAGAACAAATATGAGAACACTTATCCTGCTGGTTTGCTTCAACTACTCCCCATTCCCAATCAAAAGTGGGAAAGTTTGGCTATGGACTTCATCACTAGTCTTCCCAAGGTGCAAGGGAAGGATAATATCTTTGTGGTTGTTGATAGACTGACAAAGTTTGCTCACTTTTATGTTGTTTCTACAGGATTTACAACAGTTCAAGTGGCTGAATTATTTTTTAGAGAAGTGTTCAAACTTCATGGGTTGCCAAGAAGCATTGTTAGTGATCGTGATAGTAAGTTCCTAAGCTTGTTTTGGAAGGAACTATTCAAATTGTGTGGCACAGAATTAACTCCAAGCACCAGTCACCATCCCTAAACGGATGGACAATCTGAGATAGTTAACAAATGGCTTGAAGGTTACCTCAGGAACTATGTCTTGGGCCAACAAAAGGCATGGGTAAGATGGTTACATGGTGAGTATTGTTACAACTCTTCTTATCACATGTCAATAAAAATGTCTCCATTCATGGCACTGTATGGATATGAAACTCCAAGCTTCACTGATATGTTGTTTGGTGATAGTCGGGTTCCAAGAGTTAAAGAGGTTTTGCAGGACAGCCAGGATTTGTTGAAATCTTTGAAGGAAAATATCAAATCAGCTCAAAATCAGTAGAAGTTATACGCTGATTAGTAGCGTGTAGAGAGAGTTTTTGAAGTGGGGAATATGGTATATGTCAGATTTCAGCCTTACAAACAGTCCCATCAAAAAAAGTGGGACTGAAAAAATTGAAGCCTCGATTTTATGGGCCCTTTAAGATCATTGGTAGGCATGGAGAGATCGCTTATGAGCTGGAATTCCCTGAACATAGCAAAATACATAACATTTTCCATGTCTCTCGCCTTAAAAAGGCTCTTGGACAAAACATTGTGCCATCATCAGTGTTGCCACCTATTGATGATGAGGGAAAACTTGAACTTATACCTAAGGCCATTCTTGATCAAAGAGAGAGGGTGTTGAGGAAGAAGACTATTAAGGAGGAAGAAGACTATTAAGGAGTATCTAATCAAATGGAAAGATCTTCCTCTTGAGGATGCAACATGGGAAGGAGAATATATCCTGCAGCATCCGGTATTGCAATTGCTTGGGGACAAGCAATTTTTGGGAGGGAGGACTGTAATGTCCCCTTTACAAGCCTAGTCAGTGATGGGGCCATTAGCCTATCTCATGATCCCGATGAGCTAGTGGATGGTATGGGATCATTTGTGGTTGATCTTTTGGTTTGGTTTAATTATGAAATTGGAGTTATAAGGTTTATTTTATTTGATAATTAAATAGGTTATTTTTATTATTTATTGTGCACTAAAGTCTAAGGTGGATTATTTAAAAGTGACTTAATGTTATGTCTTGAGGGGAAAAAGGGAAATGTTATATTTTTTATTTCCCTAGTCACTTAAGTGTGCACATAATTTGATATTAGAGTTATTTTATAAGTGGAAGTGCAAAAAGGATCTAATTTCAAGAAAGATTGGTTTTGTAACTCCCAGGTGCTTATAAAAAGAAGAGGTGAGCTCATTTGGGGACTTATGCTTGGAATTTGATAATGTTATGCTGTTGGATTGAAACCATAGATCAATTGTGCCTTCTTGTGGACGAAAACCCACTTGAGGATGATCAGTTTCGGTGGTGAGTTATCCACCCTAGTTGGTATTTGATGATTTCCACTCAGGGAATCACAAGGAGCTCAATGAATTTTTGAAGTTTTGTGAAGTTCTTTCTTTGTGATCAGTTTGGAGTGATGAATAATAAATTCTTATAACATTTTTGGTGTAATTTTGAGGTGTTTGTGAAGATTTGGTATTTTCTGCATTGGTCCTACCTTCTTTGGCCGTACATCTGCATGGGTCAATATTCACAAGTTTTATAGCTCATGTTTTTGAGATTTTCTTTATTGCATTCTGATTTCATATCCTAAAGGACTTCATTGCAAAAGATATGAGGAATTTTGATGCAGTTTTATGCATTCTAGAGGTGTCTGTACTGTGTACTTGGTCGTACCTTGCTAATGCATCGATGCACACAAGAAATAAATGTTGGAGAGTTGGCTTCTTTTAGTGATTGTATCTTGTTTGTCACCCTTAGACGGTCAGTTGGGAACTGATTTGGAGTCATTTGATGTTGTAATGAATTTTTTATCAATTGCCATATCATTCATGACCGTACGGCCCAGGCAGGGGAAAATGGTATGCAGATCAGAATCTCATAATATCTATTTGGTTTGAGTGCTCAGAATTGTTTGTTAGGCATATTCAATCAGTTTGGTTCGGTTTTTGGAGTGGATTGAATAGATACATGATATTTTGCATTTTTGAGCTTCATTCATGACTGTCGTACAGTGCAACAGTCAGCAAATTAAATGAAAATCAGTCACAGTCAGTTTTATCAGCAATAACATTCTCCATCAGCAATCTTGATCAGCTAATTGTTGATTGTTTATCACTTTCAATGCCGGGTATGATTCTATGCTTATGATCTCAGAAGAAAATGCTCATCTAGCTCTAATGTATGGTGAAAATGTTCTTGTTTAGATTGAGTATTTTATATATTGTATTGGAATCAATTTCACATTAAGGACCCCTGGATGGTTTACCACCAGTGTGGAGAATAAACATTTCTTATTTTTCTTACCCACTGGAAAGTGGAGTACTCCCACTGAATAAGTGGATGTCATTGTACTTTCTTTTTCTCTACCCATTGGAAGTGGTGAATTCCCACATTATGTGGATGCCCGCCGCAGCGGATGAAGCATAGATTTAGTTTGCATAGTTAATTTTGTATGCTAAATCACCGTATGCTCTCACCTTGCCTATGCTAGGATCTGGGTGATCAGAAAGTGTGAGGCCTTTAGTTGGCATATGATATTTTATGTTAGTATTGTTGATAATTGTTTTTAGTTTGAAAAGAAAAAAAAATTAGGGGTAGATTTTTACAATGTCTCCTTTCAGAGCCTTGTATGGTTATGATGCTATGTCTTTTGTAGACTTAGTATTTGATGACAGCAGAGCTCCCAGAGCTAGAGAGATGATGCAAGATAGCCAAGATATCCTTAAGGCACTTAAGGATAATCTACACTATGCTCAGAATCAGTAGAAGATGTATGCAGATAGGCACTAGGTAGAGAGGAGATTTGAGGTTGGTGATCTGGTTTTCTTGCACCTATAGCCATACTAACAGTCTACACTAGAGAAGAGTGATGCAGAAAAGGTAAAACCTCGGTTCTATGGCCCCTATAGGATTGTGAGGAGAGTTGGAGAGGCTGCATATGAGTTGGAGTTGTCCGAGGGTAGCTGAATTCATAATGTATTTCACGTGTCTTGCCTCTAAAGGGCAATTGGGCAGCACATTACATCTTCTCCAGAGCTTCCACCATTGGATGAGGAGGGGAAATTCATACTTGTTCCTAATGCTATACTGGATGTTAGGGAGCGTGGGTTGAAGAATAAGGTGATCAAGGAGTATTTGGTTAGATGGAGAGACTTGCCCCTTGAGGATGCTACTTGGGAAGGTGAATAGATTTTGCAGCATCCAGGTTTGCAATTGCTTGAGGGCAAGCAATTCCTGGAAGGGAGGACTGTAATGTCCCCTTTTTCCGAGTGATCACCAAATAGAGTCGGCTAGCCTATTTTATTCTCGTAGGCTAAGTCAAAGTGGCAAGGGAATAATCTAATAAATTAAATACTAAGTAATCCTAAGTCACTTTTGGATTATTTATATTTAATTAATTAAGCTGGACCTATTTGTAATGTGAAATGACCTTATTATTTAAGTGAGCCACTTGATAAATAAAATAAAATAAAGTGAATTACCAAAAGGGAGGTCGGCCAAAAAAGAGGTTAAAATAAAGTGAATTGCCAAAAAGGAGGTCAGCCAAGGTGGAGATTATTTGGTGGCTATAAAAGAAGGCAAAAACAAGTTATTTTCATTATTCATATCTTGTCATTTTCATTGGAGATTTTTCTCTTGTGGCTGCAGCTTAGGTTCAATATATTCCAAGGACGAAAACCCTTAGCAATATTGGTGGATTGGACGAAAACCCAATTCCATATTGAGGTGGATTCATACGGAGTTCACATTTGCACTTCATTGGCGATTTGGAGGAGAGAATTGAGCTTCAAAGACCTATTTATTTCTGCAGATTTGGAGAAGACGACCTAGTGCCAAAATTGTGAGATTTGTGGCCAAATACAATTTTGAACATTGAGGATATATTCATATTTTTAGATCAGCTTGGGAGTGCCATACTTTGGAGGGTTTTGAGAAAAGATTCTTGCTAGGGTTTTACCCTAGGGTGAGCGCCACTTCCCAAGGAGGGCGATTTCATATTTTGGAGCATTTGAGGACCAAACCCTAGCTGCCGCCCTACATTTGCATGCCATTTTCCATCAGCAAGGAGCGCCACCTAGTTTGGAGGAGAAATCGTGAGTTTTTTAACCTTATGGGTGTTGGATCAAGTGCCCAACCAGCTCACCCATCTAGGGTTTGCAATAAGACATCATTCTCCACCATTTCTTGGTATGTATGAGCCTGGTCTGATTTGTAACGGCAGATATCTGGGCTACATTTGGGCATGTTTGAGCCTTGAAACTTGATGTAATTTCAATTCCGAATAATCGGATTTGTAGCAGCAGTCATTTGGATTCAGAAATCAGAATTATATATCATTTGTTTTGCATTTGAATGGTCATATTATGTGGTAGAGTTCATGGTTGAAGTTATCTTCACAAGGGTACATAATTGGCATGTTTATTTAAGCAATTGGCATACATTTGTTTGCTGTGCAAAACCATTTAATATTCAGAAACAGAAAAATCAGATTTCAGACCTACGGTTTGAAAGATAAAATTCAGAAGTTCAGGACAGATTTGATTAGGGATCTTACACTTTGCATCCAAGGACAAAAACTTTTAGCTGTTCAGAGATATTGGAAGATAAAAAACCCTCTTGGATTTCTATTTCTAGATTTAGGGACGAAAGCCCTCAATTCTGTCTAGGGCATCTCCACACGGGTTGCATTGGAGCTGAATTTTGGCAATTTCATGCAAGATTTCAAGATTTTGGCGATTTGATTTGCAAGCAAATATTTTGATTTTGTCAAAGGTATTCCATTGCTGCATTTTCAGAGTTTGTTGTTGATTTAGGAGCACCTGCATTATTAGGAGGATTTTCGTACCATTTTGGCATTTCTGGAGGGGTCGTACAACATTAATTGCAATATTTGTGGAGCAATCAGCATTTTCAGTCATTGGCTTTTGGTGCCAGCACTAAGGAGGGTTTTATACACATTAATTGCTGTTTTTAACACTTGTTCCAACCGCCCAACAGTCATTCCTAACCTACCACAGTCGTATAGTGTCATGTCCCCATATCAAGACACTGTTAAAGTAAAGATTTAAATATGATAAAGATGGTTTGTAAATATTATTTCAAATGATAGAAATAATTACATATATTATATATTATTTAATAAATAATATTATTGTATGAATATTTTATTATAATTAAAATATAATATCCATATTATAAATAACAATATATATAAATATAATATATTATAAATATATCTAATAATATAAATACGAATATTGTTATAATTATCTTACATTATAATATAAATACAAATAATATAATATAAATCATATATCATTTATTATGATATAAATGATATAGTATAAATAATATAAAATATATATAATATATCATTTATTATAATATAAATATAAATAAAATAAATAAACATCTTTTAACCTATCCTCTTATGATAACGGAGTTACGTATGGTTAGAACCTATGTTGCCGAATCGGCTAGTTTACCTGGCGATTCCGGGTACGGAACATCCCGGAATCGGGAACGACCTGGAATCCCTTCTGAATCGTCCAGGGTTCAGTTTTTTGAACCCTGAAACGTCTTGCCTACTCTCCCGCTGACGTGGCATTTTTCAGATGAATCCGATGGGTTTTTGAGGGCATTGTGATTGCGATATTTTTATTTATATTTTTTAAAAACGAAACCCTAAAACGTGAAGTCAATTTACATTTCAAATTTCATAAATTCCGATAGGCATTGGATTGGCCAGACATGACTGGGAGGAAATCATTGAGGGGACGGGGAGTCAGCATCCCCAACCATTGGCTGAACAGTCGATCAAGAGTGAGTCGTGTTTTAAGGATTCTTTTCCCATTCTTCCGCTTCGCCGATCTCTCCGTCGAACTCCCGTCTGTCACTTTTATCGTCGCCATTGCCAAAGAAGCCTTCACGATTTAACTTTTAAGTGAGTCGTGTTTTTAAGGATTTAACTTTTTTTTTTGTCATACGAATAAAAGTCTCACGACTATTTTAAAATGTAATAGTTTAAAGTTAATTTTGTTTTAAATTTAAAGTTAGATTTTTTAAGTTTCACTTTTATTTTAATATTTAATATTTATAAAATTAAAAATTCTATAATATATAGAGTATATAATTTTTAAATTGTTTTAAAATTTATTATTATATAATATATAATATAGTGTTTTAATTTACTATAATTACTAAATATTAGTAAATACTATTATAAATTGTATTTTATTTTAAAATTTTAATATTAAATATATTAAATATTATTATATTTCAAAATTTCAAATGATTTTCATTTAATTTAAATTATTTTTAAATTTAATTTTATAAATTATCAAATACTAATAACTATTTTAAAATCTTATTAGCATTCTTATTTTAAAATTTTTAAAATACTATTTAAAAAACTTATTAAAATTTATTAATTTAATTATGATTTATGGTAGTTTTGTTTAGCACATGCATGATATGTCATATTCTGAATTTAATTCTTGTTTTAAGTTGCAAATATGCATATATTTATGATTTTTTAATTTTTTTGGTACTGACGTACCCAAACGTACCCAGCCCCCAATTTTTTTCTGCCGTACCGACGTATCATACCCAGCTACCCGTACCAGATTCGGCAACTTAGGTTAGAACTAGTTTTACCACAAAAGGGAATTAATATAAAGTAATAAAAATTATAAGAGGGTAAATATGTCTTTTACCACCAAGCATAATAAGAGACATGCCTCTTCGAACATATCCCTTGAAAGGGAAATAAATAAAAGTTGTGAGATAGAAGTCATCATTGGAAGAAAATATAGAAAGAGTATCGGATAAATACATATATTTAGATCTGCATTTTATATATATTTCTGAGTCATAAGTAGGAAAGATATCATAAATTAATATATAGAGATATTACAAAAAGGAGTGAAATATATATTATAAAATATATAAACGGCAACAGCTATACAATAAAAATTATATTACGGCAGTATAGGTAAGGAATCCTAGGTAAAACTACAGCAGGTAAGTAAGTATTTATATTTACTTATTCAATTTATGATTTGTAAGAATTTATATTTACTTATTCAATTTTAACTTGTAAGATATAAATGATAAGGTTATTAAGTAGAAACTGATATATGTGTTTATGTATGAAATTTATATTTTAAATATGTATCTTGTATGATTTGAATTCATAAGTGATTTGTTAACACCATATGTGGGAAAGAGTAGAAAGTGCCAAGAGGCCATTCATGGATATTTATCACATAGAGGCCTTGTCACATGAGGTATGAGGTACCCATCGTGCAAGGATTGTGAATTAATGGCCTTGGCTACCTAGAGTACCAAGGAGTCTCACAGAGGCCTTAGCTCCAAGAGTACAAAGGTACTTCTTGAGTAAGGATGGGAGACATTAGAGCCCCATGATGGATAACAACAACTCTTATCTCATCTCACATAAGTTGTTAATAAATGACATATGAGAGATAGCAAGTGTGTAATATGTATAGATAAAGATCATAGATCATGTGAAATATTATGATAGAGAATATGCAAGGCATATGAATAATGATCATAAGAATAACATGTGAAATATGAAAGATAGATAAGGGCAATAGTGTTAATCCACTCACCACTATGAAGAGTAAGAAAGATTAGGGGCGGGCAATCGACCAAGGATAGGTACAGGTTCATGGGTCTAGAGCACCCCTTCGAGCCCTTGTCTCAAGATGGTACCTTAAGGAGCAAGAGGTAGTCTTTTGACTTGAGTGGTCTAGAGATCCCCAAGTCAAAGGAAGGTCCTAGAGTGGCCTAGGTCTAGAGTACCCCTCGAAGGAAGAACGACCTATACCATTGGCATTGTACCCTAACGGATTCACTCTCATAAGATGGAGGATTTGATTAACAAAGGCCCAAGTATATCTCTTCTAGAGAATCATGAAATTTATACAATCAATCTATGATAACAAATGGCTTATGTTTATAAATGATGACATGTGATTTTAAAAGAAGATTTGAATACTAATGTTCTCTGTGTAAGTTGAAATTGTGCAAGGTTGTGAAAATTTTGGCTTGCTAGAAGGGGACATTACATATAGCTTCCTAGCCGCCACCGCACCACCTTCCCTACATTGTACAGCAGCATTTACTGCCATTTTGGAGGGTTGCAGCCTAATTGCCATCCATACAGGCTTATGTGAGTTGAATTCATGATGTTTTATGGTCTAAAATTTGATGTTTATGTTGTCAATTTGTCACATCAGCAATTGCAATTTGCCCAACAACACATTTAGAATAAAAATCAATTTTAGGGCTTCATTTTATGTTTCCAGTTAATGTTGTGATCACTGTCATATACATTTCCATTCAAGTTTGAGCATAATAGTTGTTCTAGGGTTTCTACTATTTTACATTCATAAATCTGATATCCACCTCCATGGCCTTTGCTTTCATTAGATAGCCTAGAATGTGGCTCATAGTTGTTGCCTCCTTCCGAAAAGTACCTTTTCTACTAGAAGGATCGGGACAAAAGCATAAATCTTGAAGTTGCTTGTGATTAAACCTATCTGTCTCCATTTAAGACGGAATGTATTGCTGGCCTAAACTTCACATTCATGAAGCACTACTAATTGACAAGTAACCCACACAAGGCCCTAAAGAAAATTTTATTATTTCCTAAGACTCATGCCAGTTTGATCCCATTATATCTCCTACAATAGATATACAATACAAACTACATTATAACATGCAGCCATATTACCAAGTTTCTAGACTACATAAAGACAATGAGATATGCAATAAAGAACACAATATGCACAAAACACACCTCTAAAGGCAGCTATGCTGATGAAACATTTTCAGGTAGTGCATATTTGATAACAAAATCATTCGTTAGTTAAAACGACCCCAAAACAGAAAAAAAAAAAACTTGAAAAGCTTGCAATTCCCTTTACCATATGCATGATATGTTTTTCACAAATCCTCAATAGTAAAAGCACATAGTCTACTTTTCCTCCAAGTTCACTTGATAAGAGTTGAAAGATACATATACATTAGTAAAATCATGGCACAATATAGATGTAATGTCCCCTTCCTAGTCAGTTCGACAGGTTGTCACAGTTAGCCTATTCTAGGGTTCCCGTAGGCTAATAGTGGATGGTTAGGGAACTTCAGTGGGGATTTCAGTAGCTATGGCACAATTGGATGATTGATTGAGTTTCGTACTTCGGGTTTTTGAGCACATCTTCCCTTCCGAGGTGTTTTGGACACATTTTCTAGGACTTACTATTTTTAGTAAGTCAGGTAGGGTCACCAGTGGAGTTGGTTTCGACATTGCTATTTTTAGTAGCATCAGTGGGAGCGGTTTGAACTTGTTACACGACCATTGAGAAGATCGAATAATATTATTTAATGGTCGATTTATTTAAGTTAAAATGAATATTTAACTTATAATGTTTTTTAATATAAGTTACTTTATAATATAAAGTGACTTATAAGGGAGTTATAAGTTGTTTTAAAAAAGTAGATGTGCTAGGTGATGGTGGAGCGCCCAACCCAAGGGATAAGGAGTTTAAAAGCGATATTAAAATATTAAAAATATAAAGATTCATTTTGGCATTGAAATGAGGAGAGGAATAAAAGAAAAGAATGAAACTCATTTTCACTATCTATTGTCGTGCATTTTGTTTTCATGGAGCTTTGGCTTTGAGAAGAAGCTGGAAATTTCAAGGGTTTGTAGGGACGAAAGCCTTTGCAAATACCACTTCCTACATGGTTGAAAGACACCATCTGGGAGGTCTATTGGTAGTATCATTCAGGGATTATTATGGTACTTCAAATGATAGGCTTATGGAGTTTTTGCACAAGTTTAATATGCAGATTTTGTGAAGAACATTGATGAACGAACTGCAGGGTTTCAAGAGAGTTTTGAAGGCAGATTGAAGTGGTGATATTCTTCATTGCAGGCCGTACCTCTCTAGAGCTGGCCGTACCACCAGTGGATGCAATTTCTTGTGTTTTTTGAAGGCATTTCACATCATTCTTGGGCGTAGGAGACTTTTTCTGGACTGCAGGCTTGCATTGAATGATCTATGGCAGATTTAGAGTTTGAAAGAGGTTATTTATTGTTGTAGGACACTCACAGCAGGGCCGTACCTTCTCTAGCTGGGACGTGGGGTTCCTAAACCCCAAACGCCTCACATTTGGGGCCATTTCCTATACATGCAAGGGCGATTTGGTGATATCTCTGCTGTTCATCGAATGTATGAAGGGAAAAATGATGTATTGAAGACCTTGGAGTGGAAATCTGTAGCTCCAGCTAGCTGTTTTTGGTATATCAGACCTGCAGATTATAAACCAGAAAATGGGTATGTTTTGAAAGTGATACTAATGATATTTTGTCAACTGGGTTTCAATAGTTTGTTGTATTTGCACTCTTTCAAGTCAATAGTATTGTTATTGTTGTGTTATTTCTTCATGAGCCTTATGTATGCCATATTTATTGTGAAAACAAAACAAGCAAACTAAACCTAACAGCATGCAAACAAAAAAAAAAATTAGCTTCAGCAAAACACACAAGGGTATATATTACAACAAATGACTTCAAATAGATTGCAAAATATATAGAAGTAAATGACATTCAAGCATTGGTGAGACATAAAATAATATTAATGAGACTGAAATTTTGAATTGGATGTTCTCTTTTGCAAAACACAATCAATACCTGTCCTTGTATGCCCATCTGCATAGCTTTCCATGGCTCTAGAATCACTCCACGTATTGGACATCCAAGAAGATAGGCTGTGGATTTATCAAGGTTAGTTTATTAGGATATACAATTATGTGTATGCCAAACACAACAAGAGAGTATCAAAAGTAAAATGATTATGTATTAGAATCATTGAACTTCCATCATGTCAAATGAGATGCTATAGAAACAAATTTAGGAAGAATTGTACAATCAGAAGTTTTACATTTTTGAAATAAAGGCATTTCCAACCCCATCAAATTGTTATTTGAATAATTATTGGTGTTTATTAGACTTTTGGTTTGTTTTTGCAAGACAATTCAAATCAGAACAATATCTGAGATAAAACCCCTCTTCAATTATGAGAGGAAGCTCCCTAAAAGTAAACTAACCCTAGACACTAAACTATAGACAAAATCTACAAATACTAACACTATGCAAAAAAACTTTTGGGGGTTTTTGCCGAGTGAAAGAAACTAAAGAAACTTATCTTTTTGGCCTCAGGTATGAGTACAAGACTAGAAACAACTCTTCTCTCACAAGCAAAATTTTGTATTCATGACTTGCAATCAAATGAAATAACTAAAATGGACACAATAAATACATTCCCATTGGCTAAACTCAGAAACCAGCAAGTCTGCACACATGAAAATAGCATGAACAAATTACTTCTGACACAAGAATAACTTAAGATTTTTGTAAAATGAACAACCTAGCTGCATACAAAGCTACAACTAAGATGAATTGCAATGTTAATACAAAGTCTAACACTACTCTTCACTCTCAATCCAATCGACAACTGAACACTTTCAACACAAGCATAAAATTTAAATTGAATACTTGAATGACAATTTCTGCAGAATAAGCATAAAATTAACTACCATTAAGACATACCATACTCAAAGCATTTATTTATAAGTTTACAAAACCCAATTTTTAGTATTTTAGGAAAGACATTAATTAATCCCAAAATAATGTCTTTCAAGCAAAACATTAAAAACAACTAGAAAAGATAGAGAGCACTTTAAAGCAATAAACTAATCTAAACAAAGCTTAAACAAAAACTCATTAAAGAAAACCTAAAAATAAGCTCTCCAATAGCCGTCCAAAAATAGGACTCTCTAATTACAGGATTAGCCAAAAATAGCTAATCTGAAAATTCCTCTAAATCTGAAGACTTTGGAGCTGTTGTTCTGTCCTCTTGAGCAAGCTGAACTTCTTTTAGAAACCTTTCACCTTTTCATCCATGGGCCTAGAAATGACGCTTTCACTAGCAAGTTGATTACATACAAAGCTCTTGCTGTCTTCAATCAAATCGTGAATAATTGGCATTCCCTTTTCATATACTAACAATTTCATGGCAAAGTTTATTAACTCCTCCATACTATCTAGACCAAAAGAAGAGTCTCCAATTTTCTCATATTGATTGATCAAATTCAACTCTTACCTCCTCCAAACTACTTTCATTTTTAATGAATGCACAAGTGATAGATAAACCAAATGTAAAAATTCCTTGTCCTACAATTTGCAATTTCTTATTGTATTCTTTACCTCTTTTAACTGCAGGCAACCATAGATTTGTTACCAACTAATATGCCGCCACCCAATCCAAAAAAAGATTTTCTTTTGAATCAACAGTGACTACCAATCTGACTAATTCTTCAGTGCCATTTGGAATCTCCTCCAAATGACAAGTCTTATTACCCTCATCTCCACAATGTTCATTTTTTTATTCATCTTCCCTTTGAAGAAAGAGACTTCTAATGTAGTCTATCCTTTTTTGTCTTGTTATGTTGATGAGATTAACCTTTTCTTTGACTTCTTGAAGATGTTGTCTTACATTGGCAGCCACTAATTTAGCCTCTTTGGCTCTTTGCATCCATTCTTCATTCATCTTTTCGGACCTCTTTACCTCTTCTATGCCAAAGTATATGAAATCAGTCCTCTTAGGATTGATATTTTCATGTCTATCACTTGATGTTGGGCTGCCATCAATAGGGAATATGTAATGTCCCCTTCTAGCAAGTCAAAATTTTCGCAACCTTGCAAACAATTTTAACTTGTAAAAGAGCACATTAGTATACAAATCATTTCATCATGTGCACATAAAGTGCTTAAAAATAATAAACTCTTATCTCCTTCATATCTTTTGTAGTCATATATACATGTTCATGATCTATCTTATCATCAATCACACGAGTCATGGACATACCTCAAGGAGGACGTTCATAATCCTACCCATTAATCAGACCACTCACCTTATATGAGAGGGTGGATTAAGGATTCCAAGACCCACGGCCGTAGGCCCAAGGCTTCACCTCACACCCGGAGGTACTTCACTCTTGGCTCAGAGGGGCTTATAGCCAGCTCGAGGTTCACCTACCGTTGGGCCATTAATATTATCTAGGTCCTATACAACCATAAGGTCAAGAACTTCATGCTACACCTGGCAATACTTCGTTCTTACCCTAGGTCTAAGAGCTTCATGCTACACCCGGCAATACTTCGCTCTTAGCTCTGAGGGGCAATAACTTGCCAGCTTGAGTGCTAGACACTAGATTCCTTCTGACCACCAGTCTCATACTAATAAGGTGTGTAGGTGGATTAAGAGGAAGGCTACTAATCCTAGCCCGGTACTCCATGGTCATAATCAATCTCTTTATAGAACATACTTATTATTCTAGGCATCATGCCTTTTATTTAAAAATTCACTTTCTTGGATATTCAATAATTACAAGTATATTGATATTTCCCTTTGAATGCATATTTCATTAGATGTTTACTCTACTATTATTAGGGTTTCCTAATATGAGATTATTAGAGCTTCCTAGCATTCAATGGATTATTCACAATATTTATAACCTTATCATTTATATCTTATAAATTGAACAAGTAAATATAAATTCTTACAAATTATAAATTGAATAAATAAATATAATTACTTACTTACCTGTTATAGCTTTACCTGGGATTTTTTACCTATGCCGCCGTAATATAATTTTTATTGTATTGTTGTTGCCATTTATATATTTTATAATATATATTTCACACACTTTTACTGCTGATGTACATATCTCTATATATTAATTTATGATATCTTTCCTACTTATGACTCAGAAATATATATAATGCAGATCTAAAGATATGTATTTATAAATAAATACATTTGTTATTAAGTATGGGAGCTCTTTTATCTTATTTTATTGTAATATGGTGGGATAATGTTTTTGTCTTATTTGACTCTTAACTTTATATGATTTTATTTTGAATTTGACCTTTTGTTTAACCTTATTACTTTGCCTTATTCCAAATTACTTTACTTTCTAAATTACTTTACTTTCTAACTTTAATGGGTAAGACTCTTTGTAATATTTATTTTTATATATAATAATATATCTTATTAATTATTCACATAAATATTATATTATAATATTTATAATTATAATATATCTAGTTAATTAAATATATATATTTCATATATTTTATAATATTTAAATTAAATTAATAATATTATTTATTAAATAATACATATTAATAACATATTTTAAATAAATATATTATATATTTATAACTTATTATTTAAATAAACAATTCAATTATAAATCATTATAGGGACATGACCACCCTCCCCACTCAAGATTGCTTGTCCTCAAGCAACTGTAATTAGGTATCCTAAAGTAATATTTAATAACATTATAATTTATTAGGTTTCCCTTATATAAAATAACATTACACTCACCAATAATATAAAATAACCGCTATAAAATGTAACAAATTAATATAGCTAATAAACTATAGTGCCATAAAATAATAATTTATAAATTTGGGTTTACCCCTTTAAATTTTCAGAACTAAATTTTATAAATAATTTATTTTATAACTATATTTTATTAAGGTTTATGTACACCACAAATACTTTGGGTTAATTGTTTACATATATTTTAATTTTATATTTATTTTTTACTCATTCCACCCCGCCGCAGGTTACCCATAGATGAAAATAACTTTGTGATTATAAGAACTAAATAGAGATGTTTAATATATATTTATTTATAAATTATATTTTAATTATTTTATTTTACTATTTCATTTAGTATAATTTTATTGTTATTCAGAGTTGTTTTATTTTTATTTATTTTTTATCTCATTTACTCATTATTTATTACATTTATTACATATATTACATATTTGTAAGTAAATTTTTATTTTTTAATGTTGCATCATAACATATTTAGTAAATTTTAATTTTTTGATGTTGCATCATAGATATATTTTTTTTAAAATATTTTAGCAATGTATTATACACTATTATTCCATCAAATTCATAACTAGGTTTTCATTGATTCTTGTTTTTTTTTTTTTAATTTTTATTTAACTATTATTCACAGGATGGCGATACCACTGTAATGTCCCCTTCTAGCAAGCCAAAAATTTTGCAACCTTGCAAACAATTTTAACTTGTAAAAGCTATGTTACCGGTTCTTCAAAAAAAACCCCTGGGTCCTAGTTCGGTCCGGCCCGGGTCCTGATTTGGGTTCGGTCCGCCCTGGGATACGCCCAGGGTTCTGCATTTTGACTGTGGGTTCGTCTAGGAAGAACCCGGGTGAACCCACAAAGAACCCACGCCGAATTTCGAAGAACCCGCGACGAACCCACAGGAGGACGCGAAAAAGTCAAGTTTTTTTTAATTTTTTAATAAATTTTTTTATTTTTTAATTGTTTTTTTTTGAGTCGACACTCCTCCAACCCTAAAAGCATAATATGGAAACAATTTAAACGCCAAAAACAGTCTATTTTGCTCATTCCAAATGAAAAAACAAAACTCTTCCATATCGAGCTAAGTTATTTTTTTGTCTTGCCATCAAATCTATAGAGTTGAAGATCGATTGGTGAAGGATCTAAAGCGATTGTTTTGCTATTCCTACGGATGTGCAATAGCTCGTTTGCTACAAAGGGGATTTTAGAGGCAGATTTTGCAAAAAAAGTTGATTTTTTTGGTGTTTTTTTTCTACATTTTTCTTTTGTTTTGAATCTTTTTTGTTCTTTTTTCTAAATTGAAATTATTCTATCTAGATTCTACTATAAATCAATGGCACATTTGTAAAGCTTTTAAACTCAACTAGGTTTTAATTTATTTTTTTTGTTTTCAATTTCATTTGTTTGAATTTTGAAACTTTGAATTCATGGAATGTGTTCATTGTGTTGTTTTTTTATTTTTTAAATTTTTGGCATAGGGATTACAATGGCAAGCGGTTCAACCTCGTCAGAGAAATCCAAGTTCAAAACAGATCCAAATTCTCCCCTTTGGAAATATGTTAAAATGTTAGAACCACTTCCAGGCAGTGGAGGTTATATATGGACGTGCAATGATTGTGGGGTTCAGTATAGAAGCTCTTACAGTCAGGTGAAAGCCCATTTGTGTAACATACCTGGGTTGGGCATCAAAGCTTGCCTTGGAAAAAATGGTGTACCTATCCCGCAAGCTCAAGTCCTTGCATATATCCAAGAGCAAGAAAAAGCAGAGGAAGCATCAGGTCGTAAACCAAGTCACCCTTTGCTAAAGACTCAGAGAGGTTCTCGAGGAATGAAGCCCCCTCAATCAGCATCACCATTAGAATTTGAACAGGAACATGTAGAGAGCCACCCATTTTTGCCCACAGTTGAACCTGTAGCACGCAAAAGATCAAAGGGACCATTGGAAACGGCATTTCACAATGAGTCTCATGAGTTTGCTAATCAACAAATTGCAAGATGTCTCTATGTGAATGGCTTATCTTTCAATGTTGTTCGCTCACCGTATTGGAAAGAAATGGTGAAAGCAATTAATGATGCTCCAAAAGGTTTTAAGGGCCCAGGTTTTGAGAATGTGCGCACCACCTTATTGGAAAAGGAAGTGAAGTTTGTAGAGAATAAATTGAAGCCCATAAGGGAATCTTGGGCTGAGACAGGTTTATCCATCGTTTCTGACGGATGGAAAGATTCAAAAAATCGGCCATTGATCAATGTTATTGCAGTGTGCCCTAAAGGGGCTATGTTTTTGAAGGCAATCGATTGTGAAGGGGAGGTGAAGGATGGTCAATTTATTGCTAATATTCTTTGTCAAGCCATTGAGGAAGTGGGGCCTCGAAATGTGGTTCAAGTGGTAACAAACAATGCAAAAAATTGTAGAGCAGCTGGTTTATTGGTTGAGGAGCGTTACACATTTTTTGGACACCTTGTGCGGTCCACTCCCTCAACATTATGCTACAAAAAATTGGCAAAAAAATTGATTGGATCAAACAGGTGTATAGTGAGGCAGAAGACATTCAGATGTTCATCACCAACCACCATATGTCACAAGGCATTTTCAGATCATTCTCAAGATTGGAGCTGCTAAAGGTAAGTGAAGCTTCAAGCAATTTTTATTTTTTCTTAAGTTTATGTTTTTGAGTTTTGTAAATTTATTTAAATTATTTTTTAAGAAGCCTTATTTTTTTATTTTTTTCATTTTGATTTTTATAGGTTGCTGAGACCCATTTTGCCTCCAACACAATTGTCTTAAGACGGCTTGTGAAGGTTAAAGAGGCACTCTCTAGCATGGTCACTAGCCAAAATTGGTCCATATGGAGGCAATCTAGCACTGAAAGGGCAACAAAAATTAAGCAACTGATCCTAGATGACCATTGGTGGGATCGTGTTGAGTATCTCCTCAGTTTTACCGAGCCCATATTGAGTATGATCCGTTATACCGACATGGATAGGCCTTGTTTGGGAGAGGTATATGATGGCATCAACTCAATGATTGAGAAGATGAAAGCCATCATAAATGAACATGAGCGAGATCCTAGAGAAACTTTCTTCAATCAAATACACCAAATTATTGAAGAGAGATGGGACAAAATGACCACCCCATTGCATCTTCTTGCCTTTGCACTGAGTCCCAAATATTATAGTGCTCAACTCCTTTCTGTGGGGACAAGGGTTGCCCCATATAGAGATGCTGAAGTCAGCCGGGGGTACAAGGCAGCATTTCGCAGACTCTTTGTCGATCCTGACATACAAGAAGCAGTTAGAGCCGAGTTCATGCATTTTGTGAGCTCCACGAACATGGGTGTTGATGCTCTTGTTGACAAATATAAGGTTGATGCTCATATGTGGTGGTACTTCCATGGCCAATCATTCATACACCTACAACCTCTTGCAATAAAAATTTTAGCGCAAGTTTTATTATCTTTTAGATTTTTAAGTTTAATTTCTAAATTCGAAATTTCTAATTTATAACTCTAACTGTCTAATGTTGTCTTGTATTAATAGGTTGCTAGTTCATCAGCTTCTGAGAGGAATTGGAGCACATACTCCTTCATCCACTCAGTAAAGCGTAACAGGCTGCACTCAAAAAGGGCGGAGGACTTAGTGTATGTGCATTCCACCTTGCGCCTCCTTACACACAAAAACAAGGACTACAACGAAGGGGACTCAAGGAAGTGGGATATCGAGCCAGATCATACTAACCTGGATGCTACCATTTCCCACCTTGCCGCACTTGAAGTTGATATTGATGTTGAGATTGGTAGTGGCCCTAGTGGGCATGAGAGTGCCAGTGCCAGTGCCAGTGCCAGTGCCAGTGGTTCTACTAATATACCAGTATCTGATGATGCTCATATGACTTGTGGTGATGATATTTTTGATGACCCATATGACAGTGATGCCTAATTAGTGATGGCATTGGCTGATTGTTGACATTTGGCATTATAATTTTGATTTTTGAATTGTAATAACTATATATATCATGACATTCGACATTCATGTTTGACTAATTGACATTGTAGTGTTTTCAATTTCTAACACTAGTGTGGTTTTGTTTATTATATGATCATATTCATGATGCTATGGTATTCTGAACTTAATTACTGCTACAAATATGAATATATTTCTGATTTTTATATGTTTTTGTATGGACGAACCCAAAACGAACCCACACCAAAAAAAATTTTAACCAAACCCGCGAACCCGTACCAGAACCGGTAACTTAGTGTAAAAGAGCACATTAGTATACAAATCATTTCATCATGTGCACATAAAGTGCTTAAAAATAATAAACTCTCTCTTTCATATCTTTTCTAGTCATATATAAATGTTCATGATCTATCTTATCATCAATCACACGAGTCATGGACATACCTCGAGGAGGACGTTCGTAATCCTACCCATTAATCAGACCACTCACCTTATATGAGAGGGTGGATTAAGGATTCCAAGACCCACGGCCGTAGGCCCAAGGCTTCACCTCACACCCGGAGGTACTTCACTCTTGGCTCGGAGGGGCTTATAGCCAGTTCGAGGTTCACCTACCGTTAGGCCATTAATATTATCTAGGTCCTATGCAACCATAAGGTCAAGAACTTCATGCTACACCTGGCAATACTTCATTCTTACCCTAGGTCTAAGAGCTTCATGCTACACTCGGCAATACTTCGCTCTTAGCTCTGAGGGGAAATGACTTGCCAGCTTGAGTGCTAGACACTAGATTCCTTCTGACCACCAGTCTCATACTAATAAGGTGTGTAGATGGATTAAGGGGAAGGCTACTAATCCTAGCCCGGTACTCCATGGTCATAATCAATCTCCTTATAGAACATATTTATTATTCTAGGCATCATGCCTTTTATTTAAAAATTCACTATCTTGGATATTCAATAATTACTAGTATATTGATATTTCCCTTTGAATGCATATTTCATTAGATGTTTACTCTACTATTATTAGGGTTTCCTAATATGAGATTATTAGAGCTTCCTAGCATTGAATGGATTATTCACAACATTTATAACCTTATCATTTATATCTTATAAATTGAACAAGTAACTATAAATTCTTACAAATTATAAATTGAATAAGTAAATATAATTACTTACTTACCTGTTGTAGCTTTACCTGGGATTTCTTACCTATGCCGCCGTAATATAATTTTTATTGTATTGTTGTTGCTGTTTATATATTTTATAATATATATTTCACACTTTTACTGCTGATGTACATATCTCTATATATTAATTTATGATATCTTTCCTACTTATGACTCAGAAATATATATAATGCAGATCTAAATATATGTATTTATCCAATACTCTTTTTATATTTTCTTTCGATGATGTTTTCCTTCTATCTCACAACCTTTATTTATTTCCCTTTCAAGGGATATATTCGAAGAGGCACGTCTCTTATTATGCTTGGTGGTAAAAGACATACTTACCCTCTTATAATTTTTATTACTTTATATTAATTCCCTTTTGTGGTAAAACTAGTTCTAACCATACATAACTCCCTTATCATAAGAGAATAGGTTAAAAGATGTTTATTTATATTATTTGTATTTATATTATATCATTATAATAAATGATATATGATTTATATTATATTATTTATATTTATATTACGATATAAGATAATAATAATATTTGTATTTATATTATTCAATATATTTATAATATATTATTTATTAATGTGATCGTTGGTGTCAACCAACTTAATTGTTGCACTTATAAATATCCTCCTTCGGCCTCCCCTTAATCTTTTTAAAGTACATTATTTATATAATATATATAGTTTAAATAAATACATTTGTTATTAAGTATGGGAGCTCTTTTATCTTATTTTATTATAATATGGTGGGATAATGTTTTTGTCTTATTTGACTCTTAACTTTATATGATTTTATTTTCAATTTGACCTTTTGTTTAACCTTATTACTTTGCCTTATTCCAAATTACTTTACTTTCTAACTTTAATGGGTAAGACTCTTTGTAATATTTATTTTTATATATAATAATATATTTTATTAATTATTCACATAAATATTATATTATAATATTTATAATTATAATATATCTAGTTAATTAAATATATATATTTCATATATTTTATAATATTTAAATTAAATTAATAATATTATTTATTAAATAATACATATTAATAACATATTTTAAATAAATATATTATATATTTATAACTTATTATTTAAATAAACGATTCAATTATAAATCATTATAGGGACATGACAGAATACAATATCATCTACTTCCTAATAATTCAAGGACATTATTTCATGAGAATGATGAGTCGCAATACCGCTGTCCTCAAGCCAAAATATAGGACTGTTATTATCTTCTTTGAAATCCTCATTTGCTTCATGTCTATCCCATGTGATAAGAGGTGGCAATTCACATTCAAAGGGAAATAGGTGACTGTTGTTCACAAACTGAAATTCGGAACTTTGATCACACACCTTTGAAGTACATTCATCATAAATCTCTTCGCTAATGGCTGGCCCAAAAAACTGATTCTCTCCAATTGTCTCATGGCCGCTATATGCTTCTTCAAAACTTGGGAACTCATCAAATTCATGCTTAGGAAGTTCCTCACACATTTGTTCAATTTTCATGCCACTTGCATAATCTTCTTGCTCTTCATCTAGGGCTTCAATAGGTGACTCTTCTTGATCACTTATAGAATGCAAATCACCTGTATGATTATTAAACTCACCATAGAATTTTCTATAAACTTCATTAGCAAATGATTTTCTTTCCAACATCTTTTCTAGAGACATCAAACTTCTTTCCATTGAATCTGAAAACTTCTGTGATTTTCATTTGTGCTCAGCAAGAAGTCTTTCCCACTGTTCTTTTGTTGGTGAGGCAGCCATTGATATAACCTGTTATAGAGCTGAAGCAAACTCTGATTGATGACCCTCAAGCTAGCAAGATCATGGCTCTGATACCACTATAATATCCCTTTTAGGATATTTACCAAATTTTCTGAATTTGCAATGTCAAAATCAAACCCTAGGACTGAAAATCTGATTTTTATCTTTGCATCTTTCAATTAGGTTTTTACCAAGCATGAAACATGAACGAACATATGCAAATTGATAGAACAAAATGGATTGGCAGCCTTATTACAACGCTAAATACATGATCAAATATGCAAAACTAATATATAGGACTGCTGATCAAATATGAATATCACAGAATGGAAATTACAATGAACAACGGCCTCCAAATTGGCCTTACAACCTAAACACGAATTTATAATGCAAAGAGACTGAACCTTCACTTCTCAGATCTGATTATAAAGAGTCTTCAATGATGACTGAATACTAATGCAACTCCTTATCTCAGAATGCTAATCTTCACCAGCTGTAGCTCAATCCTTTGGACCATATACTGTTCTAAATGGCTGCAATTTATTTCTGTGACTGCAACTTTTCTTAGCATCACAAAATATTCCTTAACTCCTACACTTCCTTCCTTCAATTGGTTCGGTTGCAAGTCAATTCTTCTTAAATATTCAAGCAAATATAAATCAAACCAACATCAGATAGATAAAATAAACCATGGGGCCCACATGTCAGTTTTTGTCTCCTCTATAGAAAAGATTGAAGTCTTCAAGGAATACAATGTAATCAAATTGCTTTATATTCTATGATTTCCTCAAATTACTTGTACGGCAGACTTAGGAGTAAATAAAGTTTATGGGCCCACCAAACACCCACATCAGCAAGTTTGTCTCAGCAATAGAGAACACATCTATAACAACTGTGATTTCCTTGAACACTTCAATTCAACATATTGTCTATAAATACTTATATTCTAAAATGAATGCTTAGCTGAATTGGGACCCACGTTTCTGTCAAAGAGAATTTGCATATAATATATGAATTACCTTGTATTATGGTGATTGTTGAGTTGAATTACCAACTCAAATAGGGGTCTGATTATATATCTGAAAATCTGTCAGAGATTGTCTCCTTTGAACCAGCAACTAATCAATTCAAAATTCACAAAGTCTTGTTCAAAACCCGCGAACTATAATATCTACCTTCCTTAAAATATTCGCAGCCTTCAAACTGTCAATCACTGCTACCAAAACCAATACTAAGTGTGCTCTAACAGTCACGGATCTGCTGGATAATGTCTTCAAGTGTGCGCTCAAGGTTGATATATATATATATACCTTCAATGAAATCCAGCAGGTACTCTTTCCATAATATGCAAGGAATCTCTAAGGCCTCCGATTCAATCAATCCTTGAACAAATGAAAGATCTTCAACAAAGGGTCTTCAATATAGTCTTCAATCAAATGCAATCAAGTCTTCAATAACAACGCTGAAATCTTTAATGTCATTCAAATCTTCAAACAATAGAAGGATCTTCAGTAACTCTTCAATGCAACCTTTCAACAAATCCTTCTATGAAACTAAAACAAATGGTTTTTGACCAAATATCAAACTATGAATCTCCAACAAGGAATGTAGAACAATGCTTTGAAATCCAATTATGAAATCTGAAGTAATTTCACCTCATAGAATGGTAAGGGATCATCTCCAAACCATTAATAACCAAGGGATCATCTCCTTGATACCATGAATGCAAGGGAACATCTCCTTGCACTCAAGCTGAAACCAAGAACTTATCTTCATGCCAAAAATGCATAAACTCAATGATGACCAAATGATTCCCAGCTGCTGCTTATAATTCCCTTACTCCAAATAGGACTGGCCTAACTTTATTAAATGAAAGTTTTTATGTACACACCCACTTGAATAGGTCTGACCTATCTTTATTAAATAAAGGTCTTTGTGTACACAATGTCACTTTATGACATAGTGCTGACTTAAGTAACTTTATTAAATACTTTTATAAAGAAATTCAAAATTAGAACACTTTATAAAGATAGAACCTCTTAAGTTACTTGACTACTTATTCCAGCCAATTACTCCTTTAGAATATGATAGCCATATCAAATATGACCATCAAAAAATGGGGACATCACAGTCCTCCCTTCCCGACATTGCTTGTCCTCAAGCAATGGGAAAAAAACTTGCATCCAATCAATCCCTGGGTCCCAAATCAATCTTGGTTCTTCATACAAACTCACACACATCATCTCAAAGCAGCTGATGCAAGAGATCCTGGGACTGCTTCCACTGTCGCACACAAATGCAAACACAAGTGAATCCATCCATGTTACCTCGCTGTCATAAATCAGAACAGCGGTATGCAAACTGAAAATATCATCCAAGATGATATAAAAAGTACCATCATCAATGTATGAAGATAGGAAATCATTATTAAACCAATCTACCATAAGAATATATTAATTTCCAGCATGGCAAACTGTCTCAATCACTGTTGTACTAAAACTAAAATCACATACTTCAATGTCTAGCAATGAAGAATAACCATCAAACCATGGAGAATAAACTATCAAACCATCCACAAGAGTACGCTGATCCTCTCCAATGGAAACAAATGTATCATGCAAATCTGATTTGTTTTCATCTTCATCTATCTATGGGCCGATATCATCATTGACTTGTTCCTTCATGTTTGGAATCTCCTCCAAATGACAAGTCTTATTACCCTCATCTCCACAATGTTCAATTTTTTATTCATCTTCCCTTTGAATAAAGAGACTTCTAATGTAGTCTATCATTTTTTGTCTTGTTATGTTGATGAGATTAACCTTTTCTTTGACTTCTTGAAGATGTCTTACATTGGCAGCCACTAATTTAGCCTCTTTGGCTCTTTGCATCCATTCTTCATTCATCTTTTTGGACGTCTTTACCTCTTCTATGCCAAAGTATACAAAATCAGTCCTCTTAGGATTGATATCTTCATGTCTATCACTTGATGTTGGGCTGCCATCAATAGGGAATACAATATCATCTACTTCCTCATGATTCAAGGACATTATTTCATGAGAATGATGAGTCATAATACTCCTATCCTCAAACCAAAATTTAGGACTGTTATTATCTTCTTTGAAATCTTCATTTGCTTCATGTCTATCCCATGTGATAGGAGGTGGCAATTCACATTCAAAGGGAAATAGGTGACTATTGTTCACAAACTGAAATTCGAAACTTTGATCACATACCTTTGAAGTACATTCATCATAAATCTCTTCACCAATGGCTGGCCCAAAAAACTGATTCTCTCCAATTGTCTCATGGCCGCTATATGCTTCTTCAAAACTTAGGAACTCGTCAAATTCATGCTTAGGAAGTTCCTCACACATTTGTTCAATTTTCATGCCACTTGCATAATCTTCTTGCTCTTCATCTAGGGCTTCAATAGGTGACTCTTCTTGATCACTTATAAAATGCAAATCACCTGTATGATTATCAAACTCACCATAGAATCTTCTATAAACTTCACTAACAAATGATTTTCTTTCCAACATCTTTTCTAGAGACATCAAACTTCTTTCCATTGAATCTAAAAACTCCCGTGATTTTCATTTGTGCTCAGCAAGAAGTCTTTCCCACTGTTCTTTTGTTGGTGAGGCAGCCATTGATGTAACCTGTTATAGAACTGAAGCAAACTCTGATTGATGACCCTCAGGCTGGCAAGATCATGGCTTTGATACCACTGTAATATCCCTTTTAGGATATTTACCAAATTTTCCGAATTTGCCGTGTCTAAATCAAACCCTAGGACTGAAAATCTGATTTTTATCTTTGCACCTTTCAATTAGGTTTTTACCAAGCATGAAACATGAACGAACATATGCAAATTGATGGAACAAAATGGATTGGCAGCCTTATTACAACGCTGAATACATGATCAAATATGCAAAACTCATATATAGGACTGCTGATCAAATATGAATATCACAAAATGGAAATTACAATGAACAATGGCCTCCAAATTGGCCTTACAACATAAACACCAATTTATAATGCAAAGAGACTGAACCTTCACTTCTCAGATCTGATTATAAAGAGTTTTCAATGATGACTGAATACTAATGCAACTCCTTATCTCAGAATGCTAGTCTTCACCAGCGGTAGCTCAATCCTTTGAACCATATCCTGTTCTAAATGGCTGCAATTTATTTCTGGGACTGCAACTTTTCTTAGCATCACAAAATATTCCTTAACTCCTACACTTCCTTCCTTCAATTGGTTCGGTTGCAAGTTAATTCTTCTTAAATATTCAAGCAAATATAAATCAGACCAACATCAGATAGATAATATAAACCACGGGGCCCACATGTCAGTTTTTGTCTCCTCTATAGAAAAGATTGAAGTCTTCAAGGAATACAATGTAATCAAATTGCTTTATATTCTATGATTTCCTCAAATTACTTGTACGGCAGACTTAGAAGGAGTAAATAAAGTTTATGTGCCCACCAAACATCCACATCAGCAAGTTTGTCTCAGCAATAGGGAACACTTCTATAACAACTGTGATTTCCTTGAACACTTCAATTCAACATATTGTCTATAAATACTTATATTCTAAAATGAATGCTTAGCTGAATTGGGACCCACGTTTCTGTCAAAGAGAATTTGCATATAATATATGAATTACCTTGTATTACGGTGATTGTTGAGTTGAGTTACCAACTCAAATAGGGGTCTGATTATATATCTGAAAATCTGTCAGAGATTGTCTCCTTTGAACCAACAACCAATAAATTCAAAATTCACAAAGTCTTGTTCAAAACCCACGAACTATAATATCTGCCTTCCTTAAAATATTCGCAGCCTTCAAACTGTCAATCGCTGCTACCAGAACCAATACTAAGTGTGCTCTAATAGTCACGGATCTGCTGGATATTGTCTTCAAGTGTGAGCTCAAGGTTTATATATATATATTCAATGAAATCCAGCGAGTACTCTTTCCATAATATGCAAGGAATCTCTAAGGCCTCCGATTCAATCAATCCTTGAACAAATGAAAGATCTTCAACAAAGGGTCTTCAATATAGTCTTCAATCAAATGCAATCACGTCTTCAATAACAACACTGAAATCTTCAATATCATTCAAATCTTCAAACAATAGAAGGATCTTCAATAACTCTTCAATGCAACCTTTCAACAAATCCTTCTATGAAACTAAAACAAATGGTTTCCGACCAAATATCAAACTATGAATCTCCAACAAGGAATGTAGAACAATGCTTTGAAACCCAATTGTGAAATCTGAAGTAATTTCACCTCATAGAATGGTAAGGGATCATCTCCTTGATACCATGAATGCAAGGGAACATCTCCTTGAACTCATATATATATCTTCAATGAAATCCAGCGAGTACTCTTTCCATAATATGCAAGGAATCTCTAAGGCCTCCGATTCAATCAATCCTTGAACAAATGAAAGATCTTTAACAAAGGGCCTTCAATATAGTCTTCAATCCAATGCAATCACGTCTTCAATAACAGCGCTGAAATCTTCAATATCATTCAAATCTTCAAAGTTCAAACAATAGAAGGATCTTCAATAACTCTTGAATGCAACCTTTCAACAAATCCTTCTATGAAACTAAAACAAATGGTTTCCGACCAAATATCAGACTATGAATCTCCAACAAGGAATGTAGAACAATGCTTTGAAACACAATTGTGAAATCTGAAGTAATTTCACCTCATAGAATGGTAAGGGATCATCTCCTTGATACCATGAATGCAAGGGAACATCTCCTTGAACTCAAGCTGAAACCAAGAACTTATCTTCAATCCAAAAACACATAAACTCAATGATGAACAAATGATTCCTAGCTGCTCCTTATAAAACCCTTACTCCAAATAGGCCTGGCGTAACTTTATTAAATGAAAGTTTTTATGTACATACCCACTTGAATAGGTCTGACCTATCTTTATTAAATAAAGGTTTTTGTGTACGTAATGTCACTTTATGACAAGGCTGACTTAAGTAACTTTATTAAATACTTTTATAAAGTAATTCAAAATTAGAACACTTTATAAAACTAGAACCACTTAAGTTACTTGACTTCTTATTCCAGGCAATTACTTATTTAGAAGATGATAGCCTAATAATATAAGCGCTCTTGATTGAATGAAGTTGCATCCTATTCTTCCACACGCCTATTTTTAGAGCGCTATTATATTTGTATTCAAAAGCATGCATATAACTTCACAAGCATGCCTAATAAAGGAGACATTTCCTATAGAGAAGTGCATCCTTTCCCATTAAGGCGCGCCTTTACAAAGTCCCTGAAATTAGAAGCGTGCCTATCATTAGTTAAAGGTGCTAGCACACTAAGCGTCAGTTTGAAATTAAAACTCTAGCAAGCCGACTTATCAAATGGGATGCCTCATTATGTAACTCTCCAGACCTATTTAGAAGGCTATAAATAAAATTGAAATGGAGTTCTAATTTTATCAAATAAAAAAAAAACATATTCTAAAATAAAAAAAGTAGATCTGAAAGAAGGCAGCACTTAGCTATAAAGGAAGACTTCTTTTACAAACAACTTTTTCACAGACAACAAGATCACTTCAGTCAACAAGAGGCATTCTTTCATGCAAAACAAAGGTGACCTTTCAAAGGATAAAAAGTTATTAATGACTTTGGAACTGGTAGTTAATTTCTATCCGATTGCCATGCGACGGATGTGAGCACAAACTCGCATGTTTGCATGTTTTAATTTTCAATTGAGCCGACGGTTGCATGATTTCAGTTATAGTTAGACTGGAGCAGTTAACTTGTAATAAGTTTGCATGTCATGCAAATAGTAGTCAACTAGGTTAGACTTCAGTTATTTATTTTCATGCATTTACTTTGTAAGCAGTATAAATAAGTGCTTTTACACATAGATTGAAAATGGGATCATTATTAGAGAGTTAGCTTTTTCAGCATTCATAATTCATTATTCAGTACTCAAATATTAGTGTTGTATTATGATCAATCAATGAATAAAAAACAATGACAATTCCCCAATCACCTACCGTCCCCGTCCCGAAAACTTGGGGGAGCATAGGTGTTAATCAATCTAAGTCGGGTGTACTTGCCTTGCTCAGCCTTTGGATTTGGTTGAACAACGCAAGCATCTAGCAGTAGGTTTTAATTTCAATCAGAAAAACACAAAAGCCTTGCCTCGTGGTTGAAAGTGTGTCTCTACCTTTTGCATGTCACAAACCCAAAAAGAATGCATATTTATGTTTTATTTAGCATTAGTGAGAAATACCTCTAAAAACACTATAAATTTTGTATATTTTTTAGATTAGTTTTAGTTTACAGAGAGCTTCCCCTTCTAATTCGAAGAGCGGTCTTTATCGCACATCTGTCCGTTTTATGTGCACACTTAAAGGTGCGAAATAAAACGCTAACAATGTCTTCACCCACTAATGAGCATTCTCAACCGATTTCTCAAAAGGTTCAAATGTGGCTCATATTTCTTCCATGAGCTGAATCAGTAGTGGTTGAATAGGTGGAATGAGTGAAGTATGGGAAGGAAGATTATGGGCATAAGATGGTGATGACTAAGTAAAAAAATGCATCTTCTAGTTGAGAAACGTAGACTAGCGAGCAAAGAAATTGGAAGGAATAGGAGAAACAAGTGTTGAGACGTGAAACTAGAATAGGTTTAAGGTGTGTCTGTGGAGGAGGTTTCACATCCTTTTTTGTGATCAACTTAATCTTGTTGACTTTAGGGGAATCATTTATCTCACAAGATGCCTTCAACTTCCTTTTTCTCTCCTCTTCATCCCCACCACTAGCTCCTACGGCATTTGGATTAGATATTTGAAGATTTAGACCTCTTTCCCTAAATTGAAGGGTTTTGTGGTCATAATTCTTCCTTTTCTTTGCCAAAGATGTCTTAACCCACTCATGAGCATCCTCAACCGATTTCTCAAGAGAATCAACTATGCCTCGAATTTCTTCCACAAGCTAAATCAATGGTGGTTGAATAGGCAAAATGAATGAAATATGGGAAGCAAGATTATGGTCATAATATGGTGATGCAGAAGGCAAAGATGCATATTCGAGTTGAGAAAATGTAGACTAGCAACGAAAGGAACTACAAGAAATCCGAAGGAATGGGAGAAATGGGTGGAGGGACATGAGAAACTAGAGTAGGTTTAAGGTGTACCAAGAAAGGAGATTTCACGCCCTTGTTTGTGATCAGCTTAATCTTGTTCACTTTAGGGGAATCATTTACCTCACAAGAGGCCTTCAATTTCCTTTTTCTCCTCTTCGTACCACCACTACCTTTTATGGCATTTCCATATTTGAACGCTTAGACCTCTTTCCCTTTGTTGTTCCAGTGGTTTGTTCAGAAAGTTTTCTCTCTAGGAAACTCTTTCTTCTATCCATCACTACTTTGTTCATCATATCAGCTAAAGTAGATTCCTTAAAAGCCAAATTTATTGGTGTCAGGGGCTATTGGTCCACCTATGCTTCCACAAAACACGATGGCAAAACCTTGTCTTCTAAATCTACCAAATCTTGTGGGACACCTATGTAGCATAAGAGGCTAATTGGTGCAGTGTCATCCATTTGTTTTTCCTTCTTATTACCTCAATCATCCACATAGTTTGCCCAATAGTCTCCAAGATCATTTACATGAGCAAATCGAGAGCCAAGTCTTTTAAACATGAGACCCAAGTGTCATAAACTCCATTTCTATCATAAACTTTAAAGTGAAAATAAAAAATTTCTCCATTTATCCTTTTAGGATCTACAATTGTAGAGCACTTGTATACAACACTTTAAACTAGAAACTTAACTCCCAACTTATACTTGCATCTACAAATTAAATGTACTGTTGATGATGTTTTGTGACACCACAACAATAGAATAAAACATAGAGTATTCTATCCTCTTGAATAAAGCTTCTCAGACGCTAAACTATGTGATCGAATGAGACTGCTCCAAGGTTCCTTTTGTGTCAGGTTTTGACGTGCACAGGGATAGACTTAGTGAAATGATGTGATTTGCTGGTAATCACAAGGGGGACTTACGTATCAAACTTAGTGTTCAGTGCTCAAGGAAGAAAGTCAGGGGTTTCGATGGATTTTGGAGTCTTGGACGTGGACTCCTCTTTTCCTGGACTGGATTCTCAACTTCTGGTGGAAAAGATCTAAATTCAACCAGACTAACTTATACGGGTAACAAATGATTTTGCGATAGGCTCTTCTATAATCTCCTCCTAAAGAAAATTCAAAGAAAATGAAAAAAGATAGGGATAGTGGAAGAGAGTTCAGGGATCTAAATGATGGGAAAGACTACTACTGAAGATTGATGCTGGAACCACACTTCTGCTTCGTCATGAGACAACAGCTAGGCAGAGATGGTGCGATCTTCTGGGATAGCGGCAGGGATTTTCACACTGTCCTAACATGGAACGTGGGACTTGATCACTCAGGAACAGTTGAAGTTAAGCTTGGAATCAATTCAGACTAACCATACAAAGTGATTTGCAAGCCACAGATCACAAATGGTATGAACAAATCAGCATTTAATCATCCAACAATAACATTTTCCATCATATCAATTAACAAAAGCTTGAAATAAAAGAAATAACTTGAATAACTTTTGGATTTGCTTCAAGGAATCAATGAGACCATGTCAAACATCCAAAGAATCACAGGAACACCAATCCAATGCTTATATTCTTGCTTCAGAAGTCTGTATTACAACAATCCAACTGATCCTTGGAGTTTCAGCTCAGAAAAATATAGTGCAGAAATGAAAACTAGCTACTAGGGTGCTCTAGGAGCATCAACAAAAAAGGGAAAAGAGACCTTAAAAATGAGGCGCCCTCCATCCTTTATATAGGCAACCAAAAACACATTAGGGCAAAAGGAAATCAGATTTCCTTGAACTGTGTGCCATGAGTCAGAAACCCTAGGAAAAGTAGGTGGGGTCGTTAGATTCCTCATGTAGGTGACTGCCACCTGTCCTGGACGTCAGAAGGTGAAAGGATGACCGCCATCTATCCTGGGTGTCCCAGCTGACTAGGACTCCTGGACAAGACTATCCTGCCTGCCTAGAACTTCCTCCTGCTCCTTGGTCTCTGCCTCCAGGAATCTAGTCAGGATGACTTCCAACTCCTCCATAGGAATGTTAGGTGTTCGTGCCTGAATTGACTGTCAGTTTTCGAGCAATTTTTCATGCAAGCACCTTCCTAGAAAATCCAAAAAAATTTCTAGGTATTGGAGCCTCTCGGTGTTCTTCAGCATTATCATGAATTTCTGAGTGAGGGGATCATCATCATCATCATCTTTTTCCAGATTGCCGCCTTGATATCTCTGCGAGGTCATCGAGTTTTCTGTCATCAAGATGTTCATCGGGATGACGTGGTGCATCGGGCGAGCTGGAGGGAGGTCCGCCGATGGTTAGTGTCTGGCCGATGGCGGATGGCTCGAAGGTAGTTTGGAGGTGGTCATCAGCGTGAATTTTGTTATTGGCAAAGGAAATTTTGCATCCTCCGATGTGTTCGATCTGGCCGATGGAGGTAGCCATCGGCACAACATTGCATATCGGGTAAACAAGCGGAGGGTTCGCCGACGCTAGGGGTCTCACCAACTGTATGTAGCTTGTAAATGCCATTGGGATGACTTGGTGCATCGGATGAAGTGTGGAGAGTTGGGCCGACAGGGGTGCTCTGGCCGATGGAGCTGCATTGGAGTGATAAGTGATGTTGGTGAGGGAGTTTTTGATTGTGCCGATGACGTGGGTCTGGCCGATAGGCTATTGGCGGTGGGTTCGTGGGTCGAGCGGGGCAAAACACTCGACACTTGGTTTACATGCGGTCGTGCTTATTAAGTGTTAGGAGGGTCCCTGCAGGACGAATGTGGGATTTTTCATCTCACAAGGTTTGAAAATTCAGCAATGGATTGTGGTTGCCTACGTGGCGGGTTCCCACTAGCGATGGACTGTTTGGGTGCCAATGTGGATTTTTTAAAATGGACGGGCAGGTTTCGACCGTTGATCTTGCATACTTGAAACCCGATCCTGCGACTAAGATTTAATATTTCAAATAACTGTCTGGTTGGCGCCCTTTTGCGCGTTCTCTCCAAAATTCAGCGAACCTACTGCACGGCAATGGAAAGAATGTCACATCCGCTCGTCTGTTCGAGGTCCGGGTTGCTTGCACCGCTGGCTTTCACGGTGAATTTGACTGCTTCAACGACTGAAATTTATGAGGATCCGATTGTTTCTTTGAAAATCTAGGGAGGATGATCTCTGCATTTATGAAGTCTGTCAGTGTGTAGGTGGCCGGAAGCTTGTGTGCTCCTTGAAAAAGGAATCCATGGCCATTCTACAGAGGTTGGATGTTTTTGGGCTTTCTGCTCTGACTCTGAACACAAGGTGTTCACGTTTTGAAAGGCATTTTTTGTTACAAATTCAGTCCTTGGTCTGGTGTATCAGTCTATCCTGTCTTGTAAATGAAAATTTCCTATATGGTGATCTTCTATGCAGATTGAATTTAAATGAAAAACACCTGTTGTGTGTATTGTTTATGATTGTCTCCTGTATGTCATTTGTTTTATTTTCAAACAAGGTTGTCAAGGGCTTCCAAGTTTTTCAGTATATGCATACTATGTGTCTGATTTATTGCGTCTGCTCAAGGAGTGGTTAAATAGGCTTTTGATCAGATACAAAGGAAAATAGATTGCATCATAGGATCTGTTAAGAATGATCATAGGTAATACTTTTTCTTGGACATGTTGCTGTTAGGCAGTAACATTCTTCCTGAGTCCTCTGGATATGAATTCATGTTGTCATAGGGAGAGATTTACATTCTTAGATTTGACTCTGCTGCCCAGATAAGGCACTGGTTTGGGAATCTGTCTGTTCAAAGGGTCTAGGAATGTCCCATAACTCCAAACATCAATTCAAATCATTTCATACTTCCACCTGTTAGTTGTAGGAGTAGGAGTAGAAAACCCCTGCATGCTCTCATACCCAACCAGACATATGTGTCCAAGAATGTTGCCAACCTTGTGATTTGTTACACAAATCTCGGTCTATACATGAGATTATTCTGCCTGTTGCTGTCAAGTTAAATCCTTCTGTCATTGATCTAGTCAAGGTCATATCTTTATCAAATAGGGACACCCCCCTTGGTGCGGCAGAACCAGAAGTGAAGGGGAGGAGCTCACGCAACCTCCTGTATTTAGTTGGCTGAATCTACACGTGCATAGGAACTGGCAAACCCTAATGCTGATTCAGAGAAAAAAAAAACAACACTAGGCATGTTCTCAATCCGGAACTCCATGACGGAAGCGGTGGTGGCACAAGCAATAAGGATATTCTCCCAATCCATCCTCAACTCCTGAATGTTGTTCATAAAGGTCAGGAACGAAGATGCATCCTCCAGATGGGATTCCTGAGTAAGATACCCAGGCTTGAAGTACATGTTCTGCATCTTGCTCTTCAATTCTTCCAAGTTAATGATCCCAACTTTAGCTACCTCTAGGTCAAACCATGCCTCCATGGACACAAGGATTGTCTTGGATTTCTCTCAGCATGGAGTGGGCCTGAGCGACGTCACCGTCAATCTTCTCCAAATTATCTCTCTTCATGACCAAGGCGGAGTACCATCTGAGGAAATCATATGCAGCATTAGCCTGTATCACCTTGTCCCTCACCAAGTCCTGCTTTGGGGTGTTCATCAGTGCCTTCAGCCTAGGAATAGTTTCCTCCCAGACGACTGTGAATTGTTGGCAGGCATCTAAAATTGCTTGTATTCTATCCATGAGTGCGGTAACTCTCCCATTCACCCGGACGAAGTCTTCTATGAACTTATGGGCTCTATCCGAGACCTTCTCCATCCAACCTCTTGCTATATGGCCAGCTGCCCTCAACACTTCAAGTTCAGTTAAGGATTCCTTGGTCAGGCTTGCAGGTTGGACTATGACTCCTTGGGCAGACTGCAATGGGCCCACGAGATGATGGATGTACTACCTTAATTCCCCGTTCTCCCTCTTCAACTGATTCTTTTTTTCTTCCTTCATCAACCTTTCCTTGATGGCGGCCACGGAATCCTCCAGTTCCTCCATTTCTTGATCCTTCGTGATTGGTCCAAGGTCACCCTTCAATATGTCAAAATCCTCGGGACTGATGTCCTCCTTTGCCTCACTCACCCTGGGAGTTGCTACCTCTACTCGGCGAGACCCTGATTCATCCCTTGTGATCCTGGAAAACCTTTTTACCTTCCTTGGATTTGCGGATTTCCCTATCCTAGCCAGGAAATTACCAAGTTTGGTGGAAGGATCATTCTTCTTGACTACCTTCTTCTGCAACCTGTCCTGTAACCAATTGGGTTTTGCGGATGGATTGACTTCCTTCTGTGGTCCCTGTGGATCTTGACCAACTTGTGGTGTGGATGTCGGTACTTCGCCAAAATTGAACTCCTCGTCGAGGAATTCCAAATCAGGGTGACGGAGCATGTCCTCAAGTCGGACCTCTCCTGGATTCCGTGATGAAAGGTTAGGCTAATTTCCCACCACTAGGCTGGGAGTCCGTTCCCGGGCGGAATCCATGGATTCATTATCCTCCTGATCAGCTTGCTCATTCGGGATCATTTCCTCCTCCACGGGTCCTTTATCCTTAACTGTTTGCGTATTGTCATCAGAAAAAAGATCAACCTCCCGGACGGACGAAGTGCTGGCGGAGTGAGGCCTACTTGCATTATGTTCCTCCTGATCAGGTCCTCTAATAAATTCCTTCCAAGCCTTCACTCTCTTCGCTGGTGGATCTTTTGCAGTTCTGTTCCTTGCTTACTGTCTCCCTGTCCCTTGCTCTTTTGCAGGAGTTCCCTCGGTCATGTCCTCATCAGAAGACTAGGAATCCAAGTCCCCCATCAGGTCATAAGTTGGGCGGATGCCCTTCTTGTGCAATCTATCCGTCTGCTAGTTTATCAATTTCTGTGTATTTGTCAGCATGGGTTTCATTAGATCATCTAAGTGGGTGACCTCGGGATCAGACCAAACAAGTAGCGGAAGAGGCTTGTCTTTCTCATGTTCAACGACGAGCTGGACTTGTCTCCCATCCTCCTTTACTTGATCCGGGAATGAAAAGACTTTATCTGCCCTGATCATATCCACTGATAGTCGGGAATACATCCGTCTCCTGACCTCAAAGTCATCTTCAGCATTGGCCCAGTGGTCCTCCAGATGTACCTTATGTCTATGCTTCCTTTCACATGCTACCCGGGTGGTATTGAATGGATCGAAGTTCTCCCGCAAGGAATAAGTCACTAGGTTATAGAATTGCAGCTCCTCTTCGGATTTTTTGGCGGCCTGGAGAGGTGGGCATGCTTCGACTGCATCTTCCGTCTAGACTGGGTAGGCTACCCCGGCCTTCTTCTTCTTCTGAACTTTGTCATATGCCGAGAGTTGCCTTGTCAATTCCAACAGGACCATCTTGTCCGACGGATACCTCGGCAGTCTATATGGACAGGCAGAGAATCCTTGCACTCAGATGTATGTGAACTTCGGGAACTGGATGAACCAGGAGCCATAAGTCCTGATCAATTGCTTGGACTCGGGTGATAACCTTTGGTGAGTGCCTCCTTGGAGGGTCCTGGTGATGTGCATGGCGAATGCGTCATTAAACCTCCTGAAATGGTTTATGTTCTGGAGATGAAGATGGGTGTAGCAATCATAGACTTTGACTTGCCCTTCTTGATTGCCGATATGTCCTTTCCATGACAGTCCTCAATATTTGTTATTCCTTGCCAGCATATAGATCACATAGGAACTCATGTAAAAGGCCTTTGATTCCTCCCGATTTTTTAATTGTGCATCAATACTGTCACTGAGGAGTCGAGCCCAATCAATCATCTTCGAGCCCAATCAATCATCTTCGTCCTAGCAGTGACCTCCTCAATGTAGTAGAACATCCATGGCCTGAAGGTAGAGGACTGAGGACTTCCCATGATCCTGTTCAACATGACGACCAGGTCTCCATGCTCTTGCTTGAAGTCGGATTTGAGGAGTGTCCTTGGCAACTTGGAACGGTGAGGCCTTTTCTTTTGCATCCATGACTTGTTGATGATCCCAAAACAGGTTGTCGGATCGTCCTGGAACATGTCGGCTGCCTCCTCCTTGCTTGTATGCTCGATGGGACTATAGGCAAGAATGTTGAATGCCTCCGCAATCTTTTCCTTGGAGAAGTAGACTACCATTGTGTTGTTGCGGTCGACAACCATCCTTCATTCAGGATCATGGTGCATGAAACATTCCACGATCAGCTCGGGACAAGGAATGGCGGGTGGGAAACATGCGGCGGAGGCAACTCCGTTTCGAATGATCTTAACTGCAAGGGAGGATGGAGGACGTCCATCAATCCTGTACATACACCTCCTAATCTCCTCCATGCTTGAGGGATGGATGTTGGTGTCTCCCACGTTCGCCCATTTTGAGATGATTCTGGACTCCGGAAGTGTTCCTTTTTGGGCATCCTTCATTTGAGTTTGTCTCGAAGAGCTCGCCTTGGCACTTGCCATTCACCTGTGGAATCAAGGGAAGAAATAACAAAGTATAAGTTTTTTGAGAAGGTAAGGATGGAGGCGGGATGAAGGCTTTTATTCCGAAACACGAGAAGTTAGTATGACAAATTTATGCATGTGGGACTAAAATCATGAAATGTCAAATGCATAGGAAAGAGAAGACAACAATATTCTAAGTAAGAAGGATTATCCTATGCATTCACATACCTTTCTCTTGGACAAGGAACTTTGGCCTTCAATAAAATTTCTGATTTTAGGATGGATTTCTGACCTCTTGATGGATTTTTTGACTTTTGTGCAGGAATTTCTGAGTTTTAATGGATTTTTTTGCCAAGAAATCTGCCCTTGGAATGTTCAGAAATTTGAGTCTTGGAGAAGGATTCGCCTTGGGATGGAGTCTTGGCTTTGGAGGATGAAATCTGCCCTTTGGAATGTGCTTTTCTGCCCTTGGAATGCAGAAATCTGCTTTAAACCTACAGAAAAATCTGCCCTAATGACAAATTTAGCTTAGGACATGATGAAATCTGCACTCCTCCTTGATGAACTTTATTCTCCAAATGATGAAATTCCTTCCTAGAATGCTAAAATCTGCCTTTTGCTTTGGAATTGTGTTTGGAATGAGAGGAAATGACCTTGAGCGCTCCTTATATAGGGATTTAAACCCCCCTATGCCACTTGGCCGACCTAGATTGGTCTAAAAAGAACTTAGCCGCCATACTTTATTACATGGCCGACCTAGACTTTTGTCCTTATCTTCCAAGGCGGTGGCGTGAATTTCCATGTGTCGGGGATTCTTGCTGGTCAGGGATTATGCAACCATGGATAAACTTCTTTCCGAGTCAGGAATTTCTTCCCTTGGAGTGATTCTGAAACTCATTTGTTGAAATTTGGCTAAGTCTTGGAATATTGCTCTTGTGAAGAATCTTCAGAAGGAAGGTCCTGATCTTGCGTTTGAACAGGAATCTTCTTGGGTTGCTCATTCCAATGGGACTGGAATCCTTCAGGCTAGGTCATACTCCCAGGCTGCGTCAGGAGTGTACTGCAGTCATGTTGTCCAGGAGCGCAAATTCCAGGGGGAAGGGGATTTTAAGCTCAGGACAAAAAATCCCCCTGGAGCGCATAATCCACCTGGTCATGGATAGTGCGACCAGGGACAGATTCCTTCCAGGATTTCCTCTCTCTCAAACTTACTTTCAAGTTCTTTTGTCAGAATTTTGCCAAGTTTTGGAAATCTTCTCCTGCAGGATCTCATGAAGGTTATCATTTCATTTTCGACAGGAATCATTTGCAAAGGGAACTGGACTTCTTCCGTCCAGGAGCACAAATTCCCTGAGGAAGTGGATTTTGCACCCTGGTCAAAAAACTCTCCAAGAGCGCAAATTCCCTGAGGTCCAGGAATTGGCGACCTGGACAGGACACTTTCCCTGAGCGCACATTTCAACAGGTCATGGATTTTGCGCTTTTGTCCTTGTATGTTCAGTTTTCAAGATTTTGGCTAAGGACTTATCCTTCCTTTCAGTTTATTGTTTTGAGTGAGGTTTTAGTTTTGCAAAATGGTGAACTTTAGTTGCTTTACAGAGGTTCAATCATCGACACGGGATCCGGAACAAGGAGTTTTCCTCTATCCCTTCAAGGAATTTCAATTTTCATGGTGAAATCTTCCAGACCAACAATGAATTCTTCATTCTGGTACCCATGGACTGGAGTTGAAATGATTTCTTGATAAGTTGCAAAATCCAGTTAGGACAGGAACTGAACAGGACAACCCTGATCCTGGGGCGCATAATCCAGTACCTACTGGATTAAGCGACCAGGGATAAAATCCTTCCCTAGGCGCATATCCCAGTAGGTATTGGATTATGCCTGTGGCACAGTTCATCAGTCATCAAGAGGGGTACTTGAACATTTATTGTTTTGAAATTTGCTCTAAGTCTTTGAAAAAACTCTATTGATTTGAGAATCCTCCAATTTTATGATCTGAGATTGAGTGAGTCTTGGATTGGGAGCAGAAGGACGTCCCTTGGATTGAACTTCCTGACTGGATTCTCGGACAGGAGTCCGGATTTGACTTCCGGATTGGGACTAGAGTCTGGAACAAGATTAGACTTGAGTTCCATTGCGGGAGTGGAGTGGGTTCACTTTTTAAGATGGAAAGATAAACTCCTTCCCGAGGATTGTCCAGGACAGGCAGTTAGGGTTCCAAGTCCACGCCGGAGGGATCCATCAAGTTCACTTCTGCCAGAAAGCTTGGGATTAGAGCAAGAATCCGGGCTATGTCAAAAGAGGGGGACCCAATTTGCAATTGGGGTTGATGTTGTAAAAAGGTCACAACATGTACCTTTGCCAATTTCTAGCAATATTCCATCAAGATCACTTGATCAATACAGTACTATGGAAGCTTATTAGGATATGAGTCAAACATGCATAATCAAATATAGGTGAACATGCAGAATTGAATAAACCAATCAACCATGGTTTTATGGGCCTTATAGGATCTCGAGGAGGATTGGGGAGGTTGCTTATGAGATTGACTTGCTAAAATATAGCAAGATCCATAATGTATTTCATGTTTCATGCTTCAAAAAGGCACTTCGACATCATATTACTCCTATAGAGTTGCCACCAATTGATGATGAGGGTAAATTGATTTTGGTGTCTAAAGTTATCGTTGATGTGAGAGAGAGGCAGTTGACAAATAGAAGCATAATGAAGTATTTGGTGAGCTGTGTAATGCCCCCTTTTTCCAAGTGATCACCTAAGGGAGTCAGTTAGCCTATTCTATTCCTATCGGCTAAGCTGGAAGGGCTAGGGAATAACCTAATTGGTTAAATACTATATTTAACAAATTTTATTAGCTCTCTTCGAGATGAGAAATGACTTCTAATATTTTTATGAGCCAGGTGGTGAAGAGAAATAATTAAAAGAAAAACACTGAGGTGAGCGACCCAAGGAGGAGAAAAAGAAATAAAGAAAAGGAAAATAAAATAAAGAAAAAGATGAAGAGGGGCGCCCAGGGAGGTCGGCCAAGAGATGAAGGAGAAAAGACAAAATAAAATAAAATAAATTGTCAAGATGAGGTTGGCTAGAGCTGGAATTGGGAGAATATTGGCTATAAAAGCAAGTGTAATGTGCCGTACTTGTTTGTATATTTTTAAAGTCTTTTTATGTGTTATTTTAAATTTTTTTTTAGAATGGTCTTTCAGATAGACAGAAGATGCAGAAGGGGTTTTCAGTTTCCCTGCAGATTTTTTGCCAGAGCATATAATATATGGCATATAACAAAAACCCAGAAAATATACAAGAGATATGAATAAACTAACAACTACCCAGATAGCAAAATGGCCAATAAACAATTACTATCACATACCCATGTTGAAATATGCAACTTGGTACATCAGCTGGAAATGGACCAGCAAGTTGGTATGGTTGGAGCCTGGAAATGCCTCAAATCTCCAGAATGTGATATGGAATGTCAATACAAATGTTATCAACAACATTAATGCTCCCAAATGCCAAAGTTGAGTGAGAAATAGAAGCTGAAATCAAAGATTGGTGAGTTCACAAGGACCCACGTCCTCCATGGAAGTGTACAGCTGGCTGAAGATGAAATCTGCAATGAACACCATTCAAACCTCCTTGAAACTGGTCAAAAAATGATCTGCAATGACCTCCAATGCTAGGCGACCAAGAAGGAAGAGAGAATATGCCAAAAACACACCAAAATCAATCCCCACAAAGAGTACACCTGGCTGGAGCAATACGGCCAGCAGCAACAATAAATGACAGCCCAAAACAATGTGTTATCAGCTCCAAAATCCTCAAGCAATTGATCTCTGCAATAGATTATGAAGAACTCCAAAGAAAATGCAAGAGAAAAGGTCAAGTTCTCCTCAAACCCTCGTCATACGAACTCCATTGAAGCTCCAATGTGAATACTGGATGCATCCACCGTCAATGGCACCTTTAGGTGGTATTGCACACCTGTAGAATGTCGTCACTCAAGGAGGTTTTCGTCTCCAAGAGCCTGGTTCGAATGAACAAACCCTCAAAACCCTAGCAGAGCTCAAATAGAAAAAATATCATAACAAGCATAATGCAAAATGAGCTTTTTTCACCTTTTATTCCTCTCCCCAACACAATGCCCATCTTGGAGGGAATTGCATTTGTTTTAATATTTTAATTTTGTCACCTTATGTCTCCCATGGGCACCCAACTCCTAGGGGAAGTCACTTTAAAGTTGCAACTTAACTTTATAAAGTGACAATATAATATTAGCTCATTAAGTCCCAATTAAATAATACATTAAACTTCAGACTTTAAAATATCTGCCAAGACGGTGTCAGAATGCAATGATCTATAGCTCGTCGGAAAGCCCTCAACAAGATGAATCTGACCCCTCTGAAAATCCCGAATCAACACTAAACCCAGACTTACTAAAAATAGTAAGTACCGACCAAGAGCAGACAAAGCCAACTCCGAGGGTGCCAACTGGATCCACTGAATATGAACCACCTCTCCATCACTGACAAATACCTCCAAGGCCAAACTAACTCCAATTCCCTAACCAAACTGCTAGTCCACGGGAACTCAATAATGGGCTAACCATGTGTCAAGAAGGGAACATTACAGTCTGCCCTCCCTAAGATTGCTTGCCTCAAGCAATCTCAGATCAGGATGCTCCAATATCTGTTCATTCTCCCAAGTAGCATCCTCAACTGGCAAGTGCTTTCATTTAACCAGGTACTACCTGATAATCCTCCTCAAATTACGTTCTCTGGTATCAATTATTGCTTCAGGTACCAATATCAATTTTCCCTCTTCATCAAGGAGGCAGCTCAACTGATGGTGTCACATTATGCCCTAGTGCCTTCTTGAGGCGTGATACATGAAAAACATTATGTACCCTGCTACCTGCTGGAAGTTCTAACTCATAAGCCACTTCTCCAATCCTCTTGGAGATCCTGAAAGGTCCATAATATCGTGGCTTAAGTTTCTCTGCTCCACTCTTCTTGAGAGTGGACTTTTTATAGGGCTGCAACATGAGGTATACCATGTCACCAACCTCAAATGATCGCCCAATTCCCTGCTGATCTACATACTGCTTCTACTGATTCTAAGCTTTCTGTATGTTTTCTTTCAAAGACCTCATGATATCCTGACTCTCCTGAAGGTCTTTGGCCTTAGGCACTCTGCTATCACCAAACAACAAATCAACAAAGCTCAGTGCCTCATACCCATACAAGGCCATAAAAGGTGACATCTATATAGACATGTGGTAAGTGGAGTTGTAGCAATACTCCCCCATATGAAGCCACTTTACCCATGCCTTCTGCTGCCCAGAAACATAATTGCGGAGGTATGCTTCCACCCATTTATTAACTATCTCTATCTGACCATCTGTCTGTGGGTGGTAGCTAGTGCTGAGGGTGAGCTATGTCCCTGTCAACCTAAAGAGCTCCTGCCAAAAATTACTGAGGAACCTGTTGTCTCTGTCACTGACAATGTTCCGTGGCAACCCATGAAGTCGAAATACCTCACGAAAGAACAACTCTGCAACCTGAGCTGCAGTGTAGGTGGTAGGGATGGCAAAGAAATGTGCATACTTTGTCAATCTGTCCACTACCACGAAAATACAATCCCTGCCTTGGACTTTTGGTAAACCTATGATAAAGTCCATAGAGATGCTATCCCACTTCCTCTCAGGAATGAGCAGGGGCTGCAATAATCCTCCTGGAAATAAGTGCTCCTGTTTATTCTGCTGACATATCGGGTACTCTCTCACATACTGCATCACTTTTGCCTTGAGGCCCTTCCAGGTGAACCTCTCCTTAACCTGCCTGTAAGTTTTGAAGTATCCTGGATGCCCTACCATAGGCAAATCATGGAATGCCCTCAAAACTCTCTGCTTCATCTGTGAACCTGGCACCAAGAAGATCTTGTCCTTGTAAATGATCAAATCATTTATCACTATGTACCTGTCATCCTTGATGGTGCCATCAATTATTCCAGTAGCCCATGCATCCTTAGCATATTCAGTAGATATCATCTCCCTCCAATCATCAGCAATGGCACCTAATGCACACAAATGGGGCCTCCTGGATAAAGCATCAACAACAATGTTTTTCTTACCTTTGACATAAACAATGTCAAAGTCGTAAGCTTGTAATTTGCTGACCCGCTTCTGTTGCCTCTCATTCAAATCTTTCTATCCAAGGAAATGCTTCAGACTGTTATGATCTGTCTTAACTACAAACTTGTTGCCCACCAAATACTGTTTGAATTTAGCTAATGCATGTATTATGGCTAACATCTCCTTGTCATAAATGTTGTAACTTCGTTCCACACCCCTCAACTTCCTGCTCTTGAATGCTATGGGGTGCTTATCCTGCATAATTACCGCCCCAATGCCTTCTCCTGAGGCATCGCACTGCAACTCGAAAGGTTTGCTGAAATCTAGTATTGCCAACACACGGCATGTACTCATAATCTGCTTGAATCTGTCAAAGCACTCCTGTGTACTCCCTGTCCAACTAAAAGCATTCTTACGAGTCAAATCTGTGAGGGGTGCAGCTGACTAGAAAAACCCCTTCACAAACCTGCGGTAATATCCACATAGACCAAGGAATCCCTTCAATTGAGTGAGATTCTTTGGTGGTGGCCAATCCACTATTGCCCAAATCTTCTCCAAGTCTACCTTCACGCTGCCAACACTGATAATATGACCCAAGTAAAGCAACTCGGTCATCCCAAATTCACACTTTGACATTTTTGCATAAAGTGACTCTCCAGAATGCTCAGCACAATGTCAATGTGTTTCAAGTTTTCTTCCCATGTCTTGTTGTAAATCAAAATATCATCAAAAAATATCAAAACAAACCATCTCAGCTACTCACGGAAAACTCTGTTCATGCAAGACTGGAAGGTAGCTGGTGCATTTGTCAAGCTGAATGGCATGACTAGGAACTCAAAGTGCCCATAGTGACACCTGAATGTTGTCTTCTACACATCCTCATCTCTGACCCGAATCTAATGATACCCGGATCTCAAGTCTATCTTAGAGAAGTAACAGGCACCGTGCAACTCATCAATCAGCTCATCTATCCTGGGTATAGGGTACCTGTCCTTGATTGTTTTCTTGTTGAGTTCTCTTTAATCGATGCAAATTCCCATCCTTTTTCTTCACTAACACCACTAATGATGCAAATGGACTCTTACTTGGTCTGATATGTCCCATCTTGAGAAGCTCTTTGATAGCTTTCTTGATTTCATCCTTATATCTTTTCGGGTGCCTGTATGGTGTAGTAATTACTAGCTTTGCACCCTCCTCCAACTCGATCACATGCTCAGTACCCCTGTCAAGGGGTCTACCTGGTGGAATATCACTAAACACTTTGGTGTGTTTAGTCAAGAGAGCCTGTATGTCAGGTGGTTACTCTCGCTTCTGCTGCTTTGAAGCTGCAGGCATCACCATCACCTATGTTGCCCACTATACCTAATCATGGCGAATCAACCGATCCATCCGTTTGAGAGAAACAACTCTCAATCTGAAATGCCCCTGAGCACATGTCTAACTTCGTTCACCTCAAACTTCATCTCCATCGTTCTCAAGTTGAGAGTGAACTCGCCTATCTCATGTAACCACTTCATACCCAGCACAACATCCATGTCACCCATGCTAACAACATAAAATTCTGACTGGCAAGTGTAATTGTTTAGCTAGATGATCAAATTGGGTATCCTCCTCGTGCACGTGAGTATGAACCCATCGGCTACCTTCACCTTAAACCCCCCAAACTCCTCTGTCTTCAATCCCCTCTTTGCAACCAAGCCCTCATCTATGAAGTTGTGAGTGGCACCTGTATCTAATAGTGTAATGCATCTCTGTCCACCCAACACTCTTGCGATCCTAAATGACCCTTCTCTCTGAATGCTCGAGATATGGGCTATAGGTAGAGAGGTTTCCTCCTTATCTGATACTTCAAACGCAACATCTGACCCCGAATCATTGTCTTCCGTATGCTGCTGTGAATGTGTCTCAGACTCCATGGACTCATCTGCTGTGTTGTACCCAATCCAAAAATTTTGCTTCATTAAGGCATTTTGAGCAAGTCTAGAAAATTTTTTGTCAAAAAGTCAAAAAAGCAAAATTTCTAAAAATAGAAATTTCTATTTTTAGAAAGTTTCTAAAAATAGACGTCAAATTAGGTTTTCTAGGTTTCTTGAGATACGGACGCTGGCAAAACTTTCTAAAAAAAAAATCTCCGACTTAGGTGTTGCGCTTGATTCTCATTGGTCGATTTTGCTTCACGATTAGCATGGTCCTGACAGAATCTGCAAAAGGTCAAGTTTTCTCTACCGGGTCATTTCTGTTTTTCGAAAGGCGAAGCATGAGCTCTGAAGTCGTCAATGAAGGAAGTTCATCTGTCAAAGCTCGTTTTTAGGCTTTCAACGTTGTTCCAACGACACAGAACCAACAAATAGTTGTCGATTCGACGAAGAACGCAAAACGAAGCAAGGTCAATCCGGAGTGAGGAGAAAAGTTGAAAATCATCAAATTTGACTAAGTCTAGAGAATCCAGGCACCCCAGGAGGCTTGGGGCCCCCAGTCCCACCAGTGTTAGAAATTTTTTTCGCGTTTTTTCGAGAAAATGCGAGAAGTGTGTCCGGTGGGCATAAAAGCAGTTGTTTTGATCATCAGATTTTGAAAAGCTGGAAAATTCATCAGATGTACCCAAGTTACCTAGTTCATTCATCATCCGGTGACAGTTGACTGACGAAATCATCGAAATCGGTATCAAGAAGCAACTGTCGGCACGCAAAACGGAGCAAGTTGCAAACGAGAGTTGGAGATCAGGAAAATGGTTAAGTCTGAAGAAACCAAGTGCCCCTTGAGGCTAGGGGTGCCCAACTTCTCCAGTGTTGGATTTTTTTCATGTTTTTCGAGAAACGTCAAAAATGCTTCCGTCAGCCCGTTTCCAGTTGGTCAAACTTGGTCAAACTCAGTCAAAAGGCCCGTAACAGCAGGATATTCATCTCAGATATGCTCAGGTTATCTAGTCTACCCTTATCCTGATGCCTGTCTCTGGAATCCTGAAATTGACTAAGTTTGATGCCCTGAAGCCCTGAAAATTTGACTAAGTTTGAAATTTGGTGGATCCTCAAAAATCTAGAATCTACATGTCAAATCCCATGGATCTGAGACCTATCTCAAATATCCTGAAAGTATATTTCAAAATATTTAAAGTATAGGAAAATACTTAAATATATTTTGAAATATACGTCAAGCAGTGTAGGAGTCAAGGACAACACTGAGAGGGGGGGTGAATCAGTGTTGTGTGAATTTTCAAATCTTTTTCAAACTTTGACTTGGAGAGCATAAGGAGAGAAAGTAATCATTGAATTGTCAAACACATATGCACATAACTTTGTCAAACACATATGCACATAACTGAGAATGATAAACAAAACTCATGAGTAAAACATACAACCATAGAAAGATGACCAATATGAATCAAGACACAAGAATTACTGGAGTGGAAAACCCTCTCTGGGTAGAAAAACCACTCATGAAGTGCCTCACTGGCTTAACTTTGAAAACATCTTACAAAGCCTCACTGGCTGAATATTATGTCTCACTGACTATTGAGGTCTCACTGACCTACAAGCCTCACTGGCATACTATTTAGAAGCACCAGCTTCAAAGAGCACCAACCCCTATTACAGAACAAACTGAAAACACAAATTCAGAGGGTTTCTCTGTTTCAATACATAACTTTTATTCTCTCTTATGTGTTCAAATGGTCATTCCATTCAAAAATCAATTCTTCATCCAGATATGCTCAACAACACTACTTTTCTCTGTATATTTCATCTCTGCCTTACCGTCATACAATCAATGCACCTGATTATTATTGCAATTGCATATTGTCTTTCTGATCACCTTGTCAATCTCTGTATCTGTATTTGATCCCTGTCAGTTCATCATAGATCTGCACAACATCACTCCACTCATCTTGTTAATCCACAAGCCACTTTAATCAAAGCATCTGTAATGTCATTAAATAAAATCTGAATATCTTTCACAACCCATCACAAAGCACTTTTCTGAAAAACCTTTCATATTCTCTTCTCTATATTTAAAACAAAATATCTTCCCGTCAATTCTATGCATTAAAAAATCTTTTGATCTTCCTCTTCTCTGTACATGATCCTTCATATTCTTTTTAAAAAAAAATCACTGGATTGCTTAATTTTTCATTATCCTCTTCAAATTCTTCTTCAAAAATAATCTCCTGCAAAATAAAAAATCTTTATCCAATCTGCAACAAAAATTAATTTCTCCTCAATCTGCCTTATTCTCAAAATAATCCTTTCAAAAACAATCTCCAATCTCCATAAAAAAATCTCCCAAAAAAAATTAGTCTTTAAAAAACTCTTCATAAAAAACTCTTCATAAAAATCTCCTTATTACAAAATCTCTTCACAAAAAATAATAAAAATCTCCTTATCAAAAATATTCCTTAAAAAAAATACATCTCATAAAAAAAATCCCACTCCAAAAAAAAACTTCTCACACTATTCAAGATCACCTCCAATCTCCTTAATTTAAAATCTCACATAATACAAAATGAACTTTCAAATTTCAATTCTATCTTCAATTTTGTTCAACTTCTAATTCCTTGCTTTTAGAAATGTTTAATAAAATCTGCCTCCTATATTCTTTCCAAGTCACGAGAAAAATAGAAACAAATCTTCATGGAAATTTCCTTAAGCATACATAAAATCTGCCTTAAAAAAAAATTCTAATAATAATAGCCTTCTAAAAAGGCATCCCCACTATCTCCTCCAATTTATACGATGGAGAGTCTTTTTTTAAAAATCAGCCTTTTTAAAAAAATCTAACTCCTTATTTTAAGGCTTTTAAAAAGAACTTATAAACTCCACTTTATAAGGAAAGCTTATAAAAAGCTTATAAAGTTAAAATAATTTCTAAAAGACCATCCACTTATAAGCTTATAAAAGAATTTATAAAAGAGTTTATAAAGCTTATAATGTTAAAAGAATTTCTAAAAGGAGTTAAACCTTGGGACCTTAAACAAAGTTTAATTTTGGCAGAGATGTATGAGACTGTCACCAAACTCAACATGTAACCTTTATCATGATTACCCAACTGATATAGAGAACACCACAACATATCTCCAAGACTATCATCAACTCAATAATCAATCAACAGTTTTAGTGATGGGGAAAACAACAATGGATTGAAATCAACTCCTTAGTATCAATACCAAGCAACATGAACTCTGTAGATATCACCATAGCATAACAACATATGAGTGTCCTGATTCTCTCATTGCAAATCCCATTCCCTTCCAACTGTGATAAAGTGACATCAATGTACTTGTGATCCTGTAAGCACTTGAAACACCAATATAGTGAACATGATTGGTACATGAATGTTATCAAACACTTGTAAAATTATCATCCATTTATCAAATCAATCCCAACTGACAACATCCTTCAACACTATGTGAACAACTGTGAAATGCATGACCATGAACAACCTTTGTAAATAGTACAAGTGATCCTCAAATATCCTGTAGTCTTGATGATACCTTGTGAAGATGCACAACAACTCAACTCTCTCAATACCTTTTGACATCAATGACAAACTATCACCATCAAGCAGGACCTTCGAAATCTGTGGAATTCAAGATTTGCCGCAGAAATTGAAAAATTTCAAAAAAATTCTAAGGCATGGAATCTCAGGTGCCCCAGGAGGCTAGGGGCGCCCATCTTCTCCAGACTTAGTTTATTTTTCATGTTTTTCCGGGAATGAAGAAAAGCTGCAAATCTTCAAAAATGAAAATTTCAAATTTCAGAAAAATGACTAAGGCATGACAAACCAGGCGCCCCTGGAGGCTAGGGGCGCCCAAGTTCACCAGAGATAGATTATTTTCGTGTTTGACAGTGTTTTCTGACGGCCATTTCCCGATCTTCACCCGGTGGCAGATTCTAGAGGTCGGATTTGCAGTTGAACGACGTCAGATCGTCTGTCCGAGTCTGGGGATGAAATCACAATTAATAGGTCTCCAAAATATCAGGATCAGTCAGCTTTTTCAGTCAACGGGGACACTTCACCATCTTGTTGAAGTCAGAGACAGGCCATACTGGAGTCAGAACGAGTGCAAAAGTGTCGAAAACGAAAAAAAATTGGCTAACACTTTTGTCAACTCGCGTGTTTGATGACATCATCAAAAGAAGATATTTTCATCATCTCACATATGAAGCCATAGGCAGCTATAAAATAGGGATTCTTCCTATTCGAAGACATCCACTTGGATTTGTGCTTTAAAAGATGCTTTCTTCATGGATAAGATTGAAGCTTTATTTCTTCACAAAGAAGGCTGCTTTTTCGCCCTAAAGTTTTATAAAGACAAGCTTTTGGCCGATTTTATTAATTACTTTTACAGGGTGCATCCAGAGGAAGGATTTTTATTTTTCTTTCAACGAAGATTCGAATGCTCAAACGAAGTGCTTTTTCAGCGTTCTTCATAGTTTTAGGTTGAGGAAACAAGGAGGCACGCTTTTTCAGGGTCCTTTTTTCTAGGGGATTGTTTTTAGAAATTGGACTGAAGCTTTTTTAGTTTTCCTCGAGATGGGTCCATCCAGAATTTCAGTCTCTTGAAGATTGGGAATTTTGCTTTTTTCGGGAATCTGTTTTTTTGCTATTTTTCAAGAAATCCTCCGCTTTTTCAGAATTTGACAAACTGGGTTGCTTCAGAACGGAATTATCTACAAAACCCATGTGCTAGCTTTTTTTCACTCAGAATCTGTTTTTTAGAAGAAAACAGCAAAAAAAAATATCAATGGATGACATCACCATAAAGCAAGAATGTAGATGAGAATGTGACTCAAAAGAAAGCAACTTTAAATCAGATTCTTTTTGTTTTAAAACATTTGCTTTCATCCTAAGCTCATCCATTCTATATTTAGAAATGAAATCACTTTGTAATAGTTGGAGTTTTCTTTGCTTTAAAGCGTTTGTTAGTTGTATCTTTGTCTTAGAATAGAAATAAAGCTTGCGAGTTGGCAAGTTAGGGTTAATCAAAGAGATTTGAGGGTTCCCTACTCCTTTGATTTTAATATAAATAAGGGCAACCTTGCCCATTGTAATAGATCGACTTTTGTGATAACAAATTTGCAGTGCCTATTCTAGCCTGCAAACCTTGTTATTCCAAGTGTTTGTTCACTCTGTGTTCATTGTAAGGAAGCAGTGTTGAAGATAACCTATTTTGTTGTGCCTATTCTAGCCTGCATAATTGTTATTGAAAGTGCTTCTTCTCTCTGTGTAATCTGTTCTCAAGTGTTTGATCGCTTGTTGTATGCCTGCCTTTTGCTACAATATTGTTGTCCTAGAGTTGTATCAACTTTGTGATATTGAATAGAAGTCTCATGCCTATTTTGCTCTGATATTCTATCTCAATTCATCAAGTTTTCGTCGTCAGATGTGTAGCTTTTGTAGCTTTCATTTCAGTTTTTATCATTGAAGTACTATAAGTCTTGTGGTGTAAATCTGGGAGAAAATTGCTTAAGTTTTTGTTAAAACAATCATTCCTTGTTCACTTTTAATTTCCTTTGCTCTGAATTTACTTAGGAGATTAAAAGCATCGTTAGTCTATGCTTAATTGTAGTGGAAGTTTTAAAAAAGGAAAAAACCTCTTCTGCAACGTTTAGAGTTTTATAACCTTGTGCTCGCAGCTGAGAATCAAAAAGAAGATAGGCGAAGTTTAATTTATCTTTTCAGCGAACATTAGCAAAAAGGGAACTCCCCCTTTCAATAGGAGAGCAGTTTATCTGTGCATAGTTGTCCGTTTCCAACTCGCATTCCAGAGGTGCGAATTGAAACACCAACATGCTGAAAAGTATTCAATCTGTTTGGCTTTTCCTTGGGCTGCACACTTGTGCTTAGGATCCCCAGGCTCTCTGCAGTGAAAATAGAGCTTCTTCCTCCTAAGGTCATTCAGTTGATCATTGTCTAACCTAGAAGAACTCTTTTGTGGTTGATGTCCTGAGTCCCTGTGGAAATGCCTCATGTCTCTCTCCTTATCCCTCCTATGCTGGAATCTCTTAGTCTGGAATTTACTCCTTCACGCAGAAGACTCCATATCATGGGCCTTCTTCATGGCCTCCTGCAATGACATAGGGTCCAAACCCTTCACCCATCCTCGTAGAGGATCAGACAAACCATCAACAAAGAGCATTATCAACCTCCTCTCTGATATATCTGAAACCATGATAGAAAGATCCTGGAACTCTGAAATGTATGAGTCCACCGATCCACTCTATCTTAACTGTGCCAGCTCCTTAAACTACAACTTAGGGTCTTTCTTGTCGAACCTGTCTATGAGTCTGGCTGTGAACTCAACATATGATGTAATCTGGTCATGTCCCAGAGTTACCTTCTCGTTACTCCACAACTTGTGTGCACTGCCCTCTAGGTGCAAGGCTGCATATGTGGTGGCATCAGTTTCTGGCATGGGGCTGATCTGGAGATAACTATCCAACTTTTGGACACAAGCTCTCACTGAAATCTTTCCTGAACCATCAAAGTAAGGTAAAGTCATTTTATTGGCTTTCTTTTAGAGCTCATTATTCTGCTGCCTGGTACCTACTCTGGGTCTATGCCTCATCCTAAGATCTGAATAATCCCTGAAAGTCATCTCAGCCCGAAACTCCGCACTAGAAGCCTGCCAATCTCTAAAGATCTCATCCTGAAACTCCACCTGTGTAGCATCCTGTTCAAGAATCTCATTCCTCGGCACAAAAATGGGAATGCCCAATCTATCTGCGGTTGTGAGTTGTGTAGCACCTCGGTTATTCACCGAAGCCTCTCCATCAAGATCCATGTCTCTGTTCCTATCACCATTATTTCCATCTCCATTCCGTTCTCCATTACCCTGGTCTCTATGTCTGTCTCCATCATTCCGGTCCCTATTTCTGTCATTCCGGTCTCCGTTTGTAATGTTCCATTTTTGGCGCATTGATTATTGTGTGCATTATGCTTGTTCATATTCGTGTGAAAGCTATTCGACATGTTAGAAGAACTCCAAAGTTCTCGAAGTGGTCGTGGTTCTATCTGCAGAGCAGTTGTGTGTGTCTCAAGTCTTCATTTCATCAAGAATTGAAGTTAAATATCAATGCATTTCTAGTGCTTATTTTGGCTTGGGACTATTATTTTGATAATTAATTAATATTTCACTAAGGTTGCCTAAGGTTGAATTTAATTATTGCAACTTAGTGTAATATTAATTATAAAAGTGGGTTTCCTTCTGGAAAATGGATTATTTCTCTTTGGCATTGAGCTCAGTGGATATCCAGGGTTGCAGTGATGTTTTCAGAAGTTTGATCGGGCTCCCGGATTGGTCTCCAAGATTCTTGGAGGAGCCGTCTAAATATAGAAAGTCACTTGGAAGGCATCATTCATCTTCCCAAACATCATGGAGTATGTTGGTATGCTTAATTTTGCAGTTTGGTGATATTTGAGATTTTCCGTAAATTCAGTTCATTTAATGAGCTAAACAATTAATTATTACACTTAAGTTAAAAAGGTAGGGAAATTTTCATTTAACACTTAAGTGTTATAACTCGTTGGAAAGGGGATGAAAAGCTCTAAATCATGGATGCATCATATTGGGGCCTTGTGAATCAAATATTTCCTTATTTTTGATAAAAGGGTCTTTTGAGCTAAAGGGAGCTTTTAATTAAAAAGGTGACTTTAAGTTGTGCACACATAATGAATTATTTTTTATATTTTTGAGGAGAAATATGAAGGGATAGAAGAAATAATATTTTATTTCCCTCAAAAAGTTATAAAAAGAAGAGATGGGCTCATTGTTTGATCATGCTTGGATTTGTATTGTTACTCTGCTGGATTGAACCTGCGTGTTCTTCCATATTCTCTTGAGGACGAAAACCCTCTTGTGGAATGCTCTTGAGGACAAAAACCCTCTTCAGGTTGGGTGTGGTTTCACTACAAAGTCACTATTGTGCTGAAGACGGATTTGGAGCAAGCTCATTCAAAGTTTGCCATAAAGCTTAATGGATTTTGGTGGTTTTCACTCAGAAAATCACATGGTGCTGATTGGAATCGATTGATGTTTGAAAAAGTTTTGTTTGTGCTTTCAGTTATACATTCTAATGCTATGTTTGATTATTTTTGGAGTAGTGTTGAAGCTTGTTTCCTGAGTTTTGAAGGTATTTCTGCCTTAGCCGTACATACTAGCCGTACATGTTGATTTGGGGTCGATTCTCATTAGAAATTATTGAACATGTTTTTGTTTCAAAACTTGTTTGTAATGTTTGTAGATGGTTATGGCGCCTCATTCAAGGGTATTTTCAGTAGTTTTGGTGCTAATTTGTGATGGCTGTGTGGAATCCGTACCATGCTGAGCCGTACGAACCTGCAGCTGCATTTAATAAATTCCAAATGAAATCTTTATTGAAATGAGTCTCCTTTAGTATTCATTTTGAATGTTATGGTATGTCAATGAAGTTGTAGGAAAGAGTTTGCTCAAAGATTTCTGCATTATGAGTTGTGATTTTATGATTGGGTTTCCAGTGGTGCCGTACAGCAGAAGTTATGGTTTCTGTTGAGTGCAGTTTTGTTTTGGCTTGGGATTATATGGACAGTTTGGGCTTTAGTATAGTTTATATATGAGCTGCAATAACAGTTATGAGTGGGTTGTTCTTCATAGTTTTGGTGTCTTTGATCTATGATAGGGCTGACCATACTATTGATAAGAGGCAGAGTTTATAAGTTAAAAAGGTTGGGAAATGTTCATTTAACACTTAAGTGTTATAGCTCGTTGGAAAGGGCATGAAGAGCTCTAAATCATGGATGCATCATATTGGGGCCTTGTGAATCAAATATTTCCTTTATTTTGATAAAGAGGTCTTTGGAGCTAATAAGGAGCTTTTAATTAAAAAGGTGACTTTAAGTTGTGCACACATAATGAATTATTTTTTATATTTTTGAGGAGAAATATGAAGGGATAGAGGAAATAATATTTTATTTCCCTCAAAAAGTTATAAAAAGAGGTGCTGGGCTCATTGTTGGGAGGCTTATGATTTGTATTGTTTTGCTGCTGGAATGAACCTGTGAGTTCTTCCTTTCTCTTAAGGACGAAAACCCTCTTGCAGAAATTCTTCTTAAGGACGAAAACCCTCTTGGGGTAGATCGGTTTCCGTGGTGAGAGATCCACCCTAGCTGAAGTTGGTGTGGTTTCATACAGAAATCACCATTTGTGCTGAAAGTGGATGTTGGAGCAAGCTCATTTAGGGTTTGCCATGGAGCTCAATAGAGTTGAGAGTTTTGATGAGTGTTGGAGAGATCTTTAGTCTTTCATTTGTAATCCTTTGTAGATGTTTTTGTTAGTATTTTGATCATTCTTCTTGTGTTTTATGTGCTCTTATCTGCTGGTCGTACTCTCTAATGGCCGTACATGTCATGTGAAGAAATCTGAAAATAAAATTAATGGTGATGAGTTTGTGTTGCAAACCTTTTGCATTGTTCTTGTACACCCTAGGAGTCACACTTCATGACATTTTTATGTCTTTAAATGCAATATATGAATAATGGTAAGCTGCTGTACCTTTTCTAGGCCGTACGGCTCAAGAAAAACCAGACTTTGTGAAATGTTGTCTTGGCTGTTTTAAGTGGCACTTCTATGGTAAATATCATTTGTTTGAGGGCAGATTTCATTTGTCATTCATAGATTTTGAGTAGGCAGTTTTGTATATTGATAGCATGCCGTACCATTCTTCTGGGTGCCGTACTAGTCCTCACTAGAGTCTTGTTGCTGTTTAGTAATCTTTACCACTGCCTTGTTCATTGATATTCAAGGGACTTTGCTGAGTATGCTCAGTTATGGATAGAAAATCAGATGGAGTATATTAAAATTCATTGTCTTGTTATCACAAGCATCCGTATTATACAGGAGCAATCTGATATGGCATTTCAAAGTTACAGCAGAGCCATGGATTGAATATCAATCTTGGAATTGATGATCAGCATAACACATTTTGTGATTGCAGGGTTCTTGTGTGAGCATAATCATTGGGAAAGTGATACCAGGCTTCAATAGTCATCTTGATTATCATTTTCAGCTAATACATTGTAATCTTTCTTTATCTGTAACTCACATAATAACCCCTGGATGGTATTACCGCCAGTCTAGAGGAAAAAAACTTTCATATTTGATCTCACCCACTGAACAAGTGGATGGCATTGTAATCTTTCTTTATTTTTCATTACCCACTGAAAAGTGGTGAATTCCCACAACTTGTGGATGCCTGCCGCAGTGGAAGAATTGTAATTTCATTGTTGCATAATTGCTTTGTATAAGCTAAGCACTATATGCTCTCACCTTGCCCATCCTGGGATCTTGGTGATTAGAAAGTGTGAGGCATCTAGTTGGGTTATGCAATTAATGCTAACATTGTCATATCATTATTCTTTATTTTTGAAAAAAATTGGGGTAGCATCTTACATCATTATTCCTGTCATCATCCAACTCAAGGAACAAACGGGTGAGAAGCCGTGTGAGTGCCTTTTGGGACCTGTCCATCCTATTAATCAACTACTGCTGTCCTCTCGCCAAATCATTGAGAATATCTCGTGTACTAGGCTCTCCTATTTCCCTGTCTCCCATTTCTTCAGGATGTTCTAGAAGTACACTGGAAAACGGGTCTGTTCTTGGAACTTCAAGATCTTCCTCACTATACAATACTACTAGCTGCTCCTCAGCAACTACAATCTCTGTATCTGACTCAAATGGATCAACCTATGGTACTTCTCCTCCCTGTATTCTTTGTGGATTCCGTGTACCTAGTCTGGGTCTAAAGTTATATCTATCTGTAAGCCGCATGTCTCATTTTCATCATCTGCATGTCACATTCAACCTCACAGGATGGCAAGATACACTGCTCTGATACCACTGTAATGTGTCGTACCTGTTTGTATATTTTTAAGCTCTTTTTATGTGTTATTTTAATTTTTTTTAGAGTGGTCTTTTAGATAGACAGAAGATGCAGAAGGGGTTTTTAGTTTCCCTGCAGATGTGTTGCTTGAGCATACAATATATGGCATATAACAAAAACCCAGAAAATATACAAGCGATATGAAGAAACTAACAACTACCCAGATAGCAAAATGGCCAATAAACAATTACTATCACATACCCATGTTGAAATATGCAACTTGGTACATTAGTCGGAAATGGACCAGCAAGTGGGTATGGTTGGAAATGCCTCAAATCTCCAGAATGGCAGAATGTGATATGGAATGTCAATACAAATGTTATCAACAACATTAATGCTCCCAAATGCCAAAATTGAGTGAGAAATAGAAGCTGAAATCAAAGATTGGTGAGTTCACAAGGACCCACATCCTCCATGGAAGTGTACAGCTGGCTGAAGATGAAATCTGCAATGAACACCATTCAAAACTCCTTGAAACTGCTCAAAAAATGATCTACAATGACCTCCAATGCTAGGCGACCAAGAAGGAAGAGAGAATATGCCAAAAACACACCAAAATCAGTCTCCACAAAGAGTACAGCCTAGCTGGAGCAGTACGGCCCGCAGCAGCAATAAATGACAGCCCAAAACAATGTGTTACCAGCTCCAAAATCCTCAAGCAACTAATCTCTGCAAAAGATTATGAAGAACTCCGAAGAATATGCAAGAGAAATGGTCAAGTTCTCCTCAAAGCCTCGTCATAGGAACTCCATTGAAGCTCCAATGTGAATACTAGATGCATCCACCGTTAATGGCACCTTTGGGTGGTATTGCACACCTGTAGAATGCCGTCACTCATAGAGGTTTTCATCTCCAAGAGCCTAGTTCGAATGAACAAACCCTCAAAACCCTAGCAAAGCTCACAAAGAAGAAATATCATAACAAGCATAATGCAAAATGAGCTTTTTTCACCTTTTATTCCTCTCCCCAAAACCCAACGCTCATCTTGGAGGGAATTTCATTTGTTTTAATATTTTAATTTTATCACCTTATGTCTCTCATGGGCGCCCAACTCCTAGGGTAAGTCACTTTAAAGTTGCAACTTAACTTTATAAAGTGACAATATAATATTAGCTCATTAAGTCCCAATTAAATAATAATTTAAACTTTGAACTTTAAAATATCTGCCAAGACGGTGTCGAAATGCAACGATTTATAGCTCATTGGAAAGCACTCGCAAGACGAATTTCACCCTACTCTGAAAATCCCAAATCGACACTGAACCCGAACTTGCTAAAAATAGTAAGTACCAACCAAGAGCAGACAGAGCCAACTCCGAGGGTGCCAACTAGATCCACTGAATACGAACCACCTCTCCATCACCGACAAATACCTCCAAGGCCAAACTAACTTCAGTTCCCTACCCAAACTGCTAGTCCACGGGAACTCGATGATGGACTAACCATGTGTTAAGAAGCGGACATTACAACAAGTCACTTTGAGGTCATTTCATCATTCATTCACATCTGATTTTATCATTGGAGCTTTTACTCTTGGCTGCACTTTAGGTCAGCATATTCCAAGGATGAAAACCCTTAGGAATATTAGGTGGATTGGACGAAAACCCAATTCCATCTTGGAGGTGAATTCACATGGAGTTCCCACTTGTACTTTATTGGAGATTTTGAGGATTTCTTGAGCTTTCACACCATATTCTTTGGAGCAGTTTTGAGCGCCCATTTTTGGAGGGCGATTTCATCATTTTTGGAGCAGCAAACCCTAAGCGCTTGCTATTTTGCACCACTCCTCGCCCATCTAGAGTTTGATGTTTGAAGACTATTTTGCATATTTTTGGTATGTATAAACCTAATTTAGGTCTGATTTGTAGAGCAGAAATCTGGGCATATGTTTGGCATGTTTAAGCCCATGAATTCATTGTAAATTCAATCCAGAATATTCAGTTTGTAGCAGCAGACTTCTTTAATCAGAAATCAGATTTATAGGACCTATGTTTGGCTCTTGGATAGTTGAATTTCATGGTTGATATCATTGTGGATGTTATCTACATGTTTGGCATATTTTTATGGATGTTTAGCACATGTTTATTGGCTGCCCATAAGTGTTTATCATTCTGAAAATAAAAATCAAAATTCAGTCCTAGGGTTTGAGCAGAAAACTAAATCAGAAAAGAGCAAAAACTTAAATCAGAAATTTAGGGCAGAAATCAAAAATTTTAAGGCAGATCCTATTAAGGGTATTTCATGCTAGAGGAGTCTTCCACTAGAAGATGCCACTTGGGAGGGAGCAGAGATTCTTGATCATCCTAATCTACAATTGCTTGAGGGCAAGCAATTGCGGGAACGGCGGACTATAATGCCCCATTTTTCGATCTAGAGCCATGGAGAAGACCTCCAGCCTATTTCCATTTGCGGTAGAATTATAATATTATTTTTAAGTTGGGCCCGGTAATTTTATATTTAAGGGACAACTTAATATAATATTATAATTAAAATGTGTTTTTAAACACTAATATTAAACTAAAAAGTTTTGGTTCTAATGAGCTAAAATACTGGTAGTCACATTATAATGGGATGTAAGAAGCGATATGTTATGGTATGTTTTTAGAAGTATGAATTGCTAATATAGTGGTTTATTTGCTTCTGATGGGTGCTTTTCTATTGTTAGTGAATGTCGTTCAAATTGAGGTTTATTGATGAGTGTAGATTAAATAAGTTGTGTCGATGCCTAAGGATCCATGTGCTAATATCCTAATATCAATTTTGATATATCATATGCTTATGGTAGTTGGTGATTCCAGCTTGGTGCTTCTTGATAGGTTAGGCTTAATAATGCTATCCCCACTGATGGTCAAATGTTCTACAATTTAAATCGCATTATAGGGTTGGTGATTTTTTATGTTAACGATATACATGGGTATACAACAACATCCCCTCTAAAGATTAACTTGTAGAAGAAGCAACTAAAAAGTCTCCAGCTGGCAGAGTTTCTATGCATACAGACAAATTTGATTGTTTGCATAGATTCCAAGGTGGTCTAAAACTACTACATGTAGATTGAAACAATTGCAAAAGACATATTCTGAGGGTGCTTAAACAAATATGCTCAAAAAATTTCATACCATTTCAAAAATATTTCTTTTTGAATTTTATTTTGCTTTTTTGTGGGGCTAAATTTTGCTTGATATGATATACCTATAAAAGTTTACAGGAACACTATAATAAAATTTAATATTGAAGTATTTTTTTCCAAAAAAGGAAAAAATCATAGATTTACCCCCTGGGGAGTAGATTGCTAAAACCCATGTTCTTGTATTTGGAGCTTTTAGAAAGCCAATTTGAACAAAACTAGAAACGTCCTCTTCTGGCTAGTATGGAGCTAAACTCAAAAGCACAACAGGACATATGGACAAAGAGGAAGCTGGGAAAAAAGGGTGTTATTTTGATAACATTGTGAAACAACAAAAGTCTGTTAATTATCCCAGGACTTTTCACCAGTTTCAAAGCTTTGAAGATCACTCTATGGACTGAAATAAGCCCCTTAGATTTGGTATGGGACAGCAAACAGATTTTTGCTTGATTCAAAATTCTCTTAATGCCATACAAACCCTAGTGTATGCAAAAAAGGTTGATGGTGAACTTGTGTTTTATGTCAGTGATTTGATCACCTATTGTAATGTCCCCTTCCTAAGTAGCTTCAGTTTTGGGGCTAGTCTACTACTCAGGTTCTCGTAGACTAACATGGATGGTTAGGGAACCCATGTTGGGTTTGTTTATCTCAAGGTTCAGTCAGCATATTCGGAGGTTTGATTTGAGCTCCTTTTGACGGGATGTCACTTCCGACTCTTTCTTGAATGATTTCGGGCCATGTGGTCTGGACTTACTATTTTTAGCATGGTTCCCGAACTTGGTGCAAGTTAGTGCGATATTCTTGGACTTCACTCGATTTTATTTGGCCTTCTTGTCAGTACTACGAAATCCACATTTGGAGTTTGTTTGAATTACTTTTTAATGGCGCGACATTTCCTAAGTTAAATTAAATATTTAACTTAGTGATATAGTTAAGTGACTTTATAATAAATGGAAATATTTCAAAAGAAATAAAGTCATAAAATAATAGAATGTTGGCCGCCCATGGTAAGTGAAAATATTAAAGTTTCATTATTCCAAGTTGGGCGTTGGAAAAAGTGAAGGCAAATAAATATGGGAGAGTTCTCATTATTTTTAATTCACGACATTTTCATTTTGAAAGGAGAATTCATGTTGGCTGAGCCAAGGGTTTGAAAACCTACAACTTGTGGAAACGAAAACCTTCACAAAACTGAATACTTGCAGAAGTGAGAGATCTTTCTAGGGTATTGCTGGTGGTCTCATTTCAGGGATCACATTTGTGTTTCATAACTTTCATTTGCAGCTTGGAAGCTTGTCGCAGAGGGTTTTACATTGATAAATCTTGAGGATTTTGGCATGGTTTTTTGTGGCAGACTTTGAAGAACATTTTATGCAGTATAGGGCAGATTTTGTGTGAGTTTCAGAGTGGTTTTAAGGTACCACCAGGCCATACCCCTTCTTGCTGGCCGTACTGCTCATAGATGCAATCTTGGGAGTGAAGGAATTCACCAAACATTGTTCTTTGGCAGGTTGACAGCGCGTGAAGCCATTGAGGACGAGTTGGGACAATATTGAGAGCAATTTTGTGGAGTTTTGTTGCTGCTACAAGTCTGATAGCAGGCTGTACAGGTTCAACTGAGGTGTGAGGGTTCCTAGAAGCTGAGCGGCTACCTTTTGGGGGCTATTCTACCACATTTTTAGAGGCTCCTAGCGTTTATTCCTTAGTAGAAGACATTCAAATGCAGGAACAACAAGGAGAATGCAGTGCATGAGTTCTTTGGAGCACCCAGATTTATTATATTTGTTGTAAACAACTTAGAAATTCATAACAGCCATATGGGTATGTACCAAAATTGAGTTTAATGAGAAATATCATTCTGGGTATTTGATATTATAGTTGTATAAATGTTTCCCACATAAATGAGTATCTAGGTAGTGTTAGAATGTTTATTTTCTGAATATATGAATGCATGCAAAAACCCTATGTTATGTTCAAACACACAAATGCACCAGGTTCAGCAAAACTCTGAAAAAAATCAAGGTAGAACATTACAGTGGTATCAGAGTTGGTTTTCCTATCAGCCTGTGTTGAACATCGTTCATGAGTGAGTGGAAACAAGTTTTTACCAGGGAAACCAATTATTGGCAGCCCCCACAAGTTCCAGAAGGTGAAATTATATCAGGTGTTTTGGGTATGCACAGAAACTCATCCCAGTGATAGTGACAGTATTACAGGTCATATGGTTGACAGATATAAAAGACCAAAACAACCCGAGAGCCCAAACTCAAAAACGAATAGGAAGTTTGATATTATGTTAGATATGATGTCTCAACTTCTAGCAAAGATGAATCAGAATACTCCAACACCACAAACGCACACAACAAACAATGGAGAGGCAAGTGGTTCTAATATTAATAACCATCAGCATGATGGTCAGGGTAGTGGTCACAGCACTAGGACAGCCCCAAGATCAGTTACCAGGCCTCTACAGCCTACCTTTCCACACAAAGAGGAGGCCCCTGTTATTCAAACACATTAGGTACAGATGCCCATGGCAGAGGAGGTCAGGTTGCATCATGCGAAGTACATGACTCTTCCACCTGAAATTAAGGAGATGTTGTCATTGGAGCAGTTTATGAACCAGAAGAGATAGAGAGCAGGTATGGGTGGTAGGATGGATCACAGGGCACCGCGTACACAGAGAGATTATCTGCATGCTTTGAGCAAGGTTTCTTTAGAACATTTTGATGGGAGTGGCAAAATTTCAGCTAGAGCTTGAGTGCAGAAGCTAGATAACTATTTGACCATTAAACCTATGCCAGAGGATGAAGCAATTAACTTTGCCACCATACATTTAGATGGAGCATGAAATAACCCACCACCTTATATGTTTTATTATTTGCTAATATGGGTCTGATTTCTTTCACTGTTCGTAGGGTTTTCTATGGTTAAGTTGAATCCTGCTTGCATTTTGGTGTTGTTTCCATAACATAACATAGCATGCAAACAGATATTTTGCAAATACAATAGAAATGGAAAATACCCATAAGTGCTATTTCATTTATAATGCATTATAAAACTCAAATATGCAATACCCACATGGAGAAATGACAAAGTACGATATATCTCACATACCCATTTGGCTATCCTTGTATTACAGTGTTGGGATTTGATATATAGCAGATTGTAGATGCTTATAGCTCACCAAAATGAGGCTCTACTCACCTCAGATACAAAGCATGACAAGTTATACATGTACAAATCAAATGATGCCTCAACGAATACAAGAAATGGATCAGCAAAGATACTTTCTGTTATGTCTCCAATACCCACGCCTGACTGAGATAGTATGGCCTTCTTTCTGCAGCAAATCAGCTCCAAATCACATACAAACTGATTGTCATGTCCCTCCATTATATATTATTCATTCAAATCAAAGATATGAATGATATTATAAATTGAATATATTTAATATATTTAAATAATATTTATTTAAAACAATTAACAAGATATAATATTATTACATTTATAAATAATATATTAAAAATATTTCTAATAATATAAATACAAATATTCTTATATTTATCTTATATTATAATATAAATATAAATAATATATCATTTATTATGATATAAATGATATAATATAAATAATATATCATTTATTATAATATAAATACAAATAATATAAATAAACTCTAATATAAATGATATAATATAAATAAACTATGTTAAGGGAGTTACGTATGGTTAGAACTAGTTTTACCACAGCTCATAAAAGTGAATAATATGAAGTAATAAAATTATAAAAGGGTAAGTATGTCTTTTACATAATAAATATCCCTTGAAAGGGAAATAAATAAAGGTTGTGGGATATAAAGAAAAGAGGTTGGGCAATAAATTAAAATCCGATAAATAAATATATTTAGATCCATATTATATTTATATATATATTTCTGAATCATAAGTAGAAAAAATATTATAAACATATATAGGGAGGAATTATTCAAGTAAATATATAATAATAATAATAATAGTAAATGTATATTTATTCATTGCATAATATAAGGGCATTCCTAATAAGGAGCACTTAACTAATACAAACAAATATCGAGTATCATCAAAGTTTAATAATATTTATTTATTAAGGGTGGTGACGGGTGGTAAATTGCATCCCTTCAAACTTATAAATATTAACCGGCCCTCTAACAAAAAAAAAGGAAAAAAAGGAATGGAAAAAGGAAGAGAATAAATATCTACCCCAGCCAAAAAGGTACCTGCAGATCGTCTAAACAGCAGGTAAGTATTTTAATATATTTAATTATTAAGATGTAATATATCTATATATATGTGTAAATATATATATATATATAAATAAATATATATATACAATAATATTAATAACATATATAATAATACAATATAGAGATATTATTCATATTATAACAAATATTATAATATATAAATATTAAAGAATAGAATCCAGTGAGCAGAACCACCAGGTACGTCATCTATCCTAAGATAAAATAATATATATATAATGTTAGATATGTATATAAATGATAGAATAATAAGTATATCTCTACAAAGGGATTGATTATGAGATCACCTTTAATAAGCAATCAACATGACCATGGAGTACCGGGCTAGGATTAGTAGCCTTCCCCTTAATCCACCTACACATCTTATTAGTATGAGACTGGTGGTCAGAAGGAATCTAGTGTCTAGCACTCAAGCTGGCAAGTCATTGCCCCTCCGAGCTAAGAGTGAAGTATTGCCGGGTGTAGCATGAAGCTCTTAGACCTAAGGTAAGAACGAAGTATTGCCGGGTGTAGCATGAAGTTCTTGACCTTATGGTTGCGTAGGACCTAGATAATATTAATGGCCTAACGGTAGGTGAACCTTGAGCTGGCTATAAGCCCCTCTGAGCCAAGAGTGAAGTACCTTCGGGTGTGAGGTGAAGCCTTGGGCCTACGGCCGTGGGTCTTGGAATCCTTAATCCACCCTCTCGTATTAGGTGAGTGGTCTGATTAATGGGTAGGATTATGAACGTCCTCCCCGAGGTATGTCCATGACTCATGTGTGATTAATGATATAAGATAGATCATGAACATGGATATATGACTAGAAAAGATATGAAAGAGATAAAGTTTATTATTTTTAAGCACTTTATGTGCACATGATGAAATGATTTGTATACTAATGTGCTCTTTTACAAGTTGAAATTGTTTGCAAGGTTGCTAAAATTTTGGCTTGCTAGAAGGGGACATTACACTGATCCCCTTCACTCCTATTGAACCTTGTTGTTTCTGCAGATTCAAAACGGCCCAAGAAGAGGGAAGGAAAATAGGCCAGCACCTAACACGAACTCCCAACAACCTACAGATTGGTACAGCCCCTTTATGGAGTGGTACGACCAACAAATGGGGGTTCTCAATCCCTCAAATCACCAACAAATCACACCAAAATCTGGGAATATACTCTTCAATATGCTCAGATAATTATAGTTGCAAATACTTGATATCTCTGGTTCAACTCCTCTGCAACCAGCTCCAAATCCTCAAAACTGAATAAGATTGATGCACATATGTAGCCACTGAGTATGGCTACCTCAAACACCCTTAGATGATCTCTCACATCCGCGGAATGTTGCTAATGATGGTGGTTTTCGTCACCAAAAGCCCAAATGGTTTCTTCAAACCCTCAAACATTTGCAGAGCAAAATGCATTAGAAAATAAGATGTCGTGAATGAGAGCTCTTCCTTTTGATTTTTGCTTTTATATTTCCCTCTTGAGGGTCGACTACATTTGAGAGGGAATTTTAATATTATTAATTTGCTTTAGTTTCCCATGAGCGCCCAAATCCAATATAAGTGACTTTTAATTTTACATTTTACACTTTGCTAGTCACCAACATTATATTATGAAGTTCGTATATTAAATATCTAAGTTGCCGGTTCTGGTGTGAGTGCGGGTTCAGGTTAGCGGGTTCGGCCAAAAATTTTTTTGGGGGTTGGGTTCGTTTTTGGGTTCGTTTATATATATATATATATATATATATGCAAAAAAATTAAGTGTAGAAGCAAGAATTAAATGTAGAAATGCAAGAATAAAGTGTAGAACACCACATAGCATCATATAATCAACAAAACCACCATCAACTTGAATATCATAAAACATAAAACTCGAACTTCAAGTTCAATAACAAGATTCAAAATAATAATATCATGTTCAACAATCAATTTTCATTGTTTCGATGTCAAACTGTATTTCTTCATATTTAAGGTCCATCATTTAAAGTGGTTCTCTTTGTTTTCTTATAGTTAATTTTTAATCTAAAATTTTGAAATTTAAATTGCAATCTTGCTTCTTATGATGTTCATAGCCTAGATTAAACTACATAAATTTTTTCTCAATGTGGCTGGTAAAAAATTTCCTGTGAATAATTGGACATTCATTCAATTTAATATTTCATTTTTTTTTTCATTTATTGTGATATTGCTGGAGTTCGCCTAGTGACAGCTGTGTGGACTGAATGAACTGTTGTACCAGAATTGAATTGATTTAAATTAGGTTTTAAAACTTTATCTATGCGATGTTGAAATTCCATGATTTGAAATTTATGAATTCTAGAGGAAATGTAAACAATACTTGTTGAAGTTGATGACTAGGAGATTTTAGAGATGCCAATTGATGTTACTTTCGGTTAAAAGTCTGTGGCTCTTAGCATTTATAACTTTAGCCATTCCATTCAATCTTTGATCGTCATACTTGCTGTTTTGAAGTAAAAATGTGCATAAAAATAATTCAAGAGTTTTTGTGTTTTGGAATGAAAGAAATGAGTTGAAATGGCAAAATTGTGTTTATAATGTCTTTTTAGGGTTTCATTTGCCTTTTAGAATGTTTAAAAAATTATAAAATTGAGGTTTAAGTTAAAAAAAAAATTTAAAAAAACACTGGGGGCATGGGTGCGTTCCGGGTGCACAGTGGGTTCTTTGTTTTTAGACTGGGTGCGAACCCAGCGAACCCGGGTGCGTCCGGGATGCACCCACCCCCCTTTCAACGCACCCTACCAGCACCCACAGGCGCACCGCACCCGCACCCGCACCCGGGACGCATCGCACCCGCACCCGGGACTCTGGCAGGCGAACCCTGCAACATAGTTAAATATTAAAATAAACTTACGGTCTTTAATATGAAAGCCCAAACGGTCTCAAAATCACATGAGTTATGGATCGTTGGAAAGGTCTTGACGAAACACTCTACCTCCAATACTGAGTTTCCAAAAATAGAAGAAACCCTAACTTACTAAAAATAGTAAGTTCTCCGAAACCAATCATCCGAACTCCCAGAGTTCCCTAACCACCTTGGTTAGCCTATGGGAACCAAGTATAGGCTAACACCACTAGGAATGGGGACATTACAGTCCGCCCTCCCCAAGATTGTTTGCCTCGAGCAATCTCAGATCTGGATGCATCAGAATTTGCTCGCTCTCCCAAGTAGCATCATCTACCGGCAGGTTCTTCCATTTCACTAGATATTCCCTGATGACCCTCGTCTTCAATGTACGCTCCCTGGTGTCAATGATGGCCTCAGGTACCAAAACCAGCGTCCGCCTCTTCATCAAGAGGCAACTCTGTAGAAGGAACCACATTGTGCCCCAATGCCTTTTTGAGGCGAGACACATGAAAGACGTTGTGCACCTTGCTATCTACCGGCAACTCCAACTCATAAGCCACCTCTCCAACCCTCCTAGAGATCCTGAATGGTCCATAATACCGTGGCTTAAGCTTTTCTGCACCACTCTTCTTAAGAGTGGACTATTTGTAAGGCTGCAGCATAAGATACACCACATCACCAACTTCAAAAGAATGCTCAACCATGTGCTGATCTGCATACTGCTTCTGTTGGTTTTGCGCCTTCTGGATGTTCTCTTTCAAAGACTTCATGATGTCCTAACTCTCTTGCAAGAGGTCTCTAGCCTGAGGTACTCTGTTGTCTCCAAATAACAAATCCAAAAAGCTCGAAGCCTCGTACCCATAAAGTGCCATAAATGGTGACATCTGAATTGACATATGGTAAGTGGTGTTGTAACAATATTCGCCCAAATGAAGCCACTTCACCCATGCCTTCTCCTGCCCTGCTATGTAATTTCTAAGGTACCCTTCCACCCACTTATTGACTATCTCCACCTATCCATCTGTCTAGGGGTGGTAACTAGTACTGGGTGTGAGGTCTATCCCACTCAACCTGAAGAGCTCCTGCCAAAAATTACTCAGGAACCTGTTGTCCCTGTCGCTCACTATACTCCGTGGCAACCCATGAAGTCAAAATACCTCCCTAAAGAACAATTCAGAAACCTGAGCTGCTGTGTAGGTGGTTGAGATAGCAAAGAAGTGTGCAAACTTGGTTAACCTGTCAACCACCACATAAATGCAGTCCCTGCCTTGGGCTTTGGGCAAACCCGTAATGAAATCCATTGAGATGCATTCCCACTTCCTCTCAGGAATGGGTAAGGGATGCAATAACCCTCCTGGGAAAGAGTGCTCATGCTTGTTCTGTTGACATATCGGGCACTCCCTCACATATTTTTGAACTTCGGTCTTGAGGCCCTTCCAAGTAAACCTCTCTCTAACCTTCCTGTATGTTTTGTAGTGATGCAGAGCAATCTAAAATCCCCAAACTAACTCAACAATTCACCAATGGAGTTTTTAAACAAACAAACCATGGGTGTTCCTTCACAACTGTCCCCTTTTCCTAGTAGCCCTCAAAACCTGGTTTTTTCATCATATCTTTTGGAGAAGGCCTCAAACCCACAAACCTTTTACCATTCCAGATACCCATTTGGCTTCTTTTTAGCATATTCAATTTTGGGCTAGGGTTACTTTGGAACAAAAGCCCCTAAAATTGACTGCTACAATTCAGCTAGGCCTAATTAGTCCTGTTTTGCAAAGCAAGTCTATGAGATTCAAAACCCACCACACAAAACTCAACTCTAGAGTGCTCCACACATTGCATGGGGTCTAAATCCACCAATTTTGTTCATTGGGACAATACCCAAATCACCTTTTTTCAAAACCCTATCTCAACCTATTCAAATAAGCCAAAAACATAAGAAAATTAGGCTAGGGCTGCTTGGAATTCTGACCTATCACCAACATCTGCTCCTGCAAACCTTACAAACACAAAAAGCAACTTTAAAACATCCATTCCACCGATTTTCAGAATTTTCCAACGGTGGAATGGCTTAAATTTTCATTGTTTACTCTCAAAACCCTAGCTGATGAGGTTTACAGACAGATTTTACAAAAATGGTTCTAACTCGCTCAAAATTGAATCTCAAAAGACCAAACCCGACTCAAATGAAAGATATTTCATAGCACTACAACATGCAACTCGTTTTTGCCCTTGATCGTACTGTATTGGGTCGTACAGTTTCCTGGAACAGCAGAAAACAATGGAAAATTGCAAGAACACCAGTATAAGTTTATTTATTTTCCTCAAAAATGTCTTCAAAACCTCTATTCAAACATCTCCAGCCATATTTACATGCATTCTATCAAAAAACCAACGATTCCAATGACTTTTCAAGTCTCTCTTCAACTTCCCTAAAACACCCAAAAATGCCACTTTTGTAGCTTGTTTTCCTACAAAAAGTAACCCCAGGAGACTTATCACATATGACATGGTCTTATTCGACCTTATTACACCAAAATTAGACTTAACAACATAAAACTTAATATTTGACCCTATTTACAATATGTACTTAGGTGCCCCTGCACCATGTATAACCCTGGATGTCCCGCCATAGGCAAGTCATGAAAAGCTCTCAAGATCTTCTGTTTCATAGCGGATCCTAGCACCAAAAAGATCCTCCCCTTGTCAATGATCAAGTCATTTGCAACTGTGTAATTGTGTCATAGCAGAAAATAATATACAAAATAAACTGAACAACAATAAATATAACCTTCAAGTAATTGTGCATGAAATCATTAACATGGAATGTATCCAATGAATAAGAGAGGAATCTGTGCAATAAAACTTTTCTTCTAAGTTAAACAACTCATAATGTCTATTCTAATTCTTTTGCTATAAGACATCGTAATAAGAAATAAATAAAATGACTGAGAAAATAGTAACACCTTATCTTTTTCAAGAAGGAATGATAGTTCAATGCTTCTCAAGCCTTTGTTCCATCTGGTAGAACTTTCTATCTTCTTACTCTGTTAATTGGGAAGGAAAAATATCATCAGGGTGTTTATCCGCTCAACCTTGGACTTTCTAGTCCTCCCCGTGTCATTCTTACTAGAATGACCCGGCTCTCCGCAGAGAAGTAACATGAAGAGAATCCAATGCCATCTGAGACTGGTGTTTGACCCTACATCTTCCTAGTCAGTCACACACTATAGGTGTCTCCTAACTAGTATGACCATCTGACTAGAAATGTATCTGGGACAAGAAACTGACTGACACTACTTCGTGTTATTAGCGTCACCTTGGCCAAGGTTTTCAAGTGAGTGCAACACGACTCGACTGGTCATGTAGTTCAGTTTGTCACCCTACTCGGCTTGGTTTTCAATAGAAGGCAAGTTTTCCGTTTTAGTCTCTTGTGCTACTGCACACTGACTGAAGGAAGTCCCTTGCTCTAGATGCTAGTTTATTCCATAATCCTTTCCATGGTTATGTAGAAATAGATTCAGGAAGAGTTTATTTACAGCTTCTAGTTTGAATCTCAGAATTTTACTCCTTAATATTTTTGTCCCTTCTAGTTTTCATTCCTCTCCGGCTAGATCTTTGTTTGGATTTGCTGATATTTTAGAAGTAAGAAAACTGAGGAAAGAAGTGTAATTTTGGTTTAAGCATTTTATTAATGAAGGTTGGTCGAAACTATGTCTCTTGGTCATCGTTTTCTTTTTGAATGAAAAGACCACTAATTTTCTCGACTTCCTCAGGGTAGTTTTAGGGTGCTTCAAACCCAGTAGTATCCATCTCTGACAATACGCATTCTAATATAAAAGTTGAAAGATAATGCTCGACCTTTGCGGGCCATTAAAGACGTCTTACAGAGTTCAAGATTTTGACGCAAAATGAATTGCATGCAAGGAAGTTCTCATTTGTTAACTCTGTTTGACAAGTTCTTACAGATTCTGGTATTTACTATGCCTTTATTGTATGTTTTGAAATGAATGTAGGTTAAATATCTATTTCTTTTTCCCACTAGAAAGAAAGAACACAGAATCCCATACATCAACCACTATATATTTCAAGTATAAATTTAGCTCGAAGGTTGAAAGAAAGATTTCTGACTATGAAACTTAATGGAGTCTTTACTCGCATTTATGCAAGAAATGGATTTTAAAAGTTTAATGATAGAAAGGAGGACGTGCCTGTACTTGACATGATGATCCTCTATGTAATTCTTCTTTACTAAGCTTGCGTTCTTCTTGTCGTCTCTTTGTGAACTCTCAAACTGGTGCACTTTATCGGCGTTAGCTCTGCAATTTTCCAATCTTGACTCTCCTATTTGTTTCTTTCCGTCTTTCCTAAAATGTACTATCTACTTGCTTTATTTTACCAACTGAAGATTTGGCTGTAGGATACCCAACTAATACTAACTAAAAATTTTCTTACTTAGACAAATTTTCTTGCACTTAACTCATCAACTACTCAACAACTTAATGACATACATCAAAGATAACAACTTGTATGAATCAACCTTGAAGCTGGGTACTTGTATTATTACTTGATTCAACTTATTGCAAATGTCTTATTACAATGGATGATGCCTTCAATGGCAATGGACATACAAACTTATTCAACTGATTACAAGAAAAGGCCTTGAAGCCTTGATGTTTACAATAATTCCACAATTGATCAACTCTGTTGAGTACAATGATGTCAACTATGTGTTAACACCTCACAACTTGACAAGGGAGCATCACCTTATCACTATTGAGGGAGCATCACCTCAACTACTTGAAACTCGCAAGCCTCAAGACAAGCATAAAGCTTCACAGAGAGAAATTCGCCAAAAGATTAGATATCAAATGAATGAGAGAGCTCCTCCTTTTATAGGCCTTCCAAAGGCAATGAAGGCACATTCCCCAAGAAGCATATTTAGGAGAATATTCCACTTGACAACTCATCCTGAATTGGCAATCTTATCCAAAGACCTTGACACGGATCCCAATGACATCCTGTCAACCAATAAGAGTCCAGGTGGTTACAACTACCTTTTCTTCTGTCTAGGCGCCAAGTTGAGGTGTCTGAGATATGAAAGTGCGCCCATCAAGAGATTGCGCCTAACTTGGAAAGAACTTTTAAATGTTGTCAACTGGATCGAGAAGAGAGTCTTGACACTTCACTCATTCAATCTGCCTGAGGTGCTCATTGGAATTGATCAAGGCGCCACTTGAGATTAGGCGCTAGATGAGGTATGTAGTACCCAACAAGTGCGCCTCACTTAGACTTCAATCCTAGGCGCCAGAATGATGGAGTTTTGACAAAATATGCACCTAGACAAGAGGTTTCCCATTTCATTCTTGACTGCTATCAATGATCCATGCTAGGCGCTAATTGAGGGTAGTGGGAACTAGAATAGGCGCCTTTCCTAGCTAGGCACTCCTTTGAGGTGGCAAAGACTAGAAAGTGCGCCTCATCAATAAGACTTGTCTTTTGGCACTTAACCACTTTTCCAACACTGGTATAAACTAGAATGCTCTTCCTATGATATTTACTTGCAAGTGAAAGAAGAATTTAGGTGAGGCGCATATACAAGGTGGCACAGGAGGCAAAGTGCACCTTAGGCAATTTGATGTTCCCTTTGTCATTTGATCAATATCTTGGCTTAGTGAAGGAACCCTCAAGCAAATTCGATCTTCTTCAACAAAATGAAAAGTTAAGTTGTGATTCCAAAAGCCTTATCTAGCTTAGGCGCATTTTCAAGGTCCTAGAGCCATTTACCTCCTTGAAGTGATTTCTAACTTCATACAAGCCTTTCAAAGAGTTTCTCGGCATTTTCTAAATGCAACTTAAGTATCAATATGGATGATATTCCAAAATCATTCTTCTAGGCACAATATGAGCTTTCCAAGGGAAGGCGCAATGTGAGGTTGGAAATGATGAAGAATGCGCCTCAATCACTTAACATTACTTTTTGTCAAAGATGATACTGTCAACTGAGTAGGTGATCCTTGAAACAATCTTCAATCTTTTGATGATCAAACTAGCTTTCCAAATCACTTCTTGGCTAAGGCGCATTTCTAGGGTTCCAGAGTCATGATCTAGCACCTAGGCGCCCTCAGAGGATTACTTGAACAAGAAATGGCGCCTGGGTTTACTTAGGCAAATTTATGATCTCCAAACTTGATTTGATATTCCCGAATGCTCAACTGGAGGTCCAATACCTTAGATGCCATTGAATTCTGCCTTCACAAGTTAGGCGCTCTTTGAGGTTGCACAGAGGCCCAAGGGCGCCTAAGACAACTGCTCAATTCACTTAGTCAAAACCATCTTGGGAGCCCATCAATTCTTTCCTACCAAGGCGCCCAATTTAAGATGGTTGATTGTGCTTCATAATATGATGTTTCTATGCTAGGCGCCACTTTGAGGCTGGAGGAGAGAGAAAGTGCGCCTAACCCTCCTTGGCAACTTTTGGCCTTCAAATCCTTAGTTCAGTGTGTTGACAAGTTCCAATGTTGTTAACTTATTGCACTCCCAACCTTGATAGAGGATCCCAAAATCCTTAGGCGCTCATTTAGGAAATCTGATGTGAAATTGGCGCCTAGACTCCAAGAGTCAACTTCCTGCTTACTTGGCTTCCAGACTTAGCCAAATTTTAAGTTTCTGACTTTGTTCCTGCAAAACAATAAGGTTGAGTTAGTCAAAAACCAATTCATTCCCTCATCATTTAGAATTAGCCTCCGAGAATGAGGAATAGGCTAATCCATTCTTCACTTGATGATCAAGCCGGAAACGGGGACATGACATTGGCTTGGTACACACATTCGCACGATTAGAGCTTCGTTCTTTTTGGTTTTTTCCTTCTTTCTCCCCGAATTCTCCCACAGGTTACTCCTAAAAATATGAAAAGCCTCTCGAATTCAAGAAACGGTTTCCACTTATGGAGAGCACTTGCTCGAACTAACCCCCAGCTATCGCGGAGAGCCCACTCTTCATTCTCCAATTTTTATCTTCTTCTCACGATAAGAAATAATATAGCTTCCGCTAAGTATTTAAATCAAACTTTTGAAAAGATATAGATAGGCGTTTTTCCCATAATGAATTCGTAAATTGAAAATATAAGATTGCGGTGAGGTGGCGTTGATGAGGTGCAAGTTCGATGGTCTTAGTCACTTGCTACTTAGAAAATAAATAAATCTTCTTAACCCAAATGTGATCTTCACTGCCCAAATATTTCAACTTAGAATTTAATCCCAGTTGTTTAATATGGAACATGTGTAGACCCTTAACTCTAAAGTTTTTAATGTTATAAGGCATATATGTATATTGTTGAAAATAAGTCTTTCTGGTTAGAATAGTTCCAAAATTATGATTATTCATTTAAAGAGGAAAACTTTTTCCTTATAAACTGATAATCTCACACAAAGGTTTGATGGGCAAAAGGTGATTAAAATTTGAGGATTTTCGAAAAAAACTAAAATGTCGAAATAACGATTACAGATAGATAACGTTAAGTTCATTATGAAGAATCGACCCCTTATTATTTATATAAAAATTGGTAAGGTGACAATACTTGACTATCGATTTTCGGTTAGAGAAGTCTTACGCTTAATGTTGACTAAAGGTTTACTTGGCAATTTGGTTCTAGGCATACCCATCTAAATATTATTATGACAATTTCGACTTACTGATGTTTTCAGATGGCATTAAATTCTCTTCAGTACTTCCCGTTCCTGATGATATTTTACCTCCCCCTTTTTGGGAAAGACCAATCTTGCGTTCACTCAAACAAATATAATAATTAGTCTGATATCATATTCTAATTCACATTTGTATTTACATATTCAGAATTCATCTATCCACATATTGAATTGAACCAAATTATACATATACTTAATATATTTTCAATCATCACTGATCAACAAATTTATGAAATATGGTTTTCAAAGCCAGAGAACACATCCTAATTTCTAAACACACATTTGCATAATTTAAACACATCAAAATATTTAAGACACCAATGGGATGTAACAAATTGTCATCACTGGTAGTGCCATCCACAATCCCTGAAGCCCACTTATTTTGCATATTCTGCAGTAATTAGATCTTTTCAATCCTCTGCAATCTCTCACAAGGCACATAAGTGAGGTCTCCTAGACAATGCATCCGCAACTATATTCTTCTTTCCAAAGACTATGTCAAAGTCATAGGCCTGTAATTTACTGACCCATTTCTGCTGCCTATCATTCAAGTCCTTTTAATTAAGGAAATGCTTCAGGCTATTATGGTCAGATTTAACAACAAATTTTCCCCCAACAAGATACTGCCTGAATTTAGCCAACGCATGCATGATGGCTAACAACTCCTTGTCGTAGATGTTGTAGCTCCTCTCGGCACCCCTCAACTTTCTACTCTCAAATGCAATGGGGTGTTTGTCCTGCATCAACACCGCTCCAATGCCTTCTCCTGAGGCATAACACTGCAGCTCAAAGGGTTTTGTGAAGTCGGGAATAGCCAAAACTGGACAAGTACTCATCACCCCCTTAAATTTATCAAATGACTGCTAAACACTGATAGACCATTCGAAAGCACCCTTCCACGTCAAGTCTATAAGGGGGGCAGCTATCTGAGAAAATCCGCTCACAAAGCGGCGATAGAACCCACAGAGGCCGAAGAATCCCTTGAGCTGAGAGAGATTCTTGGGTGGCGGCCAATCTAAGATAGCCCGGATCTTCTCTAGATCCACACGAACACCCTCTGCACTGATGATGTGTCCCAAATATAACAACTCTATCATGCCAAACTTGCACTTAGACATTTTGGCATATAGGGACTCCTGCTCAAGTATGCCCAGTACTATATCAAGGTGCCTCAGCTGCTCCTCCCAAGTCTTGTTGAATATAAGAATGTCATCAAAGAAAATAAGTACAAACTTCCTTAGTTGTTCTCTGAAAACCTTATTCATACAAGACTTGAATGTGGCAGGTGCATTGGTTACAGGCATAACCAGAAACTCAAAATGCCCATAGTGGCACCTAAACGCTATCTTCTCCACATCCTCCTCACGAACCCGAATCTGATGGTACCCTGACCTCAAGTCTATCTTGGAGAAGAAACATGCACCGTGCAACTCATCAATGAGCTCATCAATCCTAGGGATGGGGTACCTGTTCTTGATAGTCTTCTTGTTCAGCGCCCTGTAATCAATGCACATTCTGAGTGTGCCATTCTTCTTCTTAACCAGCACAACAAAAGAAGTAAAGGGACTCTTACTGGGCCTGATGTGACCCATCTTGAGAAGCTCCTGAATGGCCTTCTCTATCTCATCCTTATATCTCTTAGGATGCCTATAGGGAACTGTGATAACTGGTTTGGCACCCTGCTCCAGCTCTATGACGTGCTCAAAACCCCTGTCTGGAGGTCTACCTGGTGGTATGTTGCTAAACACTTTGGTGTGTTTAGATAGTATAGACTGAATCTCTACTGGATACTCCTGTTTCTACTGCTTAGGTACCTTTGGCATCACAAGTATCTCAGCTGCCCACTGTACCTGATCATGTCGCAATATCCTCTCCATTCTCCGAATGGATACTGCTCTCAGACCACCATCTGACATTCCCCTCAAAATAAGTTTCTGACCATTTACTTCAAACTTCATCTCCATGGTCCTCAAGTTGAGGGAGAATTCACCTATCATATGTAGCCACTTCATACCTAGGACTACATCCATGTCAACCATATTGACCACATAATACTCGGCCTGGAACTCATAGTTATTCATCCTGATGGTTAGATTGGGGATACTTTGTCATGTCCCGATATTAAGGCCTTGTTTAAATTAAAGATTTAAACATCATGATAAAAGACGACGACATCGCTTTTGTAAAATACAGTGTTTAGTCAATTTGAATAGAATCAATTACGTAGGTATTAATATTTAATACATATAAATAATAATATTAATATAATATATAATATATTTTATTATATTTATAAATGATAATTATTATACTGTATTCCTGATTATTTTTTATGGCCCTTTCCCTATTCGAATGCTCCTTTCCCATTTTATATCCTTCAAATGGTATATGTGGTTGTTCACAAAAGACATAACTCTTGAATATGTCATGCCTTTTCATAATCTTGCCTTAATACAATCGCTTACCTGCTGTTAATCGCCTGATTCTCTCACCTATTAACTAATCATTGTTCTCAATATATGAGTTGTTGTTTTTGATACAAAGATCGCTGCTTTAATATTTAATTGTTGTTCTTATTTCTGATCGCTGTCTAAGTCTTTTATTTAATCACAACTTACCTTCAATAAATAGGTGCTTTTCCAACGATTGGTTATTATGTATACTAACCATGGTTTTTTCTTTAAGGGATCGCTGCATTACTTATTTCACTTATTTCCTTTATGATATTCACTGCCCTTTCTTAGGCTACAATATATAATATATATTATATATTTATTCTTATATATATAGTATTAATATTATATTATAATAATGTTTAAATTGTTAATATTAATATTAATAATTATTTTTATATTTATATTGATGATAATAATAATGATAATAATGTTATTACATATTTTTTATTTATAAATACAATAAGTATATTGTATTTTAAATAAAATAACATTATTATATATTATATATGTTTATTAAATATTATTATATATATGATCATCATCAAAAGCGACCTCTCTATCTTATCATGATGTTTAAATCTTTAATTTAAACAATGCCTTAATATCGGGACATGACACTGATACCACTGAAATAACCCACCCCCTTATGTGTTTTATTGTTTGCTGATATGGGTCTAATTTCTTTCACCATTCATAGGGTTTTCTATGGTTAAGTTGAATCATGCTTGCATTTTGGTGTTGTTTCCATAACATAACATAGCATGCAAACAGATATTTTGCAAATACAATAGAAATGGAAAATACCCACAAGTGCTATTTCATTTATAATGCATTATAAAACTCAAATATGCAATACCCACATGGAGAAATGACAAAGTACGATATATCTCACATACCCATTTGGTTGTCCTTGTATTACAATGCTAGGATTTGATATACAGCAGATTGTAGATGCTTATAGCTCACCAAAATGAGGCTCTACTCACCTCAGATACAAAGCATGACAAGTTATACAAGTACAGATCAAATGATGCCTCAACAAATACAAGAAATGGATCAGCAAAGATACTTTTTGTTATGTCTCCAGTACCCAAGCCTGGCTGAGATAGTACGGCCTTCTTTCTGCAGCAAATCAGCCCCAAATCACATACACACTGATCCCCTTCACTCCTATTGAACCTGCTGTTTCTGCAGATGCAAAACGACCCAGGAAGAGGGAAGGAAAATAGGCCAACACCTCACACGAACTCCCAACAGCCTATAGATTGGTACAGCCCCTTGATGGAGTGGTATGGCCAGCAAATGGGGGTCCTCAATCCCTTAAATCACCACCAAATCACACCAAAATCTGGGAATATACTCTTCAATATGCTCAAATAATTATAGTTGCAAATACTCGATGATATCTCTAGTTCAACTCCTCTGCGACAAGCTCCAAATCCTCAAAACTGAATAAGATTGATGCACATATGTAACCACCTGAGTATGGCTACCTCAAACACCCTTAGATGATCTCTCACATCTGCGGAATGTTGCTACTGATGGTGGTTTTCGTCACCAAAAGCTCAAATGGTTTCTTCAAACCCTCAAACATTTGCAGAGCAAATGCATTAGAAAATAAGATGTCGTGAATCAGAGCTCTTCCTTTTGATTTTTGCTTTTATATTTCCCTCTTGAGGATCGACTACATTTGAGAGGGAATTTTAATATTATTAATTTGCTTTAGTTTCCCATGAGCGCCCAAATCTAATATAAGTGACTTTTAATTTTACATTTTACACTTTGCTAAGTCACCAACATTATATTATAAAGTCCATATATTAAATATTAAAATAAACTTACGGACTTTAATATGAAAGCCCAAACGGTCTCAAAATCACATGAGTTATGGACCGTTGGAAAGGTCTTGACAAAACACTCTGCCTCCAATACTGAATTTCCAAAAATAGAAGAAACCCTAACTTAACTAAAAATAGTAAGTTCTCCGAAACCAACCATCCGAACTCCTAGAGTTCCCTAACCACCTTGGTTAGCCTACGGGAACCAAGTATAGGCTAAGACAACTAGGAATGGGGACATTACATAGCAGCCCATGAGTGGTGGTATCATGGTTTGGTTACTTTGGGTCATAACTTGATCACCACATATGATGAATTTACAAACAGGCTCACAGAAAGATTTGATAATAAGGATCCTAAGTTACATTTTAGAGAGCTTGCACAGTTGAAGCAGTATGGATCACTGGAGTCTTACATTTCAGAGTTTTAGAGACATTCAATTATGGTTCCCAGTATTTCAGAGAGGAGACTTGTAGTCCTTTTCAGTGAAGGACTAATGGAGCCACTTAGAGGATGGGTTAAGGCTTTTGATCCACTACTTTACAGGAAACTATGAGGAAAGCACGAAGTATAGAGCTTGCTGCCCCGAAGAATAAATTCCATTCTAAATCGTTTCCCCTCAAGAAAGATAAGAAATACCATCCTCAAGATTCAGATCAGTAGAAGAAATCAGCCATAAAACTTGATGATGACACCATTAATCACCTAAGGAGGAGGGAACTATGTTTCAAATGCAAGGGCCCATGAGACCCTAACCATAAGTGCCCTATGAAGGGCAAGGTAAATCAGATTGAATACTTTTCAGCAAAAGAAACAGCGTCAGAAAAATCAGATCAGCACACTGATTCGGAGGATAATGAAGCAGATAGCTCATCAGATGAGTCCCAGGGTGAGCAGGATGATGATAGATCCACAACCCACCTTTCTACCATTCAGAAAGAGGGTTCTTTCAGGATTTGGAGAGTCTTGGAAGGGCAGAGAGTGACCACACTTCTTGACACAAGGGCTACACATAACTTCGTCGATGAGGGTCTAGTGGCAAGGAGAGGACTCAAGACAGAGGAGTTTGAGGGATTCAAGGTCATGGTGGCAAATGGATTTGTTATAACTTGCAAAAGACGAATCCCCAACTTAACTATTAAGTTAAGTGATTATGAGTTCCAGGCTAAGTACTACGTGGTGAGCATGGGAGATATGGATGTGGTTCTTGGCATGAAGTGGCTTCATGCAATTGCAGAGTTCTACCCAAGGTGGATGGAAGGAAACATGTACTCAGGGGAATGTCAGATGTGTTGGCAAGAGACACTACTCTGATGAATGATTTAATGTTGTCATTAATGGCAACAAAGAAAGGAGATTCCACCGGCATGGCAAAGAGACTTTACTCCGGAAGGATAAATGGCTAAGTATGGGCAGTATACATTATATAATGTAAATGACAGTGTTTGTGTCAATATGCCTCCACAGTTGAAGATCATTTTACACAATTCAAGTATGTGGCCCATAGATATTTGATGATCATATGTTCAAATGCTCAAGTCTTGACTTCATCCAGAAGTCATATTGCAAAATATTTAAGTCCGAGTGAACAGAGTTAAGTCAGGAATAATGCACAGTACCAGAGTAAAAGGGTCTGCATTCCTCCGTTGTTGCATATTTTGGCCTAGGGTTCTAAAGGTATAATGAGAAGTCTAGAATGAATGTTGGTTATGAATCTTTGAGTCTAATATGGTCCACAGTGAAAGTTATGATGTGACAGTTGAATTGGTCAAGTGTATTCTTAAGGGACAAGCCGACAGGCTTGTTAGATCCATATGCGGAGAAGATATATTGTTTGAATATTTAATCTAAGTGGTTGAATGATTGGTGCCGACCTATATGAAGATATGTGAATATTTGTTTAGGGTCCGCATTGTTGTTTATACACAAGATCAAGCCGACTAAGTACAACACTTGTATACACGTTTCATGTCTAGGTTGCCGACCTAATTATGAGATAAATCTTGTAGCAAATATATATACTCGATGGATTTCGGTGTTGTAGGGTAACAAGAGTATGTGATGTGTGCGAATTCAATGTGTATGCAATCTAAAGCAGAGTTGTAACCAGAAAAAGATAGTAAGGGCAGAAGAGCAAAGTTTATGTAGAACAAAGCAGACATTATGAAGACTTTTGAGTCTGTATACTGAGTTGTAAATGGAACTACACCTTAGCATTCTATAGATGCATTTGTAGCAGTCATCTCCTAGTAGTGAGCCAATTCTTCTTCTATCTTCTCTTCTATTTTCTTGGCAATGAGCCTATTGCAGTGACCACTTCTTGGACAGTGAGTCCCAAGGCATTGAGCCCTAAGGCAGTGAGCCTTCATGTAATTCGGTATTGTTATCATAATATATTGTGAGCTAACACTCGTCGTGGTTTTTCCCTTTTGGGTTTTCCACGTAAATATCATGGTGTCTATGTGTTATGTCTTTATGGTTGTTGTTCTTATGTTTATTCAGCTTTCATGTTATTGAATTTGGTAATTGGATAAGGAACAACAAAATAAGTGGTTTTATAGAATACTGGTTCTATGTGTTATGTCTTTATGGTTGTTGTTCTTATGTTTATTCAGCTTTCATGTTATTGAATTTGGTAATTGGATTAAGGAACAACAAAATAAGTGGTTTTATAGAATACTGATTCACCACCCCCCCCTCTCAGTATTCTTTGTGTTCAACAATTGGTATCAGAGCAAGGTTCCTTGGATAAAGCTTAACAGCTTGAGGAAGATCTGGGAAGGTGAACCCATGGCAGCAAGAAGATATACCACTTCTACAAAAACAAGTTATCCAGGTAGCGTTAATGAACAACTACAAGCTACTCTTGAAGATATGGACAAGTCTAAGGTAGATATTATTGATTTGGTGGAAAATATCAAAGAAGCTGATGATTGCATTCTGAAACTAAAGGAACAAGTCAAGATGTCTCGGGATAGAAGAAAAGAGCTAAGTGAACAATTAAAAGCTGCAAATGAATCCATAGACAGTCTATCTATGTTAATTGACGAAAAGACAAAGGCTGAAGAACATCTAAATCAGGTTGTAAAGGATAAGTCTGAGGAATGTGAAAAGTTGGCAAAAGATGTATTACTTTTGAAGTATGATCTGGAAGCAACAAATAGCTATAAGGAAAAATTCAAAATAAGCTCTGCAAAGCTTGAGGAGTTGATTGAAAGCCAGAAGAGTTCTGATGACAAGCAAGGCTTGGGATTTGAGAAAGGAGAAAGTTCAAAATCAGGTCAAGCAAACACTGAGTTGAAGCAAAACAAAGGCAACCAGTTCAAGAATCAAAGACCCAGAAGACCTCCGGTCAGGTAGCCAAATGCTCAAAGGTACCCATCTTTCAATGGCCATTGTTTTAATTGCAATAAGTTTGGCCATAAGGCTACTCAGTGTAGGAGTAAAATAAATCATACTGTTCCATCATTCTCTGGTCAATGTTTCAGTTGCAAGAAAATTGGTCATAGATCAAATGAATGCAGAAGTCTGGTAAGGAATGGTTTTTACAATACAAGGAATACTCAATCATTCAATGGAAAGTGTTTTGCATGCAATAGATTTGGACATATGGCTAATCAATGCAGATCAAGAACAAATCCAATCAACAGAAAGAATCAAGGACAAAGGAATGTGGTATGCTACAATTGCAATAAGTTTGGACATGTTGCAAGGTTCTGCAGAAGCAAGAATGAGAAGAGAGACTATCCTACATAGAAGAGGAAAACATAGCAGAGAGAAGATAAAGGCAAGAACAAGATTGATCCAGTGGAAATCAATAAGGAAATGAGCAAAGTCTGGATTAAGAAGGATATAAATGAGGTCGGGAATGAATCCGCACCAGTTTCCGGTGCATCTACTTCCTCAAGGAAGTAGATGGTGACCTCTGACTCAGGGGGAGCTGCAATGAAAATCTTAATCCCCTAGCCAGATTGTCAGTGCTGGGATCTGGCACATAGGTGTTGAAAAGATACATATGACAGATCTTTTGAAAGAAATTCCAGTGAAAAAGGTTCAAGTGCGGAGCATTGCGGAGCAATCTTAATAGACTATATTCTACAGAGATGTGTTTGACAACTTTTTCAATAGGGGCATTTATGGCGATTAGGTCAAGACAGATAAAGAATTAAAAAGAGGCTCATTCAACGGAAAATTCATTTGGCATTCAAACTTTCAAGTGTCTAAGGCGAACTAAAGCGAAATTCCAAGCGACTCGGTGATTTCTAAAGCAAATCAAGACAAGATCAAGGAAAACCCTAATATGGTGAAAAGAGGTATTTTTCATATTCGAAACCCTACTGTGAATTTACTTGAATTTTTGCAAAAAATGGCAACTCCACATGTGATTGATATAACCCAAAGAGCACGGCCAAAATTCAAGAAGCATCCATTTAAATCAACAGAGGTCGATCCAAATGGTGCATTTTTAGAGATTTTGTTCGATGTGATGCATGTGGAAGACGTTAGGGCCTATATTCATGTTGCCCTAGAAGAACATGGAGACAGTCAGTTCTCATATCTATATATAAAACATTTAAGTGGAGATGAATTTGATTTGAAGGAAGAATATAAGGTATTGGAAAAGAAGAAATTCATTCAGTATATAGATTTTCCAGTTTTTGCAGAAGATGAATGGGTCCGATATGTCTTAAGCCGAATTCATGATGAGTTTATGTGGCTCAACTCTACATTCAAGATCACCAAAGATGCCATAAGGGCGGTCACAGGATTGAACTCTACCGGTACAGTGCCTGTATTGAAGGATGTGAAAAATGATACAGTGATGAAAGCCACCGGAGCCAAATTTGACAAAAGAGCATTGACAATCAGTGACATTGAAGATCATGCAGTTAGAGTTGCATCCATGGTGATTGGCTATAAGGTCTACTTCACAAACCGAGAGAACTCTGTCTCCGGTACTGCCATATATACTGCCTATCAAATGGTTAAGGAAAATGTAGAGTATGACTTGTGTGAACTGCTCCAACAGCAGTTAATGGAGAACCTGAAGAAGACAAAAGAAACCAAATATCCCTTCAAATTCAATACGTTGATTTTGTACTTATTTTTCTACTTTATGAAAGAGTTACCAGGCATGAAGAATCTATTTTGGACTGGAGACAAACCTGTTGTAGTATAGATTAGAAACCATTTGAGCAGCATAGGAAATATTGAGGCACAAAACTCAGCCCTATGGGGCTATTTCAAAAATTTTCAAAGGTTAATGCAATCTAGGGAAAGGATCCCCAGATTAGTTGTTGATAAATACAAGGACACCATATGCTTCATTGTGACAAAAGACCAATGCTTGATGGAGGCCGTTGAGCCCAGAACTGTCTGGATCCTACCAATGGGATATGAAGTTGATGGAAAAATACTAGACAACTATGCACAACATATGCTAAGTAAACCCAAGGACACAAAGGAACCAATATTTGGTACCTATGAGGAATTATCTGTAAAAGTATATGTTGAACTGAGGAAGCCTGAAACACAGAAAAAGATGAGGAAATTGATGGAAGAATACGGCCAGAGCATAGGGGTCACAAATGAAGAAATTGCCAAAACAAGGGCAAGAATAGTTGAAAAATTGAAGGAAAGTGAACCTATGAAGGCTCTGGAAGAGCCTAAGAAGAAATAAAAGGAGCTTGCAACAAATAAAAGGAGAACAAGAGCCTCTAGTGAAACATCAGCCACTGCAAAAGCACCAACAGGGAAAAGGAAGAAGACCAAAGGTCAGAGAGTGTATGTCAATATTGATCCAGTTGATGATGAGGAAATTGAGACCGATGATGAAGTGAAGAAGATGAAGGCACAGAGTGCACCTCCCTTCAGATCTCAACAAGGCAAACCCTCTGGTGCCACAAAAGGGAAGACATCCGATAAGAGTAAAGAAAGAAAGAAAGCTAAGACTTCAGTACCCGCAGAAGACTAGGCTACAATGAGTCTAGAGGAAGTACTGAAGGCCATTACTATTAATGGCAATTTAAAACCTATCGCCCAATTGTATGATGATTGTAATGATGCAGACAAAAGGATTATTGAGAATGCTACTGTAAAATACTTGGATATATATAATAAAGTCCTCATTGAGATAATTACTGATCTCCTAGACAGTTTGGGAAGTATAATGTCTTCAAGAAAGGAAGCTGCTATGGCTAAGGATGTTGAACTTAGAGAGCATACACTAATAAAGTTATGTCCGGAGATCACCCCTGAAGACAAAACAGAAATCTCCAAAGCACTCAGCAAGGAGTTCAAAACAAAGAAAGGATGAATACTCTCATGTCAGATGACATTGAGAAAGTTGTGAAGGAGACTGAGGAAATCACTTTAAGAGTGTTAAAAGAATTTCATCTTCCAACAATATATGACAATGAAGAAATAAGTGTTGGAGATGACACATCTATTCTGGATGTGAACATGGACAACAAAGAGCCAAAGGAGAAAGAAGGTCAAGTTCCTGCTACTGATACAGCTATCAAGGACAAAATTGAGATAAATCTTCCTCCGAAACAACAAACTGATGATCAAACACTCAAAAAAAGTGAGGAACAGAACAAAGCAAATGAACAACGAGCTGAGATAAGCTCTACTTCGGAGCAAAATACTGATGAAAATAAAGATATGGATTTCGATCCTCTGGAACAAAACCAAGATGAAGTCTCTGGTATAGCAAAAGACACTACGGAGTCTGTCAACAAATTCCTAGAAAGACAAAAACAAGCCTTGGATGAGCCTGAGTTTTTGCAAGGACCAATAAACTTGGACTCAATGTCCCCTGTACAGAAATTCAAATTAGTATCAATTGTGCAAGCAAAGGCACATGAAGAAATTTTGAAGTCGCGCATACAGGAAAGTGAACTGATTAGTGAGGCATCCAGCCTTTTGGAGAAGCTGATGTCGTCATATCAAAAGGACACTTCAATGTCTTCAATAAACCAACTCAAGGGACTCAAACTCTGTAAGTATGCATTTTGAATCTTTTGAAAAATCTGCAGAAACAAAAGTGAAGAAAGAGTTTGATGAGAAAAAATTAGCTGAGTTGAAGTCCATGTTAGCAAATGATAAAACTCTGTTGAACAGTGGAATAAAAGAGATACAGAGCGCCATCAAAGAAGCTTGGGACTTATACAAATTTTGTGTATCATGGCCGGAAGCCACAGAGAAGTTAAGAGAAAAGATCAAGGATCTAGAACTGTTGTTGACAAATATTTCTAAGTCATTTGACCCAACAGTTGAGTCAATAAGTAGCAAAGAGATACAAGTTATCAAAATTCACAATGATTTAAGTGATTTAATGAATAAGAGGGACCAAATGAAAAATAGAATGTGTCAATTGAGAGGATTGTTAAGTCCCCAAATAGATTCAATGAATAATCTTGTAGAAGAAGCTTTGAAAGCAAAAGCATTAATTGATACACCTCCAGACATGCAGAAGGTAGAAAAAATAGCTTTTTTGATAAATGGTCACATTCAAATTTTACAAAGAGCTAAAAAACGATGGGATGGAGAGATAGCACAATTAAAGATTGTGTACAAGGATATTTTGTCACCTACAACTAATTAAGTTGAAGATTGTATGTGTACATATGCGGCAGAGTATGACAGTTTTGCAGTTTTGACAAAATTTTGACCCTTGTACATACACCTTTGCCATTGATGTCGAAGGGGGAGAAGAAGACCAGTGAAAAAAGGGCAAACATCTAAGGGGGAGAAGAAAAATAGAGTATATTTAGAAAGGGGGAGCAGACAAGCAATTTTTCACTAAGTGTTGCCATCAATGCCAAAGGGGGAGATTGTTGGTAAGAGACACTGCTCTGATGAATGATTTAATGTTGTCATTGATGGCAACAAAGAAAGGAAATTCCACCGGCATGGCAAAGAGACTTTACTCCGGAAGGATAAATGGCTAAGTATGGGCAGTATACATTATATAATGTAAATGACAGTGTTTGTGTCAGTATGCCTCCGCAATTGAAGATCATTTTATACAATTCAGGGATGTGGCCCATAGATATTTGATGATCATATGTTCAAATGCTCAAGTCTTGACTTCCTCCAGAAGTCATATTGCAAAATATCTAAGTCCGGGTGAACAAAGTTAAGTCAGGAATAATGCACAGTACTAGAGTAAAAGGGTCTGCATTCCTCCGCTGTTGCATATTTTGGCTTGCGGTTCTGAAGGTATAATGAGAAGTCCAGAATGAATGTTGGTTATGAATCTTTGAGTCTCATATGGTCCGTAATGAAAGTTATGATGTGACAGTTGAATTGGTCAAGTGTGTTCTTAAGGAACAAGCCGACAGGCTTGTTAGATCCATATGCAAAGAAGACATATTGTTTGAATATTTAATCTAAGTGGTTGAATGATTGGTGCCGACCTATATGAAGATATGTGAATATTTGTTTGGGATCCGCATTGTTGTTTATACACAAGATCAAGCCAACTAGGTACAACACTTGTATACACGTTTCATGTTTGGGTTGCCGACCTAATTATGAGATAAATCTTGTAGCAAATATATACTCAATGGATTTCGGTGTTGTAGGGTAACAAGGTATGTGATGTGTGCGAATTCAATGTGTATGCAATCTAAAGCAGAGTTGTGACCAGGAAAAGATAGTAAGGGCAGAAGAGCAGAGTTTATGTAGAACAGAGCAAAAAAAGCAGAGCAAACATTATGAAGACTTTTGAGTCTGTATACTGCGCTGTAAATGGAACTGCACCTTAGCATTTTGTAGATGAATTTGTAGCAGTCATCTCCTAGCAGTGAGCACTTCTTGGATAGTGAGTCCCAAGGCAGTGAGCCTTCATGTAATTCGGTATTGTTATCATAATATATTGTGAGCTAACACTCTGTGGTTTTTCCCTTTTGGGTTTTCCACGTAAAAATCCTAGTGTCTGTGTTATGTCTTTATGGTTGTTGTTCTTATGTTTATTTTGATTTCATGTTATTGAATTTGGTAATTGGATTAAGAAACATCAAAATAAGTGGTTTTATAGAATATTGATTCACCCCCCCCCCCCCCCCTCTCAGTATTCTTTGTGTTCAACAAGATGGTGGTCTTCGAGTGGTATCTTTTAGGAGAATGAAGAGGTTACTCAGACATGATCAGGTAGAGTGGGCAGCCAAGTGTATTATTATGCCTACAGTCACAAAGCAGCCGAAACAAAGCTACCACCCAAATATACAGAAACTGATAACCAAGCATAGTAAGGTTTTCAGTAGCATACCACCAAGGAGGCCTCCTGATAGAGGCATTGAGCACGTGATTGATTTGGAGGGAGCCAAGCCAATGATCATCACTCCCTATAGACATCCGAAGAGGCTAAAGGATGAAATAGAGAAGACTATCAAAGAACTTCTCGAGATGGGACATATCAGACCTAGTAAGATCCCCTTTGCCTCTGCAGTTGTTTTAGTTAAGAAGGATGGGAGGTTGAGAATGTGCATTGACTACAGGGCCCTAAATAAAAAGACCATCAAGAACAAGTACCCCATCCCACGCATTGACAAGCTCGTTGATGAGCTACATGGAGTATGCTACTTCTCCAAAATTGATTTGGGATCCGAGTACCATCAGATTCAAGTCAGAGAGGAGGATGTGGAGAAGACTGCTTTCCGTTGTCATTATGGGCATTTCGAGTTCCTGGTTATGCCTTTCGGCTTAACCAATGCCCCAGCAACATTTCAGTCCTATATGAACAAGGTTTTTCAAGATCATTTCAAGAAGTTTGTCCTCATATTTTTTATGATATTCTGATATTCAGCAGAACTTGGGAGGAGCACCTCCAACACATCAAGGAGGTATTGAGTATTCTGGAGAGGGAATCATTATATGCCAAAGAGTCGAAATGTGAATTTGGCATGACAGAATTGCTACATCTAGGTCACATTATCAGTGTTGAGAGAGTTAGAGTGGATCCAGATAAGATTCGGGCTATTGTTGATTGGCCCCCACCCACGAATCTCTTGCAACTTAAGGGATTCTTTGGCCTTTGTGGTTTCTACTACTGCTTCGTCAAAGGTTTCTCACAGAATGTTGCTCCACTTACAAATTTGACAAAGACGGGAGTGTTTGTATAGACCGATGAGGCACAACGGTGTTTTAACAAGTTCAAACAGGGATGAGTTCTTTCCCGGTATTGGCTATACCGGATTTCACTAAGAATTTTGAGCTTGAGTGCAATGCCTCGAGAGAAGGCATAGGTGCAATGTTAATGCAGGACAAGCACCCGATTGCTTTTGAGAACAGGAAACTGAGGAGTGCAAATAGAGGTTACAGCATATATGACAAGGAGATGCTAGCTATAAGGCATGCTTTAGCAAAATTCAGGCAGTACTTGGTGGGAGGCAAATTTGTAGTGAAGACGGATCATAATAGCCTCAAGCATTTCCTTAATCAGCGTGACCTCAATGATAGGCAATAGAAGTGGGTTAGTAAGCTGCAAGCCTATGACTGACATAGTTTATGTCAAAGGGAAGAAAAATATTGTTGTTGATGCACTTTCGCGGAGACCTCACTTGTGTTCCTTGGGAGAGATTACAGTTGATTGGAGAGAGTGGATTTCAGCAAAGTATGCAAAGGACAAGTGGGCTACAGGTATTATCGATGGTACTATTCATGATGATAGGTATACAATTGTAAATGATCTTATCATTTACAAGGGGAGGATACTTTTGGTACCAGGATCAGCAATGAAAAAGAAAGTTCTGAGAATTTTTCATGATGTTCCTACAGCTGGCCACCTGGGATATTTCAGAACATATAGGCAGATTCGGGAGCGGTTTACATGGAAAGGTCTCTAAACAAAGGTTCTGAAGTATGTAAGGGAGTGTCCTAATTGTCAGCAGAATAAACAAGAGCACTCCTTTCCAGTTGGTTTACTATAGCCCCTACCCATTCCTAATCAGAAATGGGAGTGCATTTCTATGGACTTTTATCATGGGCTTGCTCAAGGCCCAAGGCAAGGACTGTATCTATGTTGTGGTTGACAAGCTAACAAAGTTTGCCCACTTCTTTGCAATTTCAGCCACATATACAACAGCGCAGGTTACTAATCTATTCTTTAGACAGGTATTCAGGCTACATGGATTACCGCAGAGCATAATTAGTGACAGGGACAACAAGTTCCTGAGTCATTTTTGGTAGGAGCTCTTTAGATTGAGTGGGACTGAACTCACTCCCAACACTAGATTATCACCCACAGATGGATGGACAAACAGAGATTGTTAACAAGTGAGTGGAAGGATACCTTCGTAATTACATTGCAGGGCAACAGAAGGCATGGGTTAAGTGGTTGCACTTGGGCGAGTACTGCTACAATACTACTTACCATATGTCTATTCAGAGGTCACCTTTCATGGCTCTCTACGGATATGAGGCTCCTAACTTTTTGGATTTGTTGTTTGGGGATAGTAGAGTGCCTAAGGCCAATGACTTACTTCAAGAAAAAAAAGATATAATGAAGTCTTTGAAGGAAAACATCCAGAAGGCACAAAACCAGCAAAAGCAATATGCAGACCAACACAAGGTTGAGTGTTCTTTTGAGGTGGGTGACATGGTCTATTTGATGTTGCAGCCTTATAAACAGTCCACTCTCAAGAAGAGTGGTGCAGAAAAGCTTAAGCCACGGTCTTATGGCCCTTTCAGAGTATCCAGAAGAATAGGGGAAGTGGCTTGAGTTAGAATTACCGGTGGGAAGCAGAGTATACAATGTTTTTCACGTGTCTCGCCTCAAGAAGGCATTGGGGCATAACGTGATACCTTCCACCGAGTTACCCACTTTGGATGAGGAGGGCAAGCTGATTCTTATTTCGAAGGCCATCATTGACACTAGAGACCATACCTTGCGGAAGAGGGTCATCAGGGAGTACTTGGTAGAGTGGAAGAATTTGTCGATAGAGGATGCTACATGGGAGAATGAGCAGATCTTGCAGCATCTAGAGTTGAAATTGCTTGTGGGCAAGCAAATTTGGGAAGGGCGAACTGTAATGTCCCTTTCCTAACCAGCTTCAGTTTTGGGGTTAATCTACTACTTGGGATCTCGTAGACTAACGTGGATGGTTAGGGAACCCATGTTGGGTTTGTTTATCTTGGGGTTCAGCCAGCATATTCAAAGGTTTGATTTGAGCTCCTTTTGGCGGGATGTCACTTCCGACTCTTTCCTAAGTGATTTCGGGCCATGTGGTCCAGACTTACTATTTTTAGTAGGGTTCCCGGACTTGGTGCGTGTCGGTGCGATATTCTTGGACTTCACTCGATTTTATTTAGCCTTCTTGTCAGTGCTACGAAATCCACATTTGCAGTTCATATGAATTATTTTTTAATGGCGCAACATTTCCTAAGTTAAATTAAATATTTAACTTAGTGATATAGTTAAGTGACTTTATAATAAATGGGAATATTTCAAAAGAAATAAAGTCATAAAATAATAAAATGTTGGGCGCCCATGGTAAGTGAAAATGTTAAAGTTTTATTATTCCAAGTTGAGCATTGGAAAAAGTGAAGGCAAATAAATATGGGAGAGTTTTCATTATTTTTCATTCACGACATTTTCATTTTGAAAGGAGAATTCATGTTAGCTGAGCCAAGGGTTTAAAAACCTGCAACTTGTGGAGACGAAAACCTTCACGAAATTGAATACTTGCGGAAGTGAGAGACCTTTCTAGGGTATTGCTGGTGGTCTCATTTCAAGGATCACATTTGTGCTTCATTTGCAGCTTGGAAGCTTGTCGCGGAGGGTATTACATTGATAAATCTTGAGGATTTTGCCATGGTTTTTTGTGGCAGAATTTGAAGAACATTTTATGCAGTATAGGGCAGTTTTGTGTGAGTTTCAGGGTGGTTTTAAGGTACCAGCAGGCCATACCCCTTCTTGCTGGCCATACTGCTCATAGATGCATTCTTGGGAGTGAAGGAATTCACCAAACATTGTCCTTTGGCGGGTTGACAAGGCATTAAGCCATTGAGGACGAGTTGGGACAATATTAAGAGCAGTTTTGTGGAGTTTTGTTGCTGCTACAGGTCTGATAGCAGGCTGTACAGGTTCAGCTGAGGCGTGAGGATCCCTAGAAGCGGAACGGCTAACTTTTGGGGGCTATTCTACCACATTTTTAGAGGCTCCTAGAATTTATTCCTTAGTAGAAGACATTCAAATGCAGAAACAGCAAGGAGAATGCAGTGCATGAGTTCTTTGGAGCACCCAGATTTATTATATCTGCTGTAAACAACTTAGAAATTCATAAGTCATATGGCTATGTACCAAAATTGAGTTTAATGAGAAATATTATTCTGGGTATTTGATACTATAGTTGTATAAATGTTTCCAGCATAAATGAGTATCTGGGTAGTGTTAGAATGTTTATTTTCTGAATATATGAATGCATGTAAAAACCCTATGTTATGTTCAAACACACAAAATGCACCAGGTTCTGCAAAACTCAGAAAAAATTTGGAGTAGAACATTACACCTATGGAATTTCTTCCTCATTGATTCAAAATGTCAAGACAAGTTTGCTATAACAAACTTAGGTCTTCTTCGTCACTTCCTTGGTCTTTAGGTGACACAATTCAAGACACTGCTCATCCTTGAACCTACTTAGATGCTTTCGAATGCTTGACTGCAAGCCAACCACAACTCTCTTTCAATCTAGACTCACATTTTTTTCCATGTGTTCTACACCTTTAGTTGATGCTACATTGTATTAACTTAAATTTAGCAAGCAATGCTGATAATCACAATTCTACTTCTAGAAACATATAACATCTTGGCTTTGGTCCAATCACTTGGTCTAGAAAGAAGCAACATGTTATTGAATTATCTTATACTAAGAAGAAGTACCAACAAGCAATCAATACAAACCTAGATACTCTTTAGATATGTCAAATTTTGTCCAAGTTTAGCATTTCCATTAGTCTTTGGTGTGATAACTAAAGCGATATCCACATTGCTCACAACCCAATGGAGCACCAATACACCAAGCACATTGAGATCCATATGCACTTAATCAGGCAGCCAAGATTGTGTAATTAAATTTGTATTACTATTGCACAAAAGATCAAGTTATGAACATCTTCATTAAGCCACTAGCAACAACAAATGTGTTCATCTTCAAGCTATGTTAGGGTGAAGTTATCACTAAGGGGGGATAGTCTTTAGTTTCTCCTTCCATCAATTCCCCAAGTTAATATTATGCGAGGATATTGGTGTATACCCATTAGGACTAAGGATGTAATATAATTCCCTATGTTATTATTTTTCATTTTTTGCAAATGATAATGTCATTGGAAAATTCTTTGAATATCCACGTCATTAGCTAGACTTGAGTCAGTCTCAATTAGACTAGAGTTAGAAGTAGTTTGAGTTTAGATTTTTAATGCATAACTTATCTCTCCTATTTGCATGTATTGTCCATGCAGTCTAATTCACTAAGTTTAACATCATGAATCCTTCCATTTTAGCATTTAACTCTCTCACTCCCAGTTCCACCTCCATGTCATTATTGTAAGAAATAAAAGATAGATTTGTACATAATTCAGGTTGATTTATGGAGATTTTGGCATAGCAATAAAATCATTGTGTTGATGTCTGTATCAAAACTGCTTCTTTGTCGAATATGTATTGAATTTGTTTGTGAAAAATAGCTGGGCGAATTTGACCACTTACGTGTCAAATTCCCACACTTGGATCATATACTTTGGATTTAAATGCTTCGATTTTACCCTTATAGATGTATTTAAATGGTTTTAATGTTTATTTACTTCTTTAGAACTTGGGTTCTTTTTTACCTAGAACTAGTCTAATTGTAAATGAATGTACTTTTGAATCCCATTGACCACTCATTCAAATTTCATCTGCAATTAACAAGATGAAAATGGTTTTCCATTCAAGTGACAAAACATATTTACCAATGGGTATAGGCAGATGGTATTAAAAAAAACAAGTATTTATATTTGAAATCTTCAAGGTGTGAAACAATTAATGATGTCTTCTTTACAGAACAACACAAACTGCAAGTGAAAGTGTAAAGAAACTGACTCATGTTTTAGTTAATACATCTTATATTCAGAGATGAAAATTATTACTGCCAAACAATAAAAGGTTCACTACATTGCACTAAGGTGGATGAACCACTTTCGACAATACGTTGAATGTTGTGAGCTACTCTCCTTCAACATGTTCACAACCTGCAAACCACATCCCTTGGCATATAACTAAGGCATAAGTTGGTATGCAGTGTCATTATTCTTAATTGGTTCTTCAAATCCTACTCCTTGCTAATTATTGAACTTCAACACAACATATAGAAAACTGCAAAATGACACCTCAAATATACAACATTCTATCCATGAAAGCCACCTTCTGATAAATCAGATATTGATCATCAGACAATCGAGGACCTTTTATCCTAATCACCCTAAAATGGCTGGATATCAAACCATTCGTCCGCCAAACAAGACGTTCCTATTGATTAGCCTAAAATAGATGGAAACAAAACCATGCCTATTATTATGAAAAATTGAATCTAGGAAATTTTGGAACAGCTACTCGCATTGACCACATCTATTCTGTAGTTTACTGAAGTATACAGATAGTCTTGATTAAATTGAACCAAATGAACACACCCAAAAGTTGAAAAGAGTCAATTTTTCTTCAGGTACACAATGCAATCCCTTCCAAGGTTAAGGCACAATCTCCCCTAAAAAGGCAAATCTATGCTAGTATTAAAATGCTTCAGTTCAACGCAATCTTGCAAGTGGTTTTCAGTATCCCTTGTTTTCTAAATTGATTGCAGCATATATATAACACAATTCTCTGTATATTTTCAAGTTTTTCATAGACCACATTTTAAGTTCAATGCATTACAGTCTCGAAATACCACAAGCTGCTCCTTTCCTTCACAGAATACAGCCAGGTAGGTTTACTAACAAATCAACAATAAAGCCATTATGAAAAGGAAACTTTTAGCAAATATCATACCTATAAGAAGGTGCCCTGCTTCATGAACAATGACACGCCGCTTATAAGGAGGCCAAATACTCAAAACTTGAGCAAGAACTGAACCACCCAGGTATACTGCATCAAGTACCCCAAGGCCCAAGATAATTGCTAGCTTTGGTCTGATGTCTATCCCATTGATCACTAAGGAGGATACTCCAGCCATAGAAGCCAATAAAATTAATGCAGAGCTGCCAGAAATGCCCCATTTTTTGGGTGCAAATTTAGATGCTGTAGATTAAAAATACAACAATTTTAATAGATGATGGTCACAGGTGCTCCCTGCAAATCATAGTAAACACATATCCTATTGAAAATCTGAATTTTATTTTGATATTTATGCATTGAAAAGATGACTCAAATTCAAGGCATCTAACGAAATGATACTCCCATAATTTTAGTTCTCAAAATAAATTTACTTTTTACCACAAAGAAATCTGCACAAGTAATCTATCCGTTTACCTTCCACTCCAGTTAAATCCTTCAGGACTGCAGGTGTCACATTTCTTACACCTTTAGTAACTGTTGATACAAGCACAAAAGAAGCAAGAGCTTTTAGAATTCAAGCACCAAACTTTCAGTTTATAGTTATATACTTGAACAATAAACAAAAAATACCGCTAGATGTATTGCCCTAATCTCTAGACCATGTTAAAAAAAAATTAGAATTATAAGATGAAAATAGGTTTAAGGTCTTAAATAATGTTAAGAGATGTGACAAAAGTAACATTAAATCTTGTGCTCAGTAGTTAGGTGATTAAATAATCATCACCTTATGAGTTATTTGGTGCTATAAAATATGTAACTAGAAAATGATATTGTAATGTCCCAAATATTTTATAGCTTTCTAAATATAATATTATCTTTTTCCTTTTCCAAATTTGAAAGAAATCAAACACTAGAAGCTGGATTACTAATGAAAATAGCTACAACACTCAATTTGATATCCAAATCAGACCCAACTCAGGTATAGTTAATCAGTGGATTTAAATTGTTCCTAATTGGAAGTATGATTGCTGATATAAGAAGCTCATATAGTGTGCAGATTTTAAAATAGCATGAATATTGATACAAATGACTCCACCAACTGCACTAATATAAGTCTGCAGTCTATTTCATAATCTGAATGTGCACTTACAGTAATCTGGTGTAATGTCCCCTTAGGCAACACTAATTTTTCTTTATTTATTCGCTGTCAATTTATAGTTGATCTTCTGTAGCTTGCCTTCGTTGATTTCTAGTGATGTTCGATTCTATCCCCTGAGGACTATGCAGATCCGATGATGACTGAGACAATTCGCTGGGATGCTTTGCTGATAGAAATATTCTCAATCGTATTTAATTCAGAAGATATAATCGGGGGTTGATCTGCTGGTTCAATGTGTGTATGCTGACTGAGTTGTAATTGCTTGATCGCTGACTGCATTGTGACTATTTGATGAGTGAATTGTGATTTATTCCTTATCTTCTATTTGATTGCTTTTCCTTCGATGCCTCCTTGAATACTTTGGTCGATGTCTATTTTGTATCTCCCTGATGAGACACAATCCTTCATACCCATGACTATTCTTAAATAATACCAATTACGGCTAGCGTCACTAATTAAACATGCTTCACTTAATATTGTTGCTCACTTTTCATATTTAAATAAAACCATTTGTTGCCTTCATGAATTAAATCGCTGCCTTTCAAATATTAATAACTCCTCTTATGACTTCTATATTCTTTTATCTTATTCCAAATGTCAATCGCACCATATAATTGCTGATCTTTATTATGATCATAGCAGCGATCATATATTAGAAATTAAGACTTGACTTATATTCAAAGTCATTCTTAATTCTTAGTTTTATAATAATATTTAATAATAATTAATGTCTACATTCATATTAATAACTATACATTGTAATAATATTTATATTTATATTTATATTTATTATAAATATTGTTTGATATTTATTATTATATATATCTATATTATATTTATAAATATATATCATATTTAAATTCGTATATTATATTATATATATATATATATATATCATATCTTATTAATATATTATTATAATTATAATATTATTAAAATTGGTAATATTATTTATATTTATACCATAAGAGTATTTAATAGTATTATTTAATATTAATATCACATGTATGATTTCTCGGTCTAATGATGTTTAAATTTTTAATTTAAACAATGCCTTAATATCGGGACATGACAGCCCTCCCCACTCGAGATTGCTTGTCCTCAAGCAATCATGAGTCCTTTCATCATCTTGCACTGTAATCATCTACCTTCTGATGTGTTGAGACAAAATCATGGCTTATTTAAAATGAACACGCTTTAGTGAAGAGAAATTGATTGTGATTCCATGAAAGCGAATTTGTGATCAAAAGAGCATTTGTTTGTTGTTTTGAATAATAACAATGGGATGCAAGTATCATAGATTAAGAAAGATTTGAGAGTATTGAGATTCCAAGATTCCAATGAATGATGAAAACATCTTGAATTTTGATTACGAGATTCGGTCTTGTACTTGTCATCTTGTAGTTTTATCTTTTCATGTGTTATTGATCTCAAAATTGCGAAGAATTATGTTCTTGAGGCGTAATTGATTATATGATGTCATGGATAGAAAATTTTATGATCAAAGAAGATTTGGTAAGCTTTTATTTGAATAGCAATGTGATTGATGAAATATAAGTGTTATAGATGATTATGAAGAATGATCCTGGGAATTTGTGGGCTTTGGGCCCATAATATAAGTATCGGTTTATGTTACTTAAATCAAGAGAAGAATTCAAAGAGATTCTTGGAAGAAATGAATTTGGTTCATGGGTCTTGTGATTAATGAAATTACTTTTTATCTTCTGTACTTCCCTAATGTCCCTTGTAGGATATACTGATTTCTTCACCTGCACACAAGAATAACTCTTGAAAGGGACATTAGCAATATTAAAGATCAATAAATTAACAATGAAATCAATACATCATAACATAATTAATGATATAACATAAATTTTAATTTCAACATATAGTTATCCATACCTCAAGTTGATCCTTTGATAGAATCCATAGAGGTACTTGCAATTTAGAGTGCGATGGAGGGCACACTTCCTACCTATCACCTCTATAACATTAAGGATCAAGAGTGTGATGAAGGGCACACTTCCTACCTATCACATCTTGACAAGAACATGATGGAGGGCACACTTCCTACCTATCATGTCTTGATGATGGAGGGCATTCTTCCTACCTATCATCCCTTTAACATAATTTGATAAGAGCATGATGGAGGGCATTCTTCCTACCTATCATCTCTTTAATATTATTTGATGAGAGCATGATGGAGGGCATTCTTCCTACCTATCATCTCTTTAATATTAAGGATCAAGAGTGTGATGGAGGGCACACTTCCTACCTATCACATCTTGACAAGAACATGATGGAGGGCACACTTCATACCTATCATGTCTTGATGATGGAGGGCATTCTTCCTACCTATCATCCCTTTAGCATAATTTGATAAGAGCATGATGGAGGGCATTCTTCCTACCTATCATGTCTTGAACAGGGTTTGCTTGTGCTTGAGCCATCATGAACATTCTTCTTCACTATGTTTCTTTTTCTTCTCTTTTGGTTCAAAATTTTCCTCCAATTCCTCATTTGTTATGATTTTTAGGTGGTGTTCTCTTTTTCTTGCACACCGGTGACCCAGATCCCATTTTCCGTTGCAATTGAAGCATAGATTCCTTTTTCAGAAATCGTCTTTCATCGTACCATCTCTGGTCCAGGGTCTCCCATCTCCTTTGCAAGTATGTCCATGAGTCTAGGGTTCATTGCATTTGTAACATAAGTTTTTTCCCTTTATTTCATTCTCAGATGAGAAAGGTTTGTGAAATCTTTCCTTCTTGAGGGATGGGTTTGTATAGAGATTTGAGGGTTTGTTCTTTTCCAAACGGGTTGCCATTTCAATGGCATTATGCAATGAGGTGGGTTTAAGTGTTCCCACTAGTCCTCTCAATTTCTCATCCAAGTCCTCGATAAATAGAAATGTTAGTCTTTCATCTTCAATTCCGATAACTCGAATAGTATTTTCTCGAATTCACTTATGTACTCATCCACTGTTCCTCGTTGTCTTACTAGAGTTAAGTCCTTGAAATCTTGTTGTGGATGTCTTCTCTCAAATTTCTTGATGAACTTCTTGGAAAATTCTGCATAAGATGTGATGGAGTCGTGACCTTGAGTGAGTTTCCCATTATGCCACCATTCATATGCTAAGCCTTCCAAATGTAAGATGGCAAATTGGAGCGCATCCTTTTCCGCCATAGGGCTAAGTGAGAAGTAGTCATTTAGTTTTTGGAGCCATGCATATGGTGTGATCTTATTTGTCCCATCAAAATTAGGGAGGTTTACTTTGTTGGTTTTATGTTTTAAGTCCTTGTTAGGAGGTCTTCTTTCCCTCCTTACCATTTCATTCCTTCTAATATTTCTATAATCATTAAATGATACCACTCTCCTTACCTCCGGTTCTAGGCTTGCATAACCCCTTGCAATATCATCCGCACTTAATGCATTTGTAATAGGTTCATTGGCTCTTGAGTTTCCTTCTTCCGGAAGGAAAGATGGGATAGGAATCCTTGGATTTGATGAAGTTGGGCTATTCTCCGCATGATTGGATCCTATGTCTCTTGCATTTGAAGAGTTTGGCTGATCCGTGGTGTTACCCATTTTTTTAAGTGCCTCTAAGAACATTTGAGTTGTCTTTTCACCTTGGTCCATCATGGCTTTGGTGATTCTTTCGTTTTGTTCCATCGTGGCCTTGGTGGTGGCTTCCATGAATGCCCTCATTTCGTTGTTCATTTCCTCTTCTAGAAGTTGTCGGTTCCTTCTAGTGTATGCTTGCATAAATTTATCTCACAGGATGGCAGGAACAATGGCTCTGATACCAATTGTAATGTCCCAAATATTTTATAGCTTTCTAAATATAATATTATCTTTTTCCTTTTCCAAATTTGAAAGAAATCAAACACTAGAAGCTGGATTACTAATGAAAATAGCTACAACACTCAATTTGATATCCAAATCAGACCCAACTCAGGTATAGTTAATCAATGGATTTAAATTGTTCCTAATTGGAAGTATGATTGCTGATATAAGAAGCTCATATAGTGTGCAGATTTTAAAATAGCATGAATATTGATACAAATGACTCCACCAACTGCACTAATATAAGTTTGCAGTCTATTTCATAATCTGAATGTGCACTTACAGTAATCTGGTGTAATGTCGCCTTAGAGGCAACACTATTTTTTCTTTATTTATTTGCTGTCAATTTATAGTTGATCTTCTGTAGCTTGCCTTCGTTGATTTCTAGTGATGTTCGATTCTATCCCCTGAGGACTATGCAGATCCGATGATGATTGAGACAATTCGCTGGGATGCTTTGCTGATAGAAATATTCTCAATCGTATTTAATTCAGAAGATATAATCGGGGGTTGATCTGCTGGTTCAATGTGTGTATGCTGACTGAGTTGTAATTGCTTGATCACTGACTGCATTGTGACTATTTGATGAGTGAATTGTGATTTATTCCTTATCTTCTATTTGATTGCTTTTCCTTCGATGCCTCCTTGAATACTTTGGTTGATGTCTATTTTGTATCTGCCTGATGAGACATGATCCTTCATACCCATGACTATTCTTAAATAATACCAATTACGGCTAGCGTCACTAATTAAACATGCTTCACTTAATATTGTTGCTCACTTTTCATATTTAAATAAAACCATTTGTTGCCTTCATGAATTAAATCGCTGCCTTTCAAATATTAATAACTCCTCTTATGACTTCTATATTCTTTTATCTTATTCCAAATGTCAATCGCACCATATAATTGCTGATCTTTATTATGATCATAGCAGCGATCATATATTAGAAATTAAGACTTGACTTATATTCAAAGTCATTCTTAATTCTTAGTTTTATAATAATATTTAATAATACTTAATGTCTACATTCATATTAATAACTATACATTGTAATAATATTTATATTTATATTTATTATAAATATTGTTTGATATTTATTATTATATATATCTATATTATATTTATAAATATATATCATATTTTAATTCGTATATTATATTATATATATATATATATATATATATATATATATATGTATATATATATATATCATATCTTATTAATATATTATTATAATTATAATAATATTAAAATTGGTAATATTATTTATATTTATACCATAAGAGTATTTAATAGTATTATTTAATATTAATATCACATGTATGATTTCTCGGTCTAATGATGTTTAAATTTTTAATTTAAACAATGCCTTAATATCGGGACATGACAGATATAAGTGAGGGACTGATGCATGGCAGCCCACCTAATGATAGTCATTGCTGCAGTATTTGATATCATATCAATGTCTGCCTAATGATCTTGTACATTAAAGAATGAGCACCCAGAATTCCTGACGCAATTGTGATGCACTAGTTATTTCTATTCATTTCAAGAATGAATAACTAAAGTTACCAAGTAACTCTAAACTGAACACTCAAGTAGGTATAGGTTGTGATATCCACAGCCTCAACTTTATAGGAAAACTGGAACCATAAAGAGCATATCTAAAAGCACTGAAAATGAAGACTTTAGTTTCACTAAAGGCAATGACTAGTTAGAAAATCTTGTAAAAATGAGGAAGAACATTTGATAGCCTCTAGAAATGCTCACAAGTGCAAGCGAGGAGGATGACATCAACAGCTAAAAGCAGTATAAAACTCAATACGTGATATTTAAGTCCAATTATTATGAACAAGAGTGCTTTGTTTAAGAAAGTCTTTAAGCTCGTCTACTTAGAAAAATGTTAAACAAGAGTCAAAGCTAAGTATCAAACAAGAAAAATGTAATATACATGCCTTCCTTAATTTATAAAAATTAGCAGCCCCTTTGAAACTATTAATCCTTCCAATCATTGATAAATGCCGATACAATAAGATACACTGAAATATAGGCAATACAAGGTGATGCAGAAAAGTAGAGAGATGATTATCATATAGAATTGTTCTCATTAAGTAGCACCTGAGCAATTTACAAAAGAAGGCATTATGAGGTACAAACTACAAATAATCCTGGCAATTTAGAATATTTCATATTTTAATAAATAGTAGTCACAACGTGGCCTCTAGACATTTTATTGCCCATGTTCGTGTTTTCCTTCCCACCAAGGTTTGGTTGTATTTCCCACCAATGGTCAACATTCACTTGACTTCAAATTATTTTGAATTTATTTGAACTACCTATTCCCTAAGCTCATATCTACCTTATCTCTAATTTTTTCAATGATTTTCCTCTTCTCGAATGGCAGCACTCCCTTTATCATATAGTAACACTCCCATTGTGCCTCCTTTCTTCATACATACTATTCAGGAGTTATGCATGCTTAATATGGCATTTAGTGTTCAGGAATCTCTGTGTGTGTGTGTGTGTGTGTGTGTGTGTAGTGGTTATGAAGCATGCATGGAAGAAAGCTGTCATTAAAATATATTAAAATGCCTTGCACCAGAGGGCTACATTAAAACATATTTATAATTATGAGTCTTCTGTGTGAGGTTTATATGGTCATAACACCTCCCCATAAGGTGTGAGTTGAATGTTGCTTGATATAAGATGATCAAGTTTTATCGCATTCACATCAACAATTCGGAGTTTGCATATATCCTTCCATCTATCCTGTTGAAAGTCATTTAAAAAATTAACAACCAAACATTGTGCTTAGAGAACTTAATTTACAGTATCCATACCAAGTAAGTGAAACAATTTAGGTCCCCTCCATTTGTTCCTCAAAAATCTACATTTTTCCCTGTCCTAAACTGTAAAAGAGATACCATAAGCAATTTAGGGAAACCTAAAGATATATTTTCAGATACTTCTCTACAATTACAGTCTATCAACACCCAATGCCACTTAAGCTTATATGCCCCCACAATGAAGAACATGTTAAATCAGTCTAACAGGAAACCAGAATTTCTTCATGTAACATACACCCTACTGTATATGTTTCCTCCCGACTGTTTTTTTGTATTCTTGCTGGTTTGAAGTTTAGGTTTTTATTGCATGTGTTTGCATGTATAGTTTTTGCAACAATATCACAGAAAATGCAACATATATGGAAAACCCAGAAAAACTAAAAAAGATATTGACAAAATAACACCAACCCAGATTATATTTAGCCAAAGTATGAATTATGAGTACATACCCATATCACAGTTTACAACTTCGTCCGGATGTTGTAGCCGGACCAGCAACAATGCCACTGTAAGTTGCTTACAGCTCCAAGAAATGGAATGATATAGCAATTCAATAAGATGAAATAAAATAACTTCAAAAACTTAAGATTTGCTTCAAGGAAATCAGGAAAACCATGCCAAAATCCAAATAACTCTATAAACACCAATACACAATGCTTATATTATTGATTTGGAAAGTGTTTCTACAACAATCTTGCTGATCCTTGAAGTTTCCAGCTCAAAAATGATACAGAAGTAAAACTAGCTATCTAGCTGCTCTAGGAGCATGAGAAAAAAATGAGAGAAAAGAGATCCCCTCGAATGAGGCCTCTCTGCCTTTATATAGGCAAGCAGAATACAAAGAGGAGGTGGGGAGATCAGATCTCCTTGAAAACTATGCCGTGAGTCAGAAACCCTAGGGGAGTAGGTGAGTTTATGTCATAGGTCCAAAGGAATGCTGCCACCTGTCCTGGGCGCCACCTTGTCCTAGATGAAATCTCCCACCTGTCTTGGACGCTATCTGACTAAGCTGCCTGGTAGAGAGGTGACTAGTCAACTGCCAACTCATCCTGTTCCTTCGGCGCAAATTTTAGGGTGTCCAGGAATCCTTCATCCTAAGCGCAAATTCCAGGATGTCCAGGAACTTTCACGTGGAGGAATCCTTCCTTGAGCAAGGGTGCATTTTCCTTAGGGTCCTGGAATGGAATTCCTTCATGAGTTGGAATTCCCTGTCTTGTAATAGAATTCCTAATATTAGACTTGGAGTGATCTGTCATCCTTGATGCAGGCATTCTCCATGTCATTTGAAATCTTTGGAAGGACTCTTGATTCTTCCTTTATCCTTTATGCGAACTCTCTCTGTCACTGAACTGGAATCCTTGATGTTGCCTTCCTTGCGCCAATCACGTTGAGTGTTAGGGGGAGAAAGGCGGGCACTGGAATGGAGTGATGTCCTTCATCTTCCCTCGGTATGCATGTGTAGTCTTCTTGTTATTGGAACTCCTGGATCCTTGAAATGGTCATCTTCTCCGGCGTTTGAACTCTCTGCATCCATCCCGATTGCCCTGGATCATCCTTATTCATCCTCCTCATGGAGCTTATCCTCGTCTTGGATTCCTGTAAAAACAAGGGAAAACCCGAGTAGTCATGATGAACAAGATCCCTACATGCAATGCAATCAAAAGATAAAACAGGAAATAAACTTGCATGATTGATCAATTTGACTTATGAACTCCTGAACAAATAAAGGACTTTCTTCACTTTTTGGTATTCTTCACACTTGGACTAACTTTTCCTCCTTTCCAGGGTTACCAAGCATGCACATGAGGAGTTTCCAGTTGGTTCAGGAATCCTTCCTGTCCAGAGCACAAATTTCACTGTCAACAGGAATCCACCTGTCCTAGGTTGCATTTTCCACCTCCTGCAGGAATCCCCTTGTCCAGGTCGCATTTTCTAGTTCCAACAGGATTTTGCAACCTGGAATATCCTCACTTGCTGGGCGCATATTCCAGTAGGTACTGGATTTTGCGACCCAGGACAACTTTTTCTTCCTAAGCGCACATTCCAGTGCCAACAGGAATTTGCAACTTTTGACAAGGTTTCATGTTTTTTTGGCTAAGGACTTTTATCATTCTGCTTTAGTAAGGATGAACTTTGACATTGGTCTCGAAATGAAATCCAGTATAAGATGCATCTTTGTCTCTCCTCAAGGAATTTCTAGACTTCAGGTCACGTATTTCAGGGTCAAAAGGATTTTGGACTCCAGGTCACAAATTCCAGAGGGAACTAGATTTCCCACTGAGGTCGCAAATTCCAATTGGAATTGGATTTTCTCCTTGTGGCGCAAATTCCAGGCTGAACTGGATTCCTGACCTATGGCGCAAATTCCAGTCAGTCAGGGAGGAATTTTCTAGGTCGCAAATTCCATGCAGTCAGGGATTTTCCACCTCAAGCACAAATTCCACCTCCAACAGGAATTTTTCACTTCCAAATCTCTTCAAGGACTTTCCAAGTCCAAGTCGCTATTTTTACTAAGTCATGTTATGGATTTTTCTTCAAGTCCTGGATCACTTTATTCCTATCGCATATTCCTCAAAGTCATGGAATTTTCCCAAGTCGCATTTTTTAGTCTGGACTAGAATTCCTCTGTTCTAGGTCACAAATTCCAAGCTGAACTGGATTCCTAACCAGGAGCGCAAATTCCAGGCTGAACTAGATTTTTCACCTAGGTCACAAAATCCACCCAGTCAGGGAAGAATTCTCCAGGCGCAAAATCCAGACAGTCAAGGAGGAATTTCCTAGTGCGCAAATTCCTGTAGGAACAGGATTTTCCACCTTGTCGCATTTTCCTGATGGTCAGGGAATTCCTCTGTCAGGAATTCCTCCAAGGCAAAAAGTCGCAGTTTCAGGGTGGGTCTTGGAATGGAATGATCCTTGAATTCCTTGTTTGCAAATTTCACTAAGTGAAGGAATTTTCCTGTCCGGAACTCCTACAAGGCAGAAGGTCGCATTTTGGAGTGGGTCAAGGAATGTTCAGTTCAGGAATGTTCCTATCAAGGAAAATCCAATTCAGGAATGTTCCTATCAAGGAATATCCAGTTCAGGAATTCCTTCCTGAGGATCTTCCAAGTCTCAAGTTGGACTGGGTCTTGGGTTTTCCTGCCTTGAACTATGGAATTTATATTCACTCTTGATGAACCTTCTTGACATTTGAACGAGGATTTATACCTTGGAACGAGGAACTACCTCATTTATCATGGAATCTCTGTAGTCATCTTTGGAATTTTCCATTACTTCAAGTTAGGAATCGATGAGTTTCGCCAAGGAATGACAAGCCCTTGGTGCACTCCGAACTTTGGATTTAGAACTCTGGAACAGAAATCATGGTGGGTTTTGGAGTAGGACCCCAGACAAGAACTTAGGACAAAGACCACCGGAATGGAATTGTGAACAAGGACTTCCAGACTCTAAAGTTTGAAACATGGATTGGAACTGTGGAATGATGGAAACTGTCCATGGATTGACCAAATTTGATAGACTGATAGGTAGGGCATTATTTATCCTCAGGAAAATTACTCTTTTCCTCACCACTTCAAGCACTCTTAATATTCCTTGTGAGCTAAGTGTTTGGAAATTCTTTCCTAGCTTCATGGATTCGGGCAAGAAACTGCAAGATCAAAGCAAAAAATGGAATTGGGCCCAAAAAAGAGGGGGTCCCCATTTGCAATGGGGCGATGTGTGAAAACCTCACAACAAGAGCGACCAGGCCTACTAAGGATGGACAACCAAAATGGAGGAATTAAAACGCCATGTCTCAAGAGCCTCTCCATTCTCTTCAGTGATACAACTCAAGGTCCACCGTCTGAAATTCCTCTAAGGCATATTTTCCTCCCATTATACTCAAATCTCATCTCCATTTTCTTAAGATTTATGGTGAACTCCTCCAACTGGCTCATCCAATGCATGCCAAGCACTACATCTGTTTCCCCTATACCAATCACATAGAAGTCATCAACTAGCTCATAATCACCCATGATGATTTTTAGCCCTGATATCTTCCTAGTGCAATGCATTTTGAATCCATCGGCCACCATCACCTTAAAGCCTTCGAATTCTTCTGTTTTCAGCCCCCTGCGAACAACTAAACCCTCATCACTAAAATTATGAGTGGCTCCCGTATCAATAAGAGTGATAATACGCTGCCCACCTAGTACACCCCGTACCTTGAAAGAGCCAACTTTCTGAAAACTCGACAACTGGGCAATAACACCTCCACTATCAGCACTGTGATGTGAAGCTCTCTCATCCCCACTGTCACTGTGTTCTGAATGCTGATCTGACTCTGTATCTGATCCCCCTGAATGTGACTCCTCAGGTGAATAGTACTCAATTAGTTTGGCCTTAGCCTTATGTGAGCACTTGTGCGAAGGGTCCCATGGTTCTTTGCAGTGAAAGCACAATTTCTTCCTCCTGTACTCATTCAACTGATCATTTGTTAACCTGTTGGACCTATCCTTGTGCTGATCAACATCTCGGTGAAATGGTTTCCTTTCCTTCTCCCGGTCCCTCCTATGAGAAAATCCCTTAGACTGGAACTTACTCCTCCACACTGATGAGCCCATATCTTGGGCCTTTTTCATGGCCTCCTGGAGTGTAGCAGGGTCAAACCCCTTAACCCAACCACGAAGTGGGTCTGACCATCCATCAATGAAGAGAATCACTAGTCTGCGCTCAGACAAATCTGGGACCATAACTGATAGGTCCTGAAACTCAGAGATGTAGGAATCTAACGATCCACTCTGCCTTAGTTGTGTTAACTCCTTAAACTGAAGTTCTAGATCCTTCTTGTCAAATCTGTCGATCAAACGGGCTGTAAACTCAACATACGATGTAATCTGATCGTGCCCCAATGTGACCTTCCCATTACTCCACCATTTGTGTGCCACTCCCTCCAAATGTAATGTTGCATAAGTCAGGCATAGGACTAATCTGCAAGTAGCTATCCAACTTCTGCACCCAATTCCTAGCAGTGGTCTTTCTAGATCCATCAAAATAGGGAAGTGTCATCTTACTCACCTTTTGTAACTCCTGGTTCTGAGGTCTGCCTCCTCTACAGGGTCTATTCTTTATCCTAATGTCAGAGTACTCTGCAAAAGTCATCTCTACTCTGAACTCTACACTAGATGCTCTCCAATCCCTCAGAATCTCCTCTTGAAACTCGGCCTGTGTGGGATCCTATTCAGGAACTTGGTTCCTGGGAGCAAATGTAGGGATACTGGGTCTGTCACCTGCTGTAAACTGAGAAGCCCTCCTATGAATTACTGAGGCCTCATCCTCATCATCTCTTCCCCTGTGTCTGTCACCCTGGTTTCTGTCCCCATTATTCTTGTCCCCCTGATCCCTGTCACCATTATGTCTATCACCCACATTTTGCCTGTTCCTGTCTCCGTCATTGTTCCAATTCTTGTCACCATTATTGTTCCTATGTTTATCACCATTGTTGTTTCTATTCCTGTCACCATTGTACATGTTCCTGTCATGGTGATTTTCCCTGTTATTCAATCCATCAAGCAACTGTGCGAGGGAATGTCCTATCTCAGCCTGTGTCTCCATCATCTCCTGCCGAGAATCCCTCAACTCTCTCTCTAAAGCCACTGAGCTCCTTGTGAGCACATTCAAGATCTCTCGTAAACTAGGCTCCTCAACCTCCCTGTCACTCATTTCTTCTATGTGTTTTGTAACTGGTAGTAACTCTCTTGAAAATGGGTCCATGCGTGAAACTAAGGAATCTTCGTCAGTAGTTGCAACCACTATCTCTTCCTCAAATGGATCAACTATAGGTACTGGTTGCTCAGGTTCTACTAACTGTGGTATTTCTCTTTCCTGTGTTCCTTGCCTTGCCCTGGTATTTCTAAAAGGGTATCTACCTGTCGGTCGCATGTCTCATTTTTCAACTGCATGTCATAGTAAACCCATAGGATGGCAAGATTTTATGCTCTGATACCACTGTAACATACACCCTACTGTATACGTTTCCTCCCGACTCATTTTTTGTATTCTTGCTAGTTTGAAGTTTAGGTTTTCATTGCATGTGTTTGCATGTATAGTTTTTGCAACAATATCACAGAAAATGCAACATATATGGAAAACCCAGAAAAACTAAAATAGATATTGACAAAATAACACCAACCCAGATTGTATTTAGCCAAAGTATGAATTATGAGTACATACCCATATCACAGTTTACAACTTCGTCCGGATGCTGTAGCCGGACCAGCAACAATACCACTGTAAGTTGCTCACAACTCCAAGAAATGGAATGATATAGCAATGCAAATACAAAGGACTAGTCTGCAGTCTCTAGGCACCCAAGAATGGATAGATGGAAGCCGTGAAATAGTAGTTTTTACTCCTTGAATCCCCACGTCCAATGCTGCATATGTACGGCCTTGCTGTACCTTCAAATCAGCGCCAAAGCCACTAGAAAATGCTCCAAAACTTCCACTAACGGAGCGACCAAGCCTACTAAGGATGGACGACTAAAATGGAGGAATTAAAACGCCAAGAAACAGCCTTAAAAACTCCCAACTCTCCTCAACAGTAGTACGGCCTGCTTCAGCAAGAGTACGGCCAGCCAATAGAGTGAAATGCAGATCAGAAACAGCACCAAAATGATCTAAATCTGCTTGTAGTCTGATGTCTCTCTGCTGTTTGCAAAAACTTTATCAAAACATATCCATATTCGCCTCAAAACTCCAACTATCACTAGTGAATGCACAAATGAAGCACCTATGTGAAGCCTCCTAGAATCCCCTCCTAATGCACTCTTTCATACACAAGGAAAGGCAATCTACAAAGGTTTCCGTCTCTGCAAATTGATGTCTGAATACCAAGAGCCAAGCTCAAACCCTCAGCAAAGCAAAACTCAATGTCATAGCAAAATATCATAAGGCAAGCATGTTCAAATGAAGTTCCTTTTTGCCCTTTTATTTCCCCCAAGACTCAACGCCCAAGAAAATGAGAGGGAAATTACTTTATTTTACATTTTTAAATATTGTCTTTGAGTACCATGGGCGTTCATCCCTAGAGGGGCCACTTTTTAAGTTACAACTTAAAGTTTATAAAGTGACCTCATAACATAACTTTATATTATGTCGATCTCATAAAAATGAATTAAATCTTTAATTTAACTCATTTCGCACCAAATGAAGTTTCTAGTCGTATCGAGATCTTGAATTCTCAGACCCTGTCCATCCCTGCCTGCCCTGCTAAAAATAGAAACCCTAGCTCTCGACTTACTTAAAATAGTAAGTCACTGAAATGACTTCCTACACATATTTATTAGCCTACGGAAGTCGATTATAGGCTAATCCCAAACTTCTGATGTAGTGAGCTAAATGGGGGACATTACACTTCATTGGTCATTCTATTTAAATATTTGTCTCTACTCACCTCTTTCTGTAGTTCACTAGATGGTTTAATAAAATCAGATTCATTAGCACTTAGTAATTTGGAAATCTGCAGTGAATTTAAAAGTTCTAGTATCCAAATCACTTTTTCTTCTTTTGTTGATTTCAAAATATTTTAAATTGCAAGATACATCAAAGGATGACCCGGCATTACAATGTACAATATAACTCTGAAAGCTAAGAAACATTTACCATTAAACTGGCCAAACCTAAACCATACATCATCAGATACGAACTGGTTCTATAAAGAAAGAACATAATTCTCTATGTTTGACACTCTGACTAACCCATTTATTTGGGCATTGCCCCTTGTACCAACTTTCAACCTTGTGAATTTCAAATGCTTGACAGAATTGAATTCCATCCCAATCATTTCAAGATTTAACCCTTGCTATGCTTTAATTTTTAAGTGGTTCAGTTTTAATCTTGGTCACTTTTTCAGATCCAAGGGTTATTTTCTACCCTAGTATTTTTAATTGTAACTAGATGTACTAGCAGTCCCATCAACCTACTTTGGTCGCTAGCGAGCATTACCATAATTTATTTCTTCCCCTCTTTTTTTTGTTCCCCTCTTTTCTTTTTTCTTTCTTTCTTGGAGTTGTCTTCAAGAAAAAATTATTATCAACCATTCTCATACTAAAGTTTTTATTCCTAGTCCCATTCCTATATTTTTATTGTAACTTGATTACCTTGACTTTCTTGAACAATGGTCTATTGCTGACTTCTCACAAAACTATGTCTTGATATTAGACCCAAATTAGTATCCATATACTTTGAGTTCCTTCCATTTCATGGAGGAAGGCTCTAAAATACTCCATGCAGTTTAGGAGGAAGATCCTATAATCCTTGAAGAAAACACAATTATACTGAGAGAGAGGGGGGGTGAATCAATATAATACAAAATTTTATTTTTCACAACTTAACAACCACAACAATATCAATCACACAAGATCTATTAATGATGCACTACAAGAAAAACACAAGATTTACATGGAAACCCTTATGGGAGAAAACCATGGAAAATTTTTGCTTATATATAAATCTCTTTTACAAGATTCATAGGCTCCAACCTACAAGAGACACCAATCCCCTCTTATATGATTTGTGAGCACCAACACACTAGAGACACCAATCCCCACTTGTAGATGTCGTGAGCACCAATCCGCAATTGAGCACCAACTCAATAAGAGACACCAATCTCTTGTTAAGGCACCAACCTTCTATAGATCTGGATCACTATTTTCTACAAATCTAATCACAACTTACACAATGTCCTTTCTTCACAAATCTGATCCAAATCACACAATGTTCTTCCTTTCAAATCTGATCCAAAAGATACACAAGTTCTTTTCTCAAATATGATCACAATTATAGCACTATATTCTCATAAATCTCTGCCTTGAGATCTTCTCAAACTCGTCTTTATCTCTACATAGATTCCTCCTTTTATATCTACTCAAACTCTTATTTTATCTCTGCAAGATCTTCTCCTTTATCTCAGCACAGTCTTCTTTTTATGTTAGCATTACCTTCTTCTTTATCTCTGCACAATCTTCTTTTATATCTGCATGGATCTATCTTTTGTATATTCCACAAATATGTCTTTTATCCTCACTCATAAATGCTTCAATGTCAGAAATATCGTCATATTTCATTCCCTTTCAAATTGTAAGATCCCCTACCAAATCTGCCCTGAAATGTCTGATTTTATTGGTTTGACATTTTGTCAAACACTTGGCATGAGATCTGATTTTTTAATTTCTGAATGTGTTTATTTGTAACAGCAGATATATGCAATCTAATGCCAAAATAACATGTATAATGGAAAGAAATGATAGAATATTACAACATACAATTGATAGTAACCCAAACCCGCTTTTTTATTTGAATTGTCCAATGAAATTACAATGTTTTCAAGGCTGTAACAGTACTCAGAAATACTCAAAAATTTATATCAGCAACATATAGTTTCTTACATACCACAATACATGTCATACAGTTGCATATATCACTTCCAAATGTGAAGCGATGGATTCCAATGCTAGTTGCCTATGCTGGGATGATTGCAAATGTCAAGATTTGATGCACATGTACCAATCACCAATCTGAAATTGTCTGCAACTGTTGTTACAAACCCTAAGTGACTGAAATGCACCTCTCCGTGCCTCCAAACTCCTCAAATACGGCAGTGATTTGTCCTATGATGGAGTGACTAGTTCCTAGATGAAATATAATGCATTACAACACCAAATGTAGTCACAAAATCACCCGATCTGAAGTCATATGAATTTTACCAGATCTGATATAGAAATCTGCCCACAAATGTATAACAACAATCATCAAAAAACCCTCCAAGGTATGGCGCTTCAACTCCAAACCCTAGCCGTACGTGCCATGATGAAAATATGTCAATATAACCTCAGATCTGCATCATTTAATCATCAACCTGCAATAAAAGCTTCAAACCCTAGCCGATATGATGATTCTTCTTCAAACCCTAGCTGATATGAAGCTCCACAATGTAGTAAACCTGCAATTAAGCTCAATAATGAACCCTAGGTGGATTCATCTGTCAATGTGGGATGGGCTTTCGTCCAAACCACGAATTCTAAGGGTTTTCGTCCTTAAAAGCTCGCTGAAACGAAGTTGCAGCCAAAGAGAAAATCTCCAAATTCCAAATGACAAATTCACAATATAATCCAAATGACTCCCAAACACCCATTTTATAACCCACAAGTTAGGTGCCCAAATTCAATTTATTTTATTTTGCTTTCAGGTCCACCTCCAAAATAAAATATTATTTTATTTTATTTTTCTTTTTATTTCCTCAACTTGGGCGGCCAAAATAAAATAATGAAATATTAATATTTTATTATTTTTCCCATCTCACACTTAGGCGGTCACCTTTGAAAAAACATAATATTTTAATAAATAAAATATTATATTTATTTTGTCATTTTAATTTATTTTATTTTCTCTTTATTTTTAAAGTGACTTTCCAAATTTCCATGTTTAAGTTATTTTCCAACTTTCCAAATATCTAGGTCACTTCAATTACAAATAAGTTATTGTAACCAACTTTCCAAATGTCAAGGTCACTTAAGCTACAAAGGTCTCTTAAAAACCGACTTTCCATTCTCCAAGCTTTAAGTTATTTGCCAACTTACCATTCTTCAAGCTTGAAGTCAGTTTAGCTCAAAAAGGGGACATTACACAAATCTGAATTTTTCTTCTTACAATGATCTTATGCAGATCTGAAAGTGTCTAATAGATATATCTTTTTATTTCCACACTACACTTCTATTCTCCTTGTTCTTTACATGTCTCACACATCTACACTCAATTCATCACTTACCTCTTATACCCTCATAACGAAATGAGAAGATGCATCTCTTGAAATGAGATAACTCTCCAAAAGGTCATTACCTTTGATAAAGAAGTGATCGCTCCTTTTGAGACTAATTCATAATCTTTTATACTAAACTTGAGCGCTCCATTATGAAGTGTGATGGCTGACCTTAATTTATGCTTTAAACAAATACAAATTGCTGCCTTTTAAATCACTACCATTCCAAAAGGAATCGGACCTATTTTAAATCGCTCCAATTCATGAATTAATCGCTGCTGCTTTTTTTTCAAAATTGCACACTTCATTTTGTATATATATCCTTTTATGCTAGGTGCTCTTCTTATAAGAGGTCGGCCATCCTAGAGAAAATATAATTTTGGTTTCCAATTATATTTAGGAAGTCGGCCACCATATTTAGGAAGTCGACCACCTTTAAGGAACTTTGTTTTATTTTGTCTTTGATCTCCTTCAGAAACATATTGACTCCTCTACACTAGTAGGCCAGCTTTAGTCAAAACTTCCAAAGGCATGTAAATGTGATTAACAAAAACTTGTCACTCTTTCTCCAACGTCTTTCTCATAGTCTTGTTTATTATGTTTAAAACTTTAATTTAAACATATAAATATCCCTATGTCAGTCTTCTCATTTCACCATCTCTTTTCAACGGGATTGTATGACTCCGTCAATGACTCTATGCTTTTGACATTAATGACAACACATTCCACAACAATCTCTTTGACATCAACAATCTTGTTCATGCACCTTGACATCAATGACAACCATTTTTTATACTCTCGTATGTTCATTAATGATAACAATCATGAATACCTTCTTGACATCAATGACAACATGTCCAACAATTTCCCCCTTTGTCATTGATGGCAACACAAACATAATTCTCTCATTTTGTTTTGATCCCCCTTACTTTATCTCTCCCCCTTTGACATCAATGGCAAAGGGAAGTTAACATGCTGTCATGTCCCCAATTCCGGAGTGATGTTACATGGAGATATTTGGTTAGCCTATCATTTATTCCCGTAGGCTAATGCATTGGTAAGGGAATAATTGGCTAGTTGAGTTGGCTTCTACACATGGAGATTTGGAAAGTTAGCTTAACTAGTGTATTTGAGCTATATGGAAAATGCAATATTAAGATTGTATTTTCATTCATTTGAATTTGAATTTGAATTTGATAAATAAGGAGGGAAAATGAAATCTTTAATTACATTTTCTCTAATCTATTTGTATGGAGATGTTGTAAATATGAATAGCTCCAGGTAGGACCTATTTGTGGAGGAATATTGACAAGTCAAAGATGGGCCCAATTTAACATCAAAGACCAAGGTATATGGATCGATGCATGAGGAGTATTTAATATTATTTCAATTGAGCATGGTTTTTGGAGCCAACGGCTATGTTTGAGGGGTTCGATTTGCATTCAGGTAAAATCATTTAAATTGCTTTGTTGATATTTTAAATGCAAAACACCCATGTATGGAGCGGCGGCGGTCATGTATGGAGCAACGGCAGCTAGTAGAAGATCATTTTAAATGCAAATGGCATCATTTAATGCAATCGCCCAAGCATGGAAAGGATCGATTTGGTGGTTAGAAGATTTTTAAATGCAATACAAACTCAATTAAATGCATATGGCTGATCACCCAAGCAATGAAGAGGATTTTAAATGATTGCAATTCAAAAATTCAATGCAAGAGTTCAAATGCCAAGCTCAAGAGGATCGACTCATAGAAGGAGAGACAATTTCATTTAAAATAATTAAAGATTGTTTTAAATGAAAGCATATTTGGTGAAGATCATTCAATATTGTTCCAATTCCTTGATTTTCATTGATGGATTTCAAAATGCATTCCAAAATTGCCAAGAAGATGGACGCCCAAGCTTGAGGAGTTTAAATAGATGACTTGAGCTTCATTTTGCAACTTTTGATCTCATGGTAAGCTTTTACATTTTATCTATTATTGCTGGAAATTGCATTTTCTAGTGATTTTTATCAAGGAGATGTTCCCTTGAGTGTTGTGGTGATGATCTCATAACAATTTCTGAGATATTGTCATAAAGATTTCATCATTGGATTGAATTTGAAGGTTATTTGAAGAGTTTGGAAGTGATATTGATATCTATTTGAAGCTCTTGGTGTAGAGGATTGACTACCAAGGTAGTTTAGTGAATTTGGAGTACATTTTGGATGGTATTTTCATGTTTTGCAGGGTCTGGTTTTTATAACAGCGACTTTACATTGGAATTTCAGGGCTTTTTAGGTGGATTTGATCAAGAGTTTGAAGGTTGAGGAGTTGTACTTGATAGAAGACCTTCCTATGCATCCATCGATTGCATTTGGAGGAGATATTTCATGATATTTCATTGTAAACTGTTGGCTGGGTTAAAAGTACACTTTCAGCAGTCATATCAGCATACAGAAAGTTTATATCAGAATTTTATTGAAGCTCTTTCAAGGCTATTTAGTGTCCATTTGATAGCTATTATCATTCTAGAGGCTTTGGGCAATATTTGTATGCAAAGATTGATGTATTTGGGCTTCATATTGGCTTCTAATTAAGTCTGATATAAAATCAGACATGGACTGAAATAAATTCCAGCCACTTGACATTTTATGTTTCATTTGTTTGATGGTTCAATATATGCAAATTTGATGTGGGTTTGATTTACTACAATTCCTTTGTTCATTGGTGATGTTATTTGATTGAATTGTGCAAAAATGTTATCTAAAGTTGGCGAAAAATTTCAGTATATATTAGTAGGGTATTTTACAGTGGTATCAGAGCTTGGATCCTACCAACCTATGGGTTATGAGCTTCAACACTAATCCTTTGCCTCATCATTATAGAAGGAGAACAGATACAATGGGAGATAGAAGGCAACATATTCTGGAGGATGAGATTGATAACATGTTAAGAGATATGGTCAATAATCAGCGTGAGATGGCAGCCCAACAAAGAGAAACAAATGAGAATATCCAAAGAATGTTTCAAGCTTGATGAATAATAGGAATGATAATCCAGGCAATCAAAACAATCAAGATGCAGGTAGTGTAGCTGGAAGATCACCAACTCATGCTAGGAGAACAAGAACACCTACAGTTGAGAGACCTATGCAGCCTACTTTCCTTCCTAGGGAAGAAGAAGAAGAACAGCCACATGATGAAGAAGAAGTTCCATTTGAGGAGAATGTCATATCTTTGGTTCATGAGTATGATTCACTCCCTGAGCATGTAAGGAATAGAATCAATTTCAATAACTACATGAGCCAAAAAAGAGAAAATCAAAAGGGTAGAGTGAATCGGCCTAGACAAAGGAGAGCACAACTTGCACAACCAAAGGAGTACAAGGATGCATTGAACAAAATTCCTCTTCCTAGTTTTGATGGTAGTGGCAAACTAAGTGCTAGGGCATGGGTGAATAAGTTGGATACCTTTCTTACACTCAAACCCATGAGTGAAGAAAAGGCCATACATTTTGCTACCATGCATTTGGAGGGTCTTGCATATGAGTGGTGACATCATGGTTTGATTTCACAACATCACAACAGGATTACTTCATATGATGAGTTTGTTCAAAAACTCATTAACAGGTTTGATCGCAAGGACATAGAGGTATACCGTGAGCTTGCACAGTTGAAACAAACAGGTAGAGTTGAGGCCTATGTGAATGAATTTCAAAAGATTGCAGTAATGGTTCCTAATATGTCAGATAGGAGGATTACAATGTTGTTTGTGGAAGGGTTGAATGATAGGATTAAGGGTTTGGTTAAGGTACACAAACCAACTACTCTTGAGGAGGCCATTGATTTAGCACTTGATTTGGATACTACTACATTCACTCCAAAGAAAAGCTTCTACAAAGGCACAGGTTCTAATTAGAGGAAACCATTTCAACCTAAGCCTAATCCTTCTGCAATAGAGAGAGATGAATTGAGAAGGAAGAAGCTATGCTTTTCTTGCAAGCAACCATGGGAGCCAGGACATAGATGCCTTGGAAAAGGCAAAGTTCATCTTATTGAGGTATTATCAGATGATGATAGTAATTCACAAGATGATATAGGTTCATGCCATGAGGATGATCAGCTTACTTTGGAGCCAGAGTCTAATGATATTAGTAATCCTATCACCATTGCTACTATTTCAGGAGTTCCTAGATATCATGCATTCAGGATCAAAGGAGTTCTTAATGGACAGAGGGTTACATGTTTGGTAGACAGTGGTGCTACTCATAATTTCATTGATGAGAGTTTGGTCATGAGACGTGGATTACAAGCAGAGGACTTTGAGGGATTCACAGTTGTTGTAGCTGATGGTTTCACCATGAGTTGTCAAAAGAGAGTGCCACAATTGAGTATACAGATGGGTGATTACACATTGACAGATGATTTCTACATGGTTGGACTTTCAAGGATTGATGTGGTACTAGGGATGCAATGGTTGCATTCTATTGGCAGGTACATTCAGGATTTGAGGAAGATGGAGATAGAATTTATGCATAATGGAAAGAAGGTAATTTTGAGAGCTATTTCAGATTGTAATGCTAGATTCATTTCAGCTAGGCGTATGGAAACTTTGTTTCGACACAATGATATTGCATGGGCAGCCCAAGTTGAAATAACTTCTAAGCCTTCTTCCAATGGTGAGTATCATGTCGATATCCAATCAGTATTGGATAAGTATAGTAAGGTATTTGGTAACATTCCTCTAGGTAGACCACTAGACCGTGGATTTGACCATGTGATTGAGTTGGAGGATGGGACCAAGCCCATCAACATTGCACCATATCGACATCCTAGGCATTTCAAAGTTGAGATTGAGAAAACTATTAAGGAGTTGATTGATATGGGACACATTCGGCCATCATCTAGTCCATTTGCTCCTTCAGTTGTGTTGGTGAAAAAGAAAGATGGAACTATGCGGATGTGTATTGATTATAGAGCTTTGAACAAGAGGACAATCAAAAACAGGTACCCTATACCCAAAATCGATGAGTTGCTTGATGAGTTATATGGGGCAATGTACTTCTCTAAGATTGATCTTCATTCAGGATCATCAGATTTGTGTTCGTGAGGACATTCCAAAGACAGCTTTCAGATGTCACTACGGACACCATGAGTTCCTCGTGATGCCCTTTGGTCTTACTAATGCACCTGCGACATTTCAGTCTTGTATGGATCATGTTTTCAATAAGCAATTACGTAAGTTTTTGTTGGTTTTCTTTGATGATATTTTGATTTATAGTAAGACATGGGAGGAGCATCTCCAACATCTTGATGAGGTACTTGGAGTCATGGAGCTCCAGTCATTGTATGCTAAGAAGTCCAAGTGTGATTTTGGGATGAAGGAGATTCTTTACCTAGGGCATATGATTAGTGCTGATGGAGTAAGAGTTCAGGATGAGAAGATCAAGGCTATTCAGGAGTGGCCTATTCCAAGGAACATTTCGGAGTTGAGAGGTTTCTTGGGTCTTTGCAGCTACTACAAGAGGTTTGTTAGAGGTTTTTCACAGTTGGCAGCACCGTTGACAGATCTCACTAAGAAGGGAGCTTTCTTTTGGTCAGAGGCAGCACAGGTAGAATTTGATTGACTCAAGGTGATAATGAGTACTACTCCGATATTGGCACTACTAGATTTTACACAGTCTTTTGTTTTAGAGTGTGATGCATCAGGAGATGGTATTGGGGCTGTGTTGATGCAAAATAGGCATCCCATTGCATATGAGAGCAGAAAATTGAGAGATGTGGAACGCCTATATTCCACCTACGACAAGGAAATGCTAGCCATTATGCATACATTGGCTAAGTTTCGTCAGTACTTGGTAGGTGCTAAGTTTGTGGTAAGGACTGACCACAATAGTCTAAAATACTTCTTGGAACAAAAGGATTTGAATGAGAGACAACAAAAATGGGTTTCTAAGGTACAGGAATATGATTTTGATATTGAGTTTGTGAAGGGAAAGAAGAATATTGTTGCTGATGCACTTTCCAAGAGGCCTACTATTTGTTCCTTGAGTGAGATTTCAGCCGATTGGAAATCTCAACTTTTAGTTGAGTATTCCAAATCCACTTTTGCATGCAAGATCGTGGATGGTATTATATAGGATGACAAGTACAAAATGATTGATGATGTGATATATTATAAGGACAAGATATTTTTGGTACCTGAGTCAAAGCTCAAACAGCAGATATTGAGAGCCGTTCATGACACACCACTAGCAGGACATCCAGGGTTTTTCAAAACCTATATACAGATTCGTGAGAGATTCTCTTGGAAGGGTCTCAAGGATGATGTACTACAACATGTTAGAGAGTGTTTGACTTGTCAGCAGAAGCCTGAGCATACTTTTTCCGCCGATCTACTTCAGCCATTGCCTATTCCTAAGCAAAAGTGGGAGAGTATCTCTATGGATTTTATCACAGGTCTTCCAAAGGTACATGGTAGAGATTGCATATATGTAGTTGTTGATAGATTAACAAAATATGCACATTTCTATTCTATTGCAGTGGATTATTTAGCTTTACAGGTTGCAGAGTTATTCTTTAGAGAGGTATTCTGTTTTCATGGCTTACCGAAGACTATTGTGAGTGATCGGGACAGTAGATTCATTGGTATGTTTTGGAGAGAGCTATTCCGACTTGCAGGTACAGAGTTGACACCGAGCACTAGTTATCATCCTCAAACAGATGGTCAGACAGAGATTGTGAATAAATGGGTTGAGGGTTATCTTCGCAATTATGTTGCGGGTCATCAACGTGCTTGGGTGAGATGGTTGTACCTTGGTGAGTATTGTTACAATACCACCTACCATATGTCCATTGGCATGACTCCATTTCGAGCATTATATGGGTATGATGCATTATCTTTTGTTGATTTGGCTTTTGATGATAGTAGAGCTCCTAGAGCTAAGGAGATGATGCAGGACACACAGGATATCCTTGGAGTTCTTAAGGATAATATTCAGCATGCTCAAAATCAGCAGAAAATGTATGCAGACAAGCATAGAGTGGAGAGATCATTTGAGATATATGACTTGGTTTTCTTGCGCCTACAACCATACAGACAGAGTTCTTTGAAGAAAAGTGGTGCAGAAAAACTCAAGCCAAGATTTTATGAGCCTTACAGAATCATCAGGAGAGTAGAAGTAGCCTATGAGTTGGAGCTAACACCAGGAAGCCGCATTCATAATGTTTTTCATGTTTCTTGCCTCAAAAAGGCATTGGGTCAGCATGTGGTTTCTTCCATTGATCTTCCACCTCTTGATGAAGAGGGTATGTTGATACTTGAGCCAGATAGCATTGTGGACATGAGAGAGAGGAGATTAAGGAGCCAAATCATCAGGGAGTATTTGGTGTGTTGGAGAGGTTTGCCATTAGAGGATGCTACATGGGAAGGTGAGAAGATTTTAGACCATCCCAATCTTCGATTGCTTGAGGACAAGCAATCCTGGGAAGGGAGGACTGTCATGTCCCCAATTCCGGAGTGATGTTACATGGAGATATTTGGTTAGCCTATCATTTATTCCCGTAGGCTAATGCATTGGTAAGGGAATAATTGGCTAGTTGAGTTGGCTTCTACACATGGAGATTTGGAAAGTTAGCTTAACTAGTGTATTTGAACTATATGGAAAATGCAATATTAAGATTGTATTTTCATTCATTTAAATTTGAATTTGAATATGATAAATAAGGAGGGAAAATGAAATCTTTAATTACATTTTCTCTAATCTATTTGTATGGAGATGTTGTAAATATGAATAGCTCCAGGTAGAACCTATTTGTGGAGGAATATTGACAAGTCAAAGATGGGCCCAATTTAACATCAAAGACCAAGGTATATGGATCAATGCATAAGGAGTATTTAATATTATTTCAATTGAGCATGGTTTTTGGAGCCAACGGCTATGTTTGAGGGGTTAGATTTGCATAGAGGAATGCTAAATTCCATTCGCCCAAGACTAGAGTCATTTAAAATTGCAAATTATTCATTGTATGAAGTGTCAACGGCTAGCAAGGAGGCGACTATGAGGTAAAATCATTTAAATTGCTTTGTTGATATTTTAAATGCAAAACACCCATGTATGGAGCGGCGGCGGCTAGTAGATCATTTTAAATGCAAATGGCATCATTTAATGCAATCGCCCAAGCATGGAAAGGATCGATTTGGTGGTTAGAAGGTTTTTAAATGCAATAAAAACTCAAAATTAAATGCATATGGCTGATCGCCCAAGCAATGAAGAGGATTTTAAATGATTGCAATTCAAAAATTCAATGCAAGAATTCAAATGCCAAGCTCGAGGATCGACTCATAGAAGGAGAGACAATTTCATTTAAAATAATTAAAGATTGTTTTAAATGAAAGCATATTTGGTGAAGATCATTTAATATTGTTCCAATTCCTTGATTTTCATTGATGGATTTCAAAATGCATTCCAAAATTGCCAAGAAGATGGACGCCCAAGCTTGAGGAATTTAAGATGACTTGAGCTTCATTTTGCAACTTTTGATCTCATGGTAAGCTTTTACATTTTATCTATTATTGTTGGAAATTGCATTTTCTAGTGATTTTTATCAAGGAGATGTTCCCTTGAGTGTTGTGGTGATGATCCCATAACAATTTGTGAGATGTTGTCATACAGATTTCATCATTGGATTGAATTTGGAGGTTATTTGAAGAGTTTGGAAGTGATATTGATATCTATTTGAAGCTCTTGGTGTAGAGGATTGACTACCAAGGTAGTTTAGTGAATTTGGAGTACATTTTGGATGGTATTTTCATGTTTTACAAGGTCTGATTTTTATAACAGTGACTTTACATTGGAATTTCAGGGCTTTTTAGGTGGATTTGATCAAGAGTTTGAAGGTTGAGGAGTTGTACTTGATAGAAGACCTTCCTATGCATCCATCGATTGCATTTGGAGGAGATATTTCATGATATTTCATTGTAAACCCTTGGCTGGGTTAAAAAGTACACTTTCAGCAGTCATATTAGCATACAGAAAGTTTATATCAGAATTTTATTGAAGCTCTTTCAAGGCTATTTAGTGTCCATTTGATAGCTATTATCATTCTAGAGGCTTTGGGCAATATTTGTATGCAAAGATTGATGTATTTGGGCTTCATATTGGCTTGTAATTAAGTCTGATATAAAATCAGACATGGACTGAAATAAATTCCAGCCACTTGACATTTTATGTTTCATTTGTTTGATCATTGATGGTTCAATATATGCAAATTTGATGTGGGTTTGATTTGCTACAATTCCCTTGTTCATTGGTGATGTTATTTGATTGAATTGTGCAAAAATCTTATCTGAAGTTGGCAAAAAATTTCAGTATATATATTAGTAGGGTATTTTACACATGCTTCTCTTCTTTTCTGTGATAATCCCCTTGTCTGTAAGGCTCCTCCTTTTGTCTCTATGTCACTTAGGTGATATGCTTCCTCTATAGTTGTCCAACAATAATTGAGATGATCTTCTTAAGTTTGAGAAATCAGAAACTTGCTTTGTTATCCCATCATTCACTATGCATCTTACAAGATGGCTTCAATTCTTCACAAAGAATCTCCCCCTGTTTGTAATACTCCTTGACATTAATGGCGTCACTTACCTCTTTCTTGCTGTAACTCTCCCTCTTTCTCATTAATGGTAAAGGGATGTTCATCTTTTCATCCATTGTCTTCTATGGCATCATTACATCAATAGAAACTCCTTTAATGTGAAGTCGAACAGAAGTATCAACACAACCATCCAACTTTCCACTATCAATTTCTTTTGCTTTTGCCAACACATGTTTTGACAAAGTTGTCAAATGCAAATATGTGAGTATACTCTTCATGCAAGGACTTCTTTGGATTGTTCTCATCTTCCTGTGAGGTTCTTGTAAATGTCGCTCATCAAGTTTGGTCTTACAAACATCTTTATCATGATTGCTTTCTTCTTTCATTGTCTCAAACCTTCTAGGCTCTCTATCATCTTTTTACTATAGCCTCTGCCACTTTTTACATTGTCATCAAATGCTATGTAATATTGTATCACTCATACATGATCTTTCTTATTTGATTGTCACTCTTGCAAATTGAAACATTGTCATGTTATAACCTTCCTCTTCAATGTTCTATGAAAAGTACATTATCTCTTTATCACTAGAGGTTGCACTTGAAGACTATGATGAGCACACAGTGATACTGAGGAGGGGGGAGGGTGAATCAATATCTAACAATCTTTTACATTTCCAAACTTAAAACCTGACATGTCGCCCTCTTTTCAGAGTGATCACTTCAAGATTTCAAATCTTCAATTTGAAATTAGAACAATGATCTTTATTAATCGACTTCTTGAAGGAGAACATAGACTTCAATAAAATAATACTTCTTGTTGTAAGGAAAAGAGAATTCAAATTTGTATTTGAGTGCCAAGGTTGCATTCTGGGTCGACCAAGATATAGGTCGGCCAAGACAAGTTACAAGTCGGCCATTTGGATCAAAAGAACAATTAAAATAAAGTGTGCAAGGTCGGCTTTTGTGGCGCCAGTCCAAGTCGGCCTATTTTTGCAATTTAAACCAAGTCAGCCAAATTATGAAGTCGGCCTCTTCGAGGGAGTTAAAAATAAGAAATTGGAATTTAATTTTAAGCGCCAATTCCTCTTGAAGTCGGCCATTTTGGGCTGGTCGGCTAGCATTTGTAAAAAGGCAAATTTCATGTATAAATACAAGTTTACTTTGGCAATTGGAGGCATCTATCAGTTGGTTAACTTTCGCATTTTGGTCTGCAATTTATTCTAAGGACGAAAACCCTTGTGAATAAGAGGTCTATTGGACGAAAACCCAATTACATCTAGGTGGTGGATTCATACGGAGTTCACATTTGCACTTCATTGGAGATTTTGAAGGTTTTTGAGCATTCATGTTACAATCTTTCATAGCAGATTTGTTGAAGGTTTAATTGAAAATCCTTGTGGAGTTTGTGGACATACTCATAGCAGAAATCAGCACCATTAACGAAGCACTGTTGAAGACATCGAGATCATCATCTAGAAGAGCCATTGGATTGCATGCTTGAGTGCCAACCTTGCGAAGGTTCGTGGCAGATTTTATATCAGATTTCATCATCCTTGCAGCAGCAACATATTTCACGGTCTTGGCATGGACTTCACAAACCCTAGCAACCGGCTCTTGAGTGTCTATTCCCATTTCTAGGGTGCGCTGGAGTTATTGGAAGAAATCGCCCTTGTTGTGCTTGCAACTTGATTCTTTGACATTGCATTTGGAGGTCGATCTGCCAGCAGATCCTTGGACAGCAGTTGTGTTTCATATCAGCACATTGGAGACTTTCTTTGCCATCATCCAACCTACAAGGGGCAGCGATCTGATTGGAAGAAGTTCGCCTTCATTGTCTTGTTCATTTGACACCATTTTGGTATATTGTGGCACATCTTCACCTCTGTTTTGTAACAGCAGTCTTTGTTTGTATCTTGGCTATCATTTAGCCATGAAATTGATGTAATTGAAGAGATATAGCAATCTGATTTCATAGCAGCAAAGTCTAGTTCAGTTTATCATCATTTGCTATCATTGTCATGTGTGAGTCATGATCTAACTCATAGTAGAGGAGGTTGCATATGTATGTGTGAATAAGGCTGCTAATCTATACTTTATTCTATCATCAATTTGCATATGTTAGTTCATGTTTCATGCTTGGTGAAACATATTTGAAAGGTGCAGAAATTAAAATCAGAATTCAGTCCTAGGGTTTCAATGTGAAACATTGCAAATTCAGAAATTTTGTTCAAACCCTAGTTCGGCACATGTCAAAACCAATCATAATAAATCACACATGTAAGATCTAGCAATTATATACACAAATAGAACACACGATTTTATGTGGAAACCCTTGCGGGAGAAAATAACGGCAAGATATTGCTTATATATAAATCGATTCTTCTTCTGTAGGCACCAACCTACTTCTCTTACAATTCTTCTTTTGTGAGCACCAACCCACTGGAGACACCAATCCCCGCTTGTAGAATCTGTAGGCACCAACCCTCACAACTGAGCACCAACTCAATAAGAGACACCAATCTCTTTTGATAAGCACCGACCTACAAATCCTTCAATGGATGATATGGTATGCTTCTCCACAAGATCTTCCTCTCACAAATTTGATCCAAACACAAATCTAATCCAAACATAAATCTGATCCAAACTCAAATCTAATCCACACTCAAATAACAACCTTCCTTTTTCACAAATCTGATCACAACTCTTGTAATATCCTTCCTTCTCAAATCTGATACAAATTATGTACCACTTCTTCACACAAAACTGGTTATAATCATAGCATCAACTTCTCATAACTTTCTACACTGTCTTTCTTAGCATTCAGCCCTTAATCCTCACATACACTTGTCATAAATATGTTTGCATTTGTCCTTCATACATGGCAGTATATATTCTTCAAAAGATATCTGAGAAATACTTCATTTCTGCCCCTTTTCTTCTCTCAACTCTGCTCTTAAAAACTCAGAAATAAAACTTTAATTGCTTCATACATGGGCTGCATATGTTCTTCAAAATATATCGCTCTTTTTCTCTTTCTAGATCTGCTCTCAAATCATATTATATTCCTTTTATTTCTCACACTATACCACCACATCTTATTCACCTTTTATATCCTCTCATGCCTCTTGGAAAGGAACGACTATTGAGAGAGAGCCGTGACTTTTTGTTAATGGATAATTCCTTCTTTTTAAACTCTAGCGCTGCCTTTTATATATTAATCATTTGTTTTGTTATCACTCACACCACATAACACTTCATTCATAACAAATCGTATCATCTTCAAATAATTTCTGCCTTTTTGAAATTGATTGCTGCACTTTTCATTTATTCAAATCACACCTTTTTCATTTGTTTTAATATCTTTTAATTATTATGGGCGCTGCCTAAAAAGGGATCGGCCACCTTAGTTAATTTCTTTTAAGTCTTCAAACACCAATTCATACAAATCGTACCTCACCTTTTATTATAATCACTTCCATTCAAAACTTAAGACATTTTTGTCTTATATAGGAATGATGTCTTTATTTAATTTGCCTTTGTTAATAGCATTCTTCAAAAACTGATCGCTGCCTTTCATGTATAAATCTGCTCTTCATAACATCTTGTTCATTATCTTTAATCGCTGCTTTAATGGATTTTGGTCACTGTCATCATAAACATATATATGAGTATTTTAAATAGCATTAAGGTGGTCGGCCTCTCTAAGAGGTATTAATATTTCAATTTCCTTTTTTTTTAACCTGCTCCACTTCACTTTTAATTAATTATTATTTTATTTCAATCTCCAACTGTCATTTTTATTCTTCACCAATTTCTTCAAACATCTTTCTTATTATGTTTAAATATTTAATTTAAACATACACATATCTCTAAGTCGGCCTTCAAATTTCACTATCTCCTTAACAAGAATGTATAACAGACTACTCTTATTTTTCTTTGACATCAATGACTCTATGCCTTTGACATCAATAACAACATATTCCAACAATCTCCACAACAATCTCTTTGACATCAACAATCTTGTTCATGCACCTTTGATATCAATGACAACCAACTTGTCTATGCACTTGACATAAATGACAACATTTCCAACAGACTATCACCATTCTCAATGTGTCATACTTCTTATGCCTTTGATGACTATATTGACACCATTCCCATTGTACCTTGTCTATCAAAATGCTTCCATGCATCTTTTGTCAACCATCATGTTATACATGTTTTGAACTATACTTTGTTGAAATGTTTATAGTTTTTACTTCTCATGTTTTTAACCTCCATCATTTCAAGAACATAGCTGAATAGTCTTGGTGTATGCCTAGCCATTCTTTAGTTTCTCTTCTTTTTCTCCAATCATATCTTCTCTTTCTCTAATAATTCTCGCCCTTTGATCAATGACAACAAAATGCTCATATAGAATATGTCTTAGTTAATCTATCTTGAATTGTCTTCCCCATGGAGCTAAAATATAGTGCAATGGTTAGCTCCCCCTGAACTCATACTTCTCCTTATGGACTTGGTGATATCACTTGTGCATGAAGTGTATTTTGCACAAGCATAGATTCTTCCTTCTTCTCGTTATCTAGCTCTTGTTTCCTTCTCCATACTTTTATAGACTTTCCCTCTTGTTTGGTTATGGTATCCTCCATCTTGTGCTATCTAGATGGTTTCACAAAACCATATCTACACAATTGTGTTGGATGCCCAGGATTGTTGCATTTATAACATTTCATATTGCAGTTTCTACCTGCCAACCTATAAGACCTTCTATTGTTCCAACCAACTTTTCTTACATGTGTCTAACAGTCTATAGCTTTATGTCCAAAGTTATTACAAGAATAGCAATAACCATAAAAGAATGATATCACCTTTCCATGTGTGCTTGCCTTGGTGGAAGGGGCTTCCTGAATATGTTATTCTTAGCTTCTAGATGCATGCATTGTTTCTGATTCTCCTTCTTGCTGATTTCATTTTTTATGGAACTTTTAAGAACATTGGCATAACCCTCTGATTTATCTTCATTTGATGATTGTGATGTTTTTGAACTTTGACCCTTTTCATAGCCAAGACCACTTTTATCAAAAACTTGCCTTTGGGAGTTGATAATGTCATCCAACATTTTGGTACTCTTCTCATTCTTCAAACTTTGGTTTAATTGGGCACTTGTCTTTTCAAACTCCTTTCTTAAAGAAACGATCTCGGATTCAAGCTTCTCACAATTTTCTTCCCTTTCCTTTAGTTGTTTTCTTACCTCCTCAATTCTCTTTGCTTATTCTATTTGGACTTTCAGATCTATAATCATCCTCTCTGATTCTTCAAGGTCATCTGGTAATTTTGCTTTAAATTCACTATCATCTTGAATTTGCTCTTTTTGGTTCCGATTCTCTTTCCTAAGTTTCTTGATTTCACTTAGGGCAGAAATCAATTCTACTTCTAGATCAACCACTCCATCATCTTCTCTTTTATTCACAAAATTGTCTTTTGTCACCTTTTCTTCTTTCTCCTCATCTTTTATTTCTATTGCCATGAATAAAAACTTTTCTTCCTCATCATTATTTTTATTTTCTGTATATGGGCATTTGGCAGCAAGATGTCCTACTTTTCCACAATTAAGGCACACAACTGATTGCCAAATGTCAAGGCCAAGAGCCATTAAGTAAGTGCGCATTCTTATGCTCCAAAAAGCATAGTTTGTACCATCGAACAATGGAGCCCTATCGGAAGAAAATCCATATCCATCATGTCCGGCCATGTGTTCTTTCAAGATCAACCTTCAAGCGATTAAGCTCTCTCCAAAGGAACCCACTATGATACCAATTGAATAGCACACAATTATACTAGAAGGGTTGGGGGGGGGGGGGGATGTAACAATCTACCCCAAAAAAAATTTCAAAGATAATCAATATTAGCACAATCGTGCATAAACAACTAAATACCTCCACGCTTCTGATCACCAAGTTCCCAAATCGGGCGAGGTGAGAACATAATGTGTTTTGGCTTACAAAGATAAAGAATTGTGCAACAAAATAAATACATCCATCTGCTAATTGAGCAGGCATCCACTTATGCGGTGGGGATTCACCACTTATTTAGTGGGTAGATAAATAAAAGAAAGAACAATTCAATTTTCCACACTGGTGGTTGAACCATCTAGGGGTTATTAAGTTTGTGCACATTAAAAAGATTACAAAAAGATGCATCAAACTGTATGTCACTAAGAAAATAACTCATTAGATCTCCAAACAGCATGAGTAAATCTTTGTAGTACAATTAATACCCTGCACAAGTCATTAGTATCTCAATCTCATAATATGAAACTGCCCATAACAAGATATCATTAATAAACTCTGTTGTTCTAATCTGTGACACCAAAAACCAGTCTTTTATGATATTGTACGGTGCCCTGGAGCATGTAAGACTGTTCATAGAAGCATATATTCCTCAAAGATCATCATTAAACTGCCCCCCCCCCCAAATTGATATCATTAATTTCAACCATACCACTGAACATAGAAGACTAACACACAGTAAGCAATCTGCTCTTGGAATGCAAATAACCACCTACAGGTCCATACTGTCCTGGAAAAACATAGATCATCAAATGATTCCAAAACTGCCCAGAAATTCAAGAAAAGTGCTCAGAAATATTTGGCAGCATTAAACAATCTCATTCCATATGATCTTTGTCTCAAACAATAGACTAACAGTCCTAAAATTCAAACCATGCCCCAAAAACTTGTACGGCACCCTGAGTAAACAACCTCACAAAAGTGAACATGAATGACACAAATCACACTTAAAACTGCCGTACACTCATCTGAATCCCTTATGCACCAACTAAAATGAAAGAATCAACACATATAAGGGAGCGATCTGCTCCATAAAACCGAACATCCTTTACCAGGTCCGTATGGCCCAAAATGTACAGATTCCATCATATACTTCTCAAAGCTGCATTAAAATCATCAAAAACTTTTTTGCATTAGGCGTCTTTACCAATGTAAGCAATACTAAACAATATCAATACCTAAGCTGACTTCAAATCCCAAAAATCTGAGTCGTCTCTTCCTGCTGGTACGGCCTGATATGTATGGCCAGCTAGGGAAAATCTCTCATTCCAATACCCCAATGCAATCTGAAAACAAAACTGCTATTAACAAACCAAAATCCAACACAAATTCTCAACCAATATCAGAACTATCAAAACTTCACAAACTCCATGAAAGCTTCGTGTGATTTCTGTGTGAAATCACCATTATCAGCTAGGGTGGATATTCCACCACCGAAACTGATCTTCCTCTAGAGGGTTTACGTCCTCAAGAAGGTAGGAAGAACTCTCTGGTTCAATTCCAGCAACATCTTAGTACAAAATCCAAAGCATAAACCCAACAATGAGCTCTCACTACACTTTTATAGGCACCTGGGGAGTTACACAAGAAATTAATTCTTTCTTGGAAAAAAACACTTTTTTTCTCAACTTGATAATAAGTCCCCTTTTTCCAAGAGATATGCCCACTTTAATGTGCCTAGGCAATTAATAAGACATTTTCTCATTCCAAAATGCCATACTTAAGTTACCTTTTTAATATTTCCAACCTTATATAACTTAAGTGCACATAATACTAAAATACCCTGTTTAAATATCACTTTTACAGAAAACTCCAAATTTCGCCAACTTGATAAATAAACAAAACCAAACTGCTCCAAATGATTAGGAATGAGAAAAGATGCCCTTGGAATGACTTTCTAAAAATAGATAGCTTCTCCAAAAATCTTGGAGAACTAACTAGGAGCCCGATTGAGCCTCAGAAAGTGGCAAAGTCATCCAAACAACACAAAGAGCTCAAAACCAACATCAATATACGAACAACTGAACCAGAAGTCCATCACAAAAGAAATCCCTTACCATACCACATAGCCTATTGGGATCCTAAAATAGGCTATTGGGGCCACCAAAGGCTAGGCTGAAAAAAGGAACATTACAGGGTGAATTAGTACAATACAAACTTTTACTTTTTCACAACTTAACAACCACAACAATATCAATCACACAAGATCTATTAATGATGTACCACAAGGAGAACACAAGATTTACGTGGAAACCCTTACGGGAGAAAACCACGGCAAAATATTGCTTATATATAAATCTCTTTTACAAGATTCGTAGGCTCCAACCTATAGGAGACACAAATCCCCTCTTATATGATTTGTGAGCACCAACCACTAGAGACACCAATCCCCACTTTTAGATGACGCAAGCACCAATCCGCAACTGAGCACCAACCCAGTAAGAGACACCAATCTCTTGTTAAGGCACCAACCTTCTACGGATCTGGATCACTATATTCTACAAATCTAGTCACAACTCACACAATGTCCTTTCTTCACAAATCTGATGCAAATCACACAATGTACTTCCTTTCAAATCTGATCCAAAAGATGCACAAATTCTTTTCTCAAATCTGATCACAATTATAGCACTATATTCTCATAAATCTTTGCCTTGAGATCTGCCCAAACTCGTCTTTATCTCTGCATAGATTCCTCCTTTTATATCTACTCAAACTCTTCTTTTATCTCTGCAAGATCTTCTCCTTTATCTCAGCATAGTCTTCTTTTTATGTTAGCATTACCTTCTCCTTTATCTCTACACAATCTTCTTTTATATCTGCATGGATCTATCTTTTAATAAGTCTTTTATTCTCACTCATAAATGCTTCAATGTTAGAATGATCTCCATATTTCATTCCCTTTCAAATCTGCATTGTTCTTCTTACAATGATCTTCTTATGCAAATCTGAAAGTGCCTAATAGATATATCTTTTTATTTTCACACCACACTTCTATTCTCCTTGTTCTTTACATGTCTCACACATCTACACTCAATTCATCACTTACCTCTTATATCCTCATAACGAAATGAGAAGATGCATCTCTTGAAATGAGATAACTGTCCAAAAGGTCATTACCTTTGATAAAGAAGTGATCGCTCCTTTTGAGACTAATTCATAATCTTTTAAACTAAACTTGAGCGCTCCTTTATGAAGTGTGATCGCTGACCTTAATTTCTGCTTTAAACAAATACAAATCGCTGCCTTTTATTTTGGTATAAAAGTTGCCCTTCCAAAAGGAATCAGACCTGTTTTAAATCACTCCAATTCATGAATTAATCGCTGCTGCTTTTTTTTTTCAAAATCGCACACTTCATTTTGTGTATATATATATCCTTTTATACTTGGCGCTCTTCTTCTAAGAGGTCAGCCATCCTAGAGAAAATATAATTTTGGTTTCCAATTATATTTAGGAAGTCGGCCACCTTTAAGGAACTTTGTTTTATTTTGTCTTTGATCTCCTTCAGAAACATAATGACTCCTCTACACTAGTCGGCCAGCTTTGGTCAAAACCTCCAAAGGCATGTAAATGTAATTAATAAAAACTCTTCACTCTTTCTCCAACGTCTTTCTCATAGTCTTGTTTATTATGTTTAAATCTTTAATTTAAACATATGAATATCTTTATGTTGGTCTTCTCATTTCACCATCTCTCTTCAATGGGAATGTATGACTGTGTCAATGACTCTGTGCTTTTGACATTAATGACAACATATTCCACAACAATCTCTTTGACATCAACAATATTGTTCATGCACCTTGACATCAATGACAACCATTTCGTATACTCTCGTCTGTTCATTAGTGATAACAATCATGACTACCTTCTTGACATCAATGACATGTCCAACAATCCTTTGGAAGCTAATGTACCTATGCTTGTGCCTGTTGTCTCCACTATGTGTTTGCATAACATAACATTTTCCTAAATACCCTTTCTATTGAATTTTTAGCTCAGTTTGAAACTTCTGCACAGGTTAGTGTGTGTGTGCAGGATGTAGTTCGAGTTAAAAGTGTTCAATTTATTCCATTTTGTAATTCACTTTAGTGATTAAAGTGAAACCTTTTATTAGGTTAATTAAGTCTAATAAAGTGAGAAAGCACTAATGATTTAGACTTATCTTCCAAGTCATCTCCTACATGAGATAAGATTGCTTTCTTTCACTTTCTTTTTGAGAGATAAGATCGTTTTATTGGAAGATTAGATTTTGAACTAAATAGTATAAAGGTAGAGGCAAGATAGAAAAAAATTAACTTGGTACAGTGTAATAATTCCATGCAACTGTGAGTAACATCAGTTGTGGACGTTGCCTTGTAAGTTTCCAAAGGAATGTGAAGTAGGTTACAAGTGTAAATTGTTCGTACTTGTGTTCATCATTTACGATGTTTTAATTTCAATAAATTGTATGTTTAATTCAATGTTGTTTCAACATTAGGAAGTTATTCATCTTGATTGAAATTCGAACATGGTATCAAAGCGAGGTTCAGGTAGGATAAAGTCGTGCAGCTTGGAGAAGGAAATTCAAGGGCAAATCATGCAGGAATTTTGAAAAAAAATCACACCATTTGCAAGAAGAAATCACATGACCATATTCAAAAGAATCGCAACCTAGCAGAGGAAATTCGCAAGCCGTGTAGAGATAAAAATCTGCAAGTATTTTAGATGAAATCATGCTAAATTTACATGTGAAAAACGCACAGAAGTTTTTTGGAAAACTCACAGGTATTTTCACACCATTTTCTGAAGAAATCGCGAACTTTTTTTGAGGAAATTTGCGATTTTTTCCAAGGAAAAATCGCTGCATTATTTTTTCCAAAATGCGTCTGTTTTTCATATAAAAAATCGCATAGGAGGTTTGATGTATACTCGCACTGATTTTTGTGTAAAACCAATCTGTAACTAGGGCTGAGTCACAAGATTTATTTTAGATCAATAAAGTTTTGAAGAAAAAAATCAAGCCGGATTTGTGCAGGTTTCAAACCCACAGGTAGAGTTTGTAGGAGTATTTGATTCGTGGCCAGTTTGTTTTTGTTGTTGCAGACCTGCAGCTAGGACAAAAGGATCTGCTATTTTTTTAATAAAAATCATAGTGTTTGTAGGTGTGAGCATGGGGCTAGGGTTTACCAGTAGTGGCTTGCTATTTAGACCCAGTTAGAGTTTGAAACTAGGGTTTGAAGTGTAATCTTTGGTTCACAACATAACCAAAAAGTCTTCGAAAAAGGTATTTTAAAATTTTCAAGCAATTCATATTATTTTCAGTGAGTTTGTTTTTCGAAAAATATTTTTTTAATGGCGTCACCTAGTCTCCAATTCGAAGACAGGTTAGATGGCGCAATAAATTTCCTACCTTGAAAAGTTAGAGTGGCGTTGCTTCTAGAGGAAAATGATCTCTAGTACATCGTAAAGGATCAAGTGGCTCCACTGACACATCCGCAGGATTTGGCAATTCACAAGGAGGAAATTAAAGCCAAGCAGATGATCCTGGATGTAGTGAAAGATCATTTAATTCCGCATTTGTTAGAGAAGAAAACAGCCAAGGAGATGTTCAATGCTCTAGTTAGTCTTTTCCAAAGTGAACATTAACAAGAAAATGACTTTAAGAAACAGACTTAGATCCATAGGGATGTTCAGTTTGGATACAGTCACTAGTTACCTTATGAAGGTCACTCAGCTTCGTGACTAGCTCGCAACAATCGAAGAAAAAGTGGAAGATGTAGAGCTAGTGAACATAGCTTTAAATGGGTTTCATCTTCATGGCAAGCTTTTGTTCAAGGCATTTGTGCTAGGGAAAAGCTACCTTCATTTGAGAGACTATGGGATGATTCTATCCAAGAGGAAACTCGGATGGAATCAAGAGCTAGCAATAACGGTGGTGATGAGAATGTAGCCCTCTATGGACAAACAAAGGGAAATAAAGGAAAAGTGTTTTCATCCTCACAGTCAGGGAAGAAAGACTTGAGTAAAATCAAGTGTTTTCATTATAATAAGTTTGGTCATTATGCATCACAGTGTCCAAACAAGAACCAAGGGAAGCAGCAGCAAAAAGAATTTGCAGCCTCTGCAAAGACTCATATGAATGAGTTTGCTGCTAAATTTGAGAAAGATTTCTCAATGGTTTCTTGCCTCTCTACCAACACAATGTCAAAGGATGCCTACCATGTGGACAGTGGGGCCTCTCGTCATATGACATCAGCCTGACAATGGTTTACTAACTTGAGAGAACATGACTTAGGAGTTCAAATTGAGCTTGGTAATGATGCCAAGTATTCAATAGCAGGAGTTGGTACATTTTATTTTATATTATAGTTAGGAAACTCTTTGGAGTTTGATGATGTATTGTTGGTTGCTCAACTCAGGAAAAATTTAATTTCAATTTTGGTGATAGAGGATAAAGGCTTTGTAGTCAAGTTCAAGGATCAACAAGTCTTTATCAGACCAAAGGGATCTAGCCCAATTTCAGCACAAGTTATAGGGGTTAGAGAAGGCAACCTTTATAAGTTACAGGGAGAACCAGTTTCAGCTCTAGTGCATAACAGTGACAATTTGCGTGAGTTATGGCACAAGAGGATGGGGCATCTACATCATGCAACGTTGCCTATTCTGAGGGAAATTGTCATAGGACTTCCAAAGGTCAACATTGAGCAACAAGGAGTGTGTAGAGGATGCGCACTTAGCAAGTTTGCCAAGGCTGTTTTCCCAAGCAGCGAGCATAGGTCTAAAGGGATTTTAGACTTAGTGCATTCGGACGTATGTGGACCGATGTCAATGGGATCAATTATAGGAAGCATGTACTATGTTTCCTTCATTGATGACTTCTCTTGCAAGACATGGTTTTCTTTCTTGAAGACCAAGGATGAGGCCTTTAGCAGGTTTTAAGAGTTCAAAGCTCTTGTTGAGAACCAAACAAGAAAGACGATCAAAGTCTTGAGATTGAACAATGGGCAAACACATACCTCCAAGAAGTTCAAAGATTTCTACAAGGAAGCAGGAATAAAGAGAGAGTTGCCAGTTCCGTACAACCCACGGCAAAATGGGGTTACAGACCAGAAGAATCGGTCAATCATGGGGGTTGCTAAGGCCATGATTCATGACCTGGATTTGCCGAAGTTTTTTTGGGCAAAAGCATGTCTGACAGTAGTTTACATCTAGAGCAGGTGTCCTCACAGGATTTTGGAGGACAAGTCACTAGAGGAAGCATTTAGTGGTGTGAAGCCAAAGGTGAGTCATTTCTGCATCTTTGGTTGTCCATTGTATATCCATATAGCTGTAGAGAAGAGGACAAAATTGGAACCTTCTAGTAGGAAGGGTTTATTTGTAGGATACAATGAGATTTCTAAGGCCTACAGAGTCTACATTCCACAGTTCGAGAAAGTTGTAATTAGTAGGGATATCAAGTTTGAGGAAGACTTTGCATCCAAAAAATCTCGGGAATTCATTCTAGTAGCAAAATATGAGGAGCAAGAAGCTTCAAAGGTTAAATCTTCACAGGTTCCAATTGCTTCCAGTTCAAAACAACAACCTTCAGGTGAGGAGGGACAAACTTCAATCCTTTTTCTGTTAGGAGACCTCGATGGTTTGAACAAACATTAAAGGATGCTGAGGAGCATGTCAAGGCTCCTAGGAGCATATTTAGGGAGAGTAGGCCTCCGAAGAAGTTTCCTAACTACATAGCATTGATGAGTACCATCATGGAGTCTTCCAGCCTCTAGGAAGCAACGGATCGGCAAATAGTTGAAGCAGAATTCCTTCTTCGCTAAGAGGGAGTGTTTAATTTTTAGCTCGGTTCGGAATTTCTGCATGGGTTCAATGTGAACGTGCAGGATGTAGTTCAAGTTAAAAGTGTTCGAGTTATTCTATTTTGTAATTCACTTTAGTGATTGAAGTGAAATCTTTTATTCAGTTAATTAAGTCTAATAAAGTGCAAAAGCATTAATGATTTAGAATTATCTTCCAAGTCATCTCTTGGTGAGATAAGGTTGCTTTCTATCGCTTTCTTTTTTGAGAGATAAGATCGCCTTATTGGAAGATTAGATTTTGAGCTAAATAGTATAAAAGTAGAGGCAAGATTAAAAAAAAAAATAACTCGGTACAGTGTAATAATTCCGTGCAGCTGTGAGTAACATAAGTTGTGGAGGTTGCCTTGTAAGTTTCCAAAGGAATGTGAAGCAGGTATAGGTGCAAATTGTTTGTACTTGTGTTCATCGTTTCTGCTGTTTTGATTTCAATTTATTGTATGTTTAATTCAATGTTGTTTCAGCATTAGAAAGTTATTCATCTTGATTGAAATTCAAACATTTTCCACATTTGTTGATTCCATTTATGATGCCATTTACAAATTATCAATTTGACAATAAACCTCTACATGTGTTCTATGCTTTCTATTAAACCATTTCCAAATAGCTATGAAATGGGATATGACGGGCTAACAACCATTAACATGCACAAGAAGGGAGATAACACGAAGCCTTGTCTAACTCTAGAGAAAACGTAGAAGAATTCAGTTTGCCCGATATTTTATGACGATGCCTAATCCATAATATATTGTGCCACTAAGTGGCTTTAAGTAGATAGACAATTGTTGTACCCATACGAAAAAAATATCGTCTATACATACAATCATGATATCAAACCCACTCTTGAGCATTGTGTCGCGTTGTCATTTTTCTTCTAACCCCGCAGGTTCAAGATATGTCGAAGTAGATCGAGGAAAGGCTAGATCAAATTGAAGTTTCAAGAACCCAAAATGGCTAGGGCTATGAAAGATCGTCGAAAGGCGGAGATCAGAATCATCAAGTTGAAGACCGAAAAATTCCTAAAGAATGGCGAAAGGCGCAAAGGAAAGGCCAAACAAGCCCAAGATCAAAAATGAAAATTTTGTCAAAATTCAAAAAGTTTGAAAATTTTTCTAAGGCAAAAGCGCGCCTAAGCCTAGGCATGCCTAGCTGAAATTTGAGAAAACCAAGTCAAGGAAAATCAAGGAAAAAAGCACACCTCTCATGAGAAAAATGCGCTAAATTTCAAGCAAGATGGATAAGAGATGAGAAAAAGGCATAGAAAGAAAGAGGAGGCATACTCATAAGTTTCGTTTCTGCCAAAATACTATAAGAGGTCAAAGTCACTCATCAAACAACACTAAGTGGCTTTTTGCATTTTCAAAAGAGGAAGTGCACTTGGTCTTGTCCGCCCGTGCCAAGGAGGATGCAATGAAAGACAACAAAAATTACTAAGGCAAAAGAGGAAGCACACCTTCCCAAGTGTGCCTCTGCCAAGAGTAAAAGGTTTCAAAGTCATCAAAAAACACTAAGTCCCTTTGAAGGAAGCGCACCATCTCACATCCACCCGCGCCAAAGGGAAGAGTTGGTGATTGAAAGATAAAAGCAAGAAGGCACATGAAAAAGGAAGCACGCCCAAGACTTTCTGCCTCCGCCAAAAGCACATTCAAAATTCTCCAAAAAATATCTAAGGCATCAAAAGAGAAAGCACACTTGTGAAAACCTGCTTCCGCCATTCAAAGAAGGCTCACGCCAAATAAAAGTTTTAAAGGCGATAAATTTCTATGGAGTTGGCGCATAAGAAGTAGGCGCACCGCTCCATTGGCGTGTGCGCCTAAGAGGCGCATCCGCCCAAGAAGAAATGCGCCTTCGGTGCCTTTTAAGCTTTGTTTTAAAACAAAATAAATTTCTATTATAAGGCAAGGCTGACCAGCTTCTAAAGGGACGCCACACTTGGAATTGGCATTGTTTTTGCTATAAATTTAGAAACAAACTCCAAGTTGAACTCAAAACTTTTTAATTTGCATGAGAGGTATATTAAAAAGCACTCTAAAAATAACATAAAAGCAGATTTGAAAGACCTAACAGGGCAGCGCTACACTATAAGAGGATACTTGTGCTTGGTTTTCTTCATTTTCAAAGCAGATTGGAGACATAGAAAGGGTGTGCTTCATACTTCAAAGAGATTTTGTTCATCCTTGCCATAAAAACTCAGAAATTTTGCAAAGAAGCAGCAGTTTTAAGGCAATTTATTGTTTGCAACAGCAGTACAAAGGCAGAATTCACATTTCCAGCCTTAAATAAGGAAGTTTTTAAAGCTTTTTCAAAGAAAGGCTTCCATTTTTGTGCAGGTTCAGCTTCAGAGGAGGGAAAATTCAGTGTTTCTAAACATCAAGAGGCTGAATTTCAAGAGATTTTCGAAAGAAATTCATCACAAATTACAAGGGCAGCATCCAAAAAGTCAAAAAATCAGACTTTTCTTCCATTTTTGAGCAGTTCCAGCCACCTTCTAGAGCAAGATTTCAACCTAGAAGTGTCATTTTTAGTGTTTTTGTGCTTTCCCAGCACCTAAAAACACTTCAAATCGATATTTGCATCCATTTCTAAGGGCAAAATTGAAGAACAAACTCATAAATTTCGCTTCCCAAGGGCAAATTATTCACTTTTTTCCAAAATTTCTGGGTTGGATAGCGAAGAAAAGGGTCTAATTTTTCAGGACAGCGAGCTAAAAGAGGTCTGATTTGGCATTTTTTAGTGCGGGACAGCGAAAAAGAACACTTCTCCAAACGCCAAAGTCACCATGCAATACTCTTCTATCACCATGGAGGCCATTGGATATTTCGAAGACAATAGAAGATGCAAATGTCATCCTGCAAATGAAGACTGTTCACCTTGACTCCATTATTATTCCAGGTGAGGCTAAAGTTGATGAATTGGAGAAAAATCTCAATTCTTAGACAGCCATTTTCAGTGTTTGCAGGAAAATCTATTTTGAGCAGCTGGAAGGATTTCCAAAGCAGATTCTATTTTGAGAACTAACTTTGTTTTTCAAAGATATATTTATTTTTAGATCTATTTTGGAAGACATGCAAATTATCTATTTGTGGAACTCCTTTTTGTAATAACATGCAAGTTCAGTTAACTGAATTGCATGAGACTTATTTTATATTTTTAAATGCTAATAAGCTCGCATGCTTGCGTGCAACATTAGGGTTAGGTTGAAGAGTATTAGTTTAACTCTTCTTTTCTATTCCATGCACCTTTTGTTTTAGGGTATAAATAAGTGTATTCTACACACTTAATTTCCTAATATTGTAAATGCTAAAGCTTTTATTGCCATCATTTTATTGTTCAAACTGTGTTGTGCAACTTATCGCTTTGAAGATAGATGTATGCTTTAACTTTCTGCAAGCTTTGTGTTTGTAATGTCCCCTACTTAGCCCAAACAGTCAGATAAGGAGATTAGCCTATTCCAAGGTTCTCGTAGGCTAATGGCTTTGGTTAGGGAGCCTAATTGGGTCATTTACTAGGACTTACTATTTATAGTTGTTGAAGGCATAACACAACTGAGAGGGGGGGTGAATCAATTGTACCAAAACTTTAACCTTAATTGATCAATTTCACAATCACATTAACTATCTTTAACTACTTAATCTGATATTAAGAATAAACATGAAAAGCAAAAACAAACTTAAGCACATCAGCACCATTCACACATGAACACCAGATTTTTACGTGGAAAACCCTTAGAAAGGGAAAAACCACGGTAAGTGTTAGCTCACAATATAATGTAGTAACAATACCGAATATCAAAGAGGCTCATTGCCCAAGGCTCACTGCCCAAAAGGTTGGCTCACTGCCGATGGGTGGCTCACTGCCAAGGGGTGAACTGATATAGTAGTATCTACAGCATGCTTGAGTTCAGTTCCATTGAAGCTCAATATATATCTCCTGCTTTGTCTTTTCAATACACACCTTAACTTTGCATCCTTTCACACATTCGCTACAATCACAACTTCATTACATGTATTTATACCTATCATCAACCTTGGAATGTACATCAAGGTTGACATTACAATCTACGACTGTTGGAACTTTCTCCAAGGTCAGCATACATACATAATTTCAAAATAGGACTAGGCCTAAACAAACTTGCAGAGGAAAAGAATGAAGGATGAATACATTATGGCTTAGCTCGGACCCAAATACATCTTCACACACTTGTACACGCTTCTACAATCCACGAATTACCTCCGCAACAATTGTGACTCACCAGGTCGCACAGAACAAGTATACAACATCAAGAATCATTAAGTCACACACTTCCAAGAGCTTCATTACAGCTTGCGGATCAAACACACACCTTCAATGCATTTAGGGGACATCTACGAACACCATAGAATCATTTGGAAACCAGAAAATCCAACCGCAACAGATCTCAACTTACTTTTCTTGAAGATAGATCACAAACTGCTCTCAATCAGACACTGTCAAACTCTGCTAATCAAAAACTTGCTTTCCGAAGCACCAAATCACAAAAACTTTGGAATGAAGAAAGCTAAGGACCTTATAAACTTAAGTCCAGAACTGCAAGACCAAAGAACATACTGCGGAGGAATGCGGAGCAAAATACTTCCTTCCTGTCACGCTGCAAACTCTATCAGGCACAGTCTTCAAACTGGTGAATAGACCTTTCGTTGTGCAGCGATCCAGAGCACCAAATTCTAGATTTAGCATCTTCAAACACATCTCTAAAACATATCCAAATCTCATACTCCAGTCTTCAATACTAAGGAAATGCGGAGCAAAACTCATACAGTTATTCTGCAAGCCAAAATATTCTGCAACACACTGTTTCCACTTGTCAAAAGCACTTGGAAACTCAATATCAGGAATATCTTCTCATCATCTTCAGCACTTATATAAGACAATACAAAGCAACTGATTCATCACAAACAAGAGCACAGTTGACACCAATGACAACACAGATATGTTGCCATCAATGACAACACCGGTTAGCACATACTTGCAACAATAGTAAGTCAGGCAGGGGATCACGGGCAGTGTTGGCCCAACTTTCCATTTATAGCCACTGCCAGTTGGAGTACCTAGCACATGGTATTTGGTTTCGAGATGGCCGGGTAATTATATGTCGAAGTATAAGTTAAATTAAATATTTAACTTATAATATTTAAATGGCTAAAGTTACTTTGTTTATTAAAGTGACTTACTTCATGGAGTTATAAGTTGTAACTTAAAGTAAAGTGCTAGGATGGGCGCCCTTCATGAGGGAGACATGGGACTTAAGTTGATAAAACAAAATAATAAAATAATCTTCTTTTTGGGCATTGGAGGCCAAGGGAGTAAAAAGAAAAGTGAAGAGCTCATTTCTTTCATCCATTCACTTTTACAAAAAATTGATATTGTCATGCAAAACTTTGAAGCTTGGCTTTGAGGGTTTGAACTAAGGTTCTGCTGAGACAAAATCCTCCGTAGAATCACTCGCTTCATGTTTTGAAGACATCAGGCGGGTTGTGGGAAATCTCATCTAGGGGCTTCACTTGTGCTTCAATCTGAAACATTTTGACGAAGATTTGAGGAGATAACGGACACATCTTATGCAGATTTTGTGTGCAGCTGAGAATAAATATTGGAGGGACATATTTAAGTGTTTGTGGATGAGTTACTTGCAGTTGTACTTTCTTCTTTGCTAGTCATACCTCTGCATATCAAGTCGTACTTCATTTGTTGGGGATTTGTGTGGGTTTTCTTGCATATTCTTACACTATCATGGTCGCCTAGCCTCTACAACAGCATCTAGTTCAAAACAGAGATATTGCAAGTAATTTGGCAATTGTTTATTGCTGATATTTGGTACCAGTTGGGTCGTACAGCCTCTAGGGAAACATGGGCATTTCCAATGTTGATTCTACCTCCATTTGTGGCTTCTATAATGCTCATTTTGGACATCTAGGATTTCTATTATCATTGCCATCAATTGTATGCAAGAAATCTCTCATTGGTGGTGTCTCGGAGGTGTTCTATGATATCCATATTGCTGGTCCATGTACAACAGAAGTACGAAGTTGGAGATTTGCAAATGGGTATGTCATTGTAATTCATTTTGAGCAATAATATAATATGGGTCTTCGTTATTTTGCTCATATCTGTTATAGTTTTTCTAGGTTGTTATATTCATTATATTTCAGTGTTATCATGCAAAAACTTATAAACCCTAATCCAAAACAGCAGTGAGTAAACAAAAAAAAACATTGCCATATAACCCTACCGGGACAATGAATATTACAGTGGTATTAGAGCAGAAAATCTTGCCATCCTGTGAGGTCATTTTGAACATGCAGTTGGGTATTGAGTGATGCAACCGAGTACTCACCAATACTATCTTAGATGGAACAGGTCACAACCAGATCTTGAGGTCCCACAGCATATAGATCCTTTTGCAGGTCATGATAAAGTTATCGTTCCAGCTGAAGTAATGGATGACAGAGATCATGAAGAACCTAGCACCCATGAGATGCTGAATGACTTGGCCAGGGGACAGAGAGAGATGCAACAGAACTTTAATCAATTGATGCAAATGATGGCCAATCATGTTTTCGGTACTCCTCGAAACAATAACAATAACAACAATGACAGGAACCAGAACAATAATGGTGACGGGAACAATGGTGACAGGCACAGACACAGGGATGATGAGGATAGGAGACTTGAAGGTGAGGCATCGATTAATAACAGAGGGGTCACTCAACATACAACATATGACAGACCAGGGATACCTACCTTCACCCCTAGAAATAATGCACTAGAACCTGAGCCTACACAGTTGGAGTTTCAGGATGTTATAGTCAGGGATTGGTGAGCATCCAGTGATGAGTTCATAGCAGAGATGTCATTCCGGGAGTATTCAGATTTACAGATGAAACACAAACCAAAAGGTGGTAGACAACAAAATATAGAGCTGCAGAAGAAGGTTAATAAACTCAATATACCTTACTTTGATGGGTCAAGGAAGACCATTGCCAAAGCATGGGTGCGGAAGCTTGACAGCTTCCTACAGCTCAACCCCATGCCTGAGGAGGAGGCCATTACATACGAAGCGTTGCACCTTGACGGTATTGCCCATGAGTGGTGGAACCATAGGAAGGTGACTTTAAGACATGACCACATCACATCCTATGCAGAATTCATTGGTCGTCTCATAGACAGATTCGACAAGAAGGACCCCGAATTACAGTTTAAGAAGTTGACACAACTCAGACAGTGGGGTTCGGTAGAGAGCTATATCTCAGAGTTCCAGAAGCTGTCGAATATGGTGACAGACATTTTAGAACGCGGGTTACTGGTTCTCTTCATTGATGGACTCACTGATCCATTATGGGGTTGGATCAAGGGACTCAACCCACCTCTCCACAAGGCTATGAAGAAGGCTAGAGACATGGAGTCTTTGTCATCAAGAAGTAAATTTCAGACAAAAGGATTTCCATATTGGAAGGACAAAGACAAAAAACCTTTTCAGAAAGATAGCAATCAGCCAAGGGAGAAGAGCAATCAGCTAATCAATGATCAGCTTAATGAGTACAGAAGGAAGAAGCTTTGCTTCCATTGCAGAGAGCCATGGGACCCTTCACACAGGTGCCTTAACAAGGCCAAAGCAAAGTAGTTAGAGTACTTTTCAGCTGAGGAGTCCAATTCAAAGAGATCAGATCAGCCATCAGACAGGGAGGATAGTGATGATGAGAATGCTTATCAGGGTAGCAGTGATAGTGAGGGAGTGATAGCACAACTTTCTAGTTTTCAGAAAGTTAGCTCCTTCAGAGTTAGAGGAGTCCTAGGGGGACAGCGCATCATCACCCTTGTTGATACAAGTGCAACTCAGAATTTCATTGATGAGGGGCTAGTGGCTAAACAAGGACTCAAAACAGAGGAGTTTGAAGGCTTCAAGGTTATGGTAGCGGATGGCTTCCAACTCACTTGCACCAGAAAGATTTCTGGGTTGAACATAATGGCTTGGAGAATATGAGCTCAGAAATGACTTTTATGTTGTGGGCATAGCTGATACAGATGTGGTTTTGGGCATGCATTGGAAGATGGCCATTGGCGAGTTCACCATGAACTTGAAGAACATGGAGATGAAATTCAAGTCCAATGGGAGGAAGATAGTACTCAAAGCATTGTCTGTAATGTCCCCATTTTCGTGAGCATCAATTTTCAGAGGATTAGCCTATTTCCTGACCCTTGTAGGCTAAAGCAGATGGTTAGGGGGTCCTGGTTGGCAGTTATCAGAGTGTTTCCTTCTCTGGAACTCAGTTTGGTTCATGATTGGCCTTCGTTTGACTCAGTTTCTCATACTTACTATTTATAGTAAGTCAGTGGATGTTAGAGAAGGACCCCTATTATATTTAATAAGGCACCTGGACATGTTGGGTTTGCAGTGTCAATCTCCTAGTTCAGTTGGTTTGGCCAGTTGATGAGTATTTATGAAATTATTATCATTAAAGTCGTTTTAATGATAATAAAATACTATAAAATCATAATATAAAGTTTTATGTGCACTTTATGACCAATGGGGCCATGACCCTCAATTTAAGTCACTTAAAGTGCATTAATGAATTATTAAAAGGGGAGCCCATTTATTGATGCACTATATAAAGTCAAAAAGCAAATATAAAGTATGTTTTAAAATTATTATAAAAGCATTACTTTTGAGGGGCCATTTATTAAAGCATTCAATGAAGTTGAAAGAGAAAAGATTTTATATCATTTTAAATGATTTAAAGTGCACATGAAGGGGATCAACCTCTTGAGGAGAAATATATAAGGCACAACAAAAGCAAACATAATTCATTCAATCATTTTGTTATTTGAAGATATTGGAGTTTGTGCTTTTTGGAGAGCTTGGCTCTTGGGAGAAGAAACTAGGGTTTCTGCAATTCTTGGGCATTGGAGAACGTGCTTCTTCATTGTTTTTGCAATATGAGGTTGTGCAACACCAGCTGAAGTTTGCTAATCAGATTGGTTTCAAACAGAGGCCAACATTGTGCAGAATTGTGAAGATTTATCCAAGGGTTTGAGACTGAATTTCATTGTGAAGGGCAGATTGCTTTGTGGCTGCATTTATCATCATCATTGGCACACATTGGCAGGCCGTACAAAGCTCAAATCTTTAAACAAGGACAGAAAATTTGTATCAATCCATCCTCTTGAAGAATCAAGGAGAATCAAAGTTATTGCTGCTGTTGCATTCATATCATACTTGTACTTTTCATAACAGCAAACTGGGTATGTAAAAAATCTTCATATTTTGCCAATATGATTTTCTGGGTATTGATTGCTTAGATAATAGGGGATGTTATCTCAACTGGGTCCTTGATAATTTGGCCAAATAACGAATATTTTCGGAGATATTGAAATCTGGAATTTTTAGCCATTAACTCCCTATGTGATGTTCAGTTCTAAATAAAATAATATTATTGCAATATCTTCTTTTCGCATTATATTGTTGCAAGTGTCTAAGAAAACCCAAAGACAAACTAACCAGACAAGTAAACATCCCGAGAATCAAATATCCTATCAGGGGGGGATATGTAATGTTCCATTTTTGGCGCATTGATTATTGTGAGCATTTTGGCTTGTTCTTAGTCTCTTAGTGGCTATCCGGCTTTGTTGGGAGAACTCCAATGTTCTTGGAGTGGCCACAGATCAGTTTTACAGAGCAACTGGTTCTGGCTTTGAGCTCAGATGGTGTTCGGGATCGCAGTGATGTTTTCCGATGTTTGATCGGGTTCCCAGTTTGCTCTCCAAGATTCTTGGAGAGGCCATCTATTTTTAGAAAGTCACCCGGAAGGCATCATTCATCTTCCCAAACATCATGGAGTATGTTGGTATGCTTAATTTTGCAGTTTGGTGATATTTGGGATTTCCCGTAAAATCAATTGATTTAATGAGCTAAACAATTAATTATTGCACTTAAGTTAAAAAGGTTGAGAAATTTTCATTTAACACTTAAGTGTTTTAACTCGTTGGAAAGGGGATGAAAAGCTCTAAATCATGGATGCATCATATTGGGGCCTTGTGAATCAAATATTTCCTTATTTTTGATAAAAGGGTCTTTTGAGCTAAAGGGAGCTTTTAATTAAAAAGGTGACTTTAAGTTGTGCACACATAATGAATTATTTTTTATACTTTTGAGGAGAAATATGAAGGGATAGAGGAAATAATATTTTATTTCCCTCAAAAAGTTATAAAAGGAAGAGATGGGCTCATTGTTTGATCATGCTTGGATTTGTATTGTTACTCTGTTGGATTGAACCTGCGTGTTCTTCCATATTCTCTTGAGGACGAAAACCCTCTTGTGGAATGCTCTTGAGGACGAAAACCTTCTTTAGGTGGGTGTGGTTTCACTGCAAAAATCACCATTGTGCCGAAGACGGATTTGGAGCAAGCTCATTCAGAGTTTGCCATAGAGCTTAATGGATTTTGGTGGTTTTCACTCAGAAAATCACATGGAGCTGATTGGAATCGATTGATGGTTGAAAAAGTTTTGTTTGTGCTTTCAGTTATACATTCTAATGCTATGTTTGATTATTTTTGGAGTAGTGTTGAAGCTTGCTTCCTGAGTTTTGAAGGTATTTCTGCCTTAGCCGTACATACTAGCCATACATGTTGATTTGGGGTCGATTCTCATTAGAAATTATTGAACATGTTTTTGTTTCAAAACTTGTTTGTAATGTTTTTAGATGGTTATGGCACCTCATTCAGGGGTATTTTCAGTAGTTTTGGTGCTAATTTGTGATGGCTGTGTGGAATCCGTACCATGCTGAGCTGTACGGACCTGCAACTGCATTTAATAAATTCCAAATGAAATCTTTATTGAAATGAGTCTCCTTTAGTATTCATTTTGAATGTTATGGTATGTCAATGAAGTTGTAGGAGAGAGTTTGCTCAAAGATTTCTGCATTATGAGTTGTGATTTTATGATTGGGTTTCCAGTGGTGCCGTACAGTAGGAGTTATGGTTTCTGTTGAGTGCAGTTTTGTTTTGGCCTGGGATTACATGGACAGTTTGGGCTTTAGTACAGTTTATATATGAGCTGCAATAACAGTTATAAGTGGGTTGTTCTTCATAGTTTTGGTGTCTTTGATCTATAACAGGGTAAGAGGCAGAGCTTTCAAGTTATCTTTATTAGCAGTCCTCATGAACAGTACTCATTGAGATAGCTGATTTTCCAAGGCAAGGATTAACTTGTGTGTGTCTGATTTCTGCAGTACAGACCTGAACAGCAGAGGAAACTTCAATGATATCAGCATTTGGGTAGTTTAAATATGTGTGGTATGATGTTAATCTTTATGGTGCAAGGTATAATGTGGTGCTAGTCCATTTCATTGATACTTTGATGAATATTGCATTTCATATGATATAGCTCTCAGCTAATGCTCTTGTTCTTTATCATTTTATGTTGCATAAACACATAAGAACCCCTGGATGGTTTACCGCCAGTGTGGAGTAAAGAACCCTGTTTATCTTTTTTGTTTCATCCACTGAACAAGTGGATGGCATTGTAATATTTTCTTTCATGTTTTCTACCCACCGGAAAATGGTGAATTCCCACATCTTGTGGATGCCCACCACAGCGGATGAATTGTACTTTCTTCATTGCATAGTTGTTTATTGTAAGCCAATCACTGTATGCTCTCACCTTGCCCATCCTGAGATCTAGGTGATCAGAAAGTGTGAGGCATTTAGTTGGTTGCATACTTGTGTTAACACTGTTGTGATCATTTGTATAAGTTTAAAAAAAAAAATTGGGGTAGCATCTTACAAGATATTACAATGGTATCAGAGCGGTTTCCTGCCATCTTGTTGGGTTAATCCGAATTATTCAGTTGCATGTCAGAGATTTCATGTTGCATGTTAGTGATCGAGACTTGTATGTCAGTCTTAATGGTTGCATGTGTGGTATCAGCTATTGCATGTTAGTTTAACAGTGAGGTTTAAATTAAAAATTCATTGAGCTCACATCAGAATCATCTGAGTGACCAGCACTCATTCATAATTTCAATTACATTATTTTCCAGTCTAGTTTGAAATATGGGTACAGATAGTGACAAACAAATTGTATCTGGTGATTGGAAATGGTTAGCAAGAACAATATATGAACAGGGTGAAAAACTTGGCTCAACTTCACAATCCAGATATGATACATTATGTATCCTTAGAAGGCTGGAAGAGAGTTTAAGCTTCGTAGAACAGTCACCTTCAACATTGCTTCAGATAGCTATGGTTTCTACAGTGAAAGCATTGGGTGAGCATAGGTACTTGAGACACAGTGACAGTGAGATTAGGCTCATTGTTGCCCTATGCATCAGTCAGTTCATGAGGATCACAGCTCCTCGGGTGCCTTATGACGCGATCACCATGGGTGAGGTTTTTCAGCTGATTATTGACAGTTTGGTTGGGATTGATGACATTAGTATTCCTACCTTTGGAAAGAAGGTAAAGATTTTAGAGCTGATGGCACAAGTGAGATCATGCGTTGCCATGATTGACTTTGATTATCATGATCTTGTTTTGCAGTTGTTTCGACTCTTCTTGGAGTCCATCAATGAGAAGCATGACAAATTTGTTCAGGACTACATGGGAGTTTTTTGGCTTCCATTATTGACAACAGTGATAATGTATCTCAGCCTATCATGACATTACTTCTAGCTATTCGTAAGCGAGAAAAATTGACATCTCCAACTGCTTATGTTTTGGTGTGCAGTGTCTTTGATCAGTGTGAAGAAACGCTGAGGCCCTATTTGGTTGAGGAGGAGCAGGTGCGGGAAAAGAAGGTGAGTTTTGAAGAGGATGTTGACATTATTAGCACTCAAGAAGTTGTTATCAGTCATGATAACGACAGCAGTCCTTTGCTTGAGTGTAATGATGGTGTTGATGTCATGGCAAGTGCAAAAAATGTTGTGGGAGTCACTTTGGGTATTGACACGCAAGATGTGAGTGTCAAACATGAAGATTGCTTGGAAAATATGACCCACAACAATCCTGATTTTCATGACAGCAGTGAGATATGTTTGCATCAGCATGAGACAACAATGATTTCACATGTGGATGATGTTTCTATGGAGTTGTCGAATGTTGGTACTCAAGATTTGGGTACTAATGATGCAATTTATGATGAAGATTCATGCCACAATGAGTCTGATTTTTCATATCGGACCTTAGAAAACAAATTAGAAAATTTATTTAATGGCAACGAATCCCAAGATCGTGATTTGGATGGACATGCAGTTGCTTTGGCAGCAGAAGTGTGAAGATATTGTCAAAAGAGCACCTTCTACCTTGTCAGTTGAGCCATCCTATGAGGTACTTAGCAGCAGTACCTTAGTTGTTGATGTGTGCACAGTTGATAGCACAGATGATGCTGCTTATCATGAGGTGAGTGATGACGATTCAGCCTCATATCACAGTGCAGATGTTGAATTAGAAAACTTGTATGGGAGTCATAAGCTACAGAGTCCTCATCATTTGGTTGGGCAACTAAAGGTGAATGACAGTATGATTGCCACAGCCATAGAGCATTCTGATGTTGCTCGTCAGATGTTGGCTACTTTTAGATGGAGTGCTCTTGTGGCAGATGAGCATTGTGATGGTGTCCTTTCCTTTGTAGAGACTCAAGCACTTCGAGAAGCAATTGGAATAATGAAACAAAATTACCTACAGTTACTTGCTGACAGAGATTATCTTCTCAAGTGGGATTGCATCTGTTATGATACATTGAAAGGAAAGGAGGTTGATGAGCTCACTCATGAGCTTGGGGTGACTTTGGACTCGTTGAAGAGTGCCCAGTTGGCCCTTCAGGAGTCACAGTCGCGGATAGATGAGCTTACCATGGAGTTGAGTTTGGCACAGTCTTCACCATCTACAGATACAGATCAAGTTTCTATGGCAACAGTGGGTGAGGAGCATATATCCACGGATTATGGTTCTGAGCAGGTGGAGGATGTGGTTACATCCATCACAGATTTTGGTGCAGTTGATTCCGATGGGATAAGTACAGTAGTGGAGAGTTGTAGAGAACCACATGTTACACCAGGTTCTCCTGAGATTAGTCCCATGACACGTGTTACAAGTCCGAGTACCGATAGCTCTTGTGTTGCAGTGGTGGATTCACCAGAGAGTTGCGTGACAGTACACGACACTACGCCATCTTCTTCACAGGGGATTCGCAGAGTGCCATCTGGTTGGGAGTTTCGCTCTCGTGTTGATTTGTTTCCTTCCCCTGGAAGCAAATCAATTACTTCATCCCATACAGTTGATCTTGGGTTACAGCTTGTTGAGCCACAGAGTGGGAGAGATCAGTTGCAGGTTACAGAAGATAAGGTTGATTCAGCCTTATATCGTTTTTACTACACAGATACGTTTGTTGAGTATCTTCTTGAGAGTGAGGAATTTCAAAAGAGTTGGTGTGGAGCCATAGAGGGTACTCGCATTTGAGGTTCGCGCTACATCAAGCGTGCTTTGGGAGCAATTGAGGATACTCTGACTACAATGCTTCCTGATAGAGATTTTGTGATTGGGTTTGCAGAAATGGTTACCAGAACCCCTACCCAATCAGCTATTCGGGATCAAAGACTAGAGCCATCTTCTGATTCCAGTGTTGTAAGTGATGATGAAGAGGGAGTTATACAGGGCTATGACAGTTAGCCATTGACCGAGGTTGGAGCTTTTTATCACGACTGCATAGTGAGGAGTGCTCATCACTTTTCTTTTGATCCACACACGGAGGATTTGATGATGCATCGGTGTGGATTGGCTCCAGGGTTATACCATCTTTTGTGGGATGGATATTTACCATCTTCAGTAGATGGAGTTAGTGGCTGCAAGTACACTGTAATGTCCCCTTTCTAATGTAAACACTAAAACTTGAATCTGCATTCAAAGTGATTCTCAAGGAGACATTAGAAACATTAGAGATCAATAAATTTCAAAGATAATATCTAATAAGATCAAGATAATATAAATATTGTATCCTTGACAAAGGATTATTCATTTCCTTCTTGTCATCCAAGACATTTCTATAATATATTTCATAAGTATATTAGGGTTGATATTAAACATATTTCAAGATCCATATTTTCCCCTCTTATTCTTCATCAAGGAATTAGGTTTTACATGGCTAGGGTGTGTGGAAACCATCCCTAGACCTAGCCTCGAGAACTTAGTCCCTAGCCCCTAGGGTCTATACACGGAGTCTTGGATCCAGCTTTAGGAAACTTAGTCCCTAGCCCTTGGAGTCTATACACGGAGTCTCGGATCCAGGCTCGGGAACTATGTCTCAGCCGTTGGGATCAATACGAGATCTCTGGACCCAGCATCAGGAACTATATCCCACCCATTGGGATCAATACAAGATCTCTGGACCTAGCATCAGGAACTAGATCTCAGCCATGGGGTCTATACAGCGGATGGAATTACTCTGCCTTTCCCTACATTACCTATCATTCCTTTAAGGATGAAGCAATAGAGGTGATTTGATATCTTACGTTAATATCCCTTGTATGACATTAATCATAAATATTTATCATTATAAACATGAATAAAATCATCTTATCATAATTTGAAATATCATTTTAAAATATCCTTGTTTATACAATTGTTCTTTATTATTTGATTTTAGATATAACTATGACATTTCTTACAAGCCATAATGATTTATATAAATTCTTATTAACTATGCCTACATGGTTTTATATATATATATATATATATATATACATTATAAATCTTAGTAATTAAATATATCAAAATTGCTTACCTGCTGTCTTTTCCTTGTCTACAGACTAAATCAGATCTGCTTTTTCCTTGCTGAGTATTCCTCACTTTTTTTTCCTTTAGAACGAGGAACCGATCCTCATTTAAAAATCTTGGAATGCTGCGTCAATCCCCAATGGTCACCTTAAGGCAGCGATTACCCTTTGAAACCATCCGCTGCTTGTAACTGCATCCTTATTAGGAATCATTGCTGATTGTCTTAGTTAATATTAATTAGGAGGTGAGATTGGTGCCTTTTCCAAAGAGGCCCGATCCTAATGAAAAGAGATATATATTTATTAGTTATTTAACATATTCTTTATTATTATATATATTGAGGATAATGCATATATATATATACTTCTATAAATATACTATATAATTACTTTTATAATAGATGTATATTATAATAATATAATTGCTTCTATATTTTCATATCATATATATATTTATTTAATGATAGGAAAGTATGAAGAGTCTCACAATAACTATATGCATTAGTAAATCATAAAGTATGCACTTAAATATACAGAAGTCGCCATACATGCATTTGAAACATGTAATTTATAACATAAAATGTAAATATCATTAGGGGATATGACATACACGACTCACTTAGTTGCAGGGGATTACTTGCAGGAACAGAGGTTGGTTTCCCATCATGCTGACATGTATCCAACAAAGTTTGCTACTTCTATGTCACGGAGACTACTTGTGGATGCATGGCTTTAGAGAGATTATGGTGTCAGTAGACATGATGGCTTAGTTGGATATCACATCCATGAGAGTTTAGTAGAGTATAGAGGGAGATTTGGTGTAGCAGATGCTTCCAGATATTTTTATCTCCACTCGACGGATGGATGTAAGTATCAATTGCATTGGGATCCAGGGGGTGACAGGGTTAGCACTGCAGTTTGGGTGGGTCCCATTGTATCGCTTCACCACTTCTGGCATGGTGAAGTTGGGATCAGTCTTGAGCAGCGAAGGTCTAAAGATGTTCTACTTAGCAGGCTTCTATTCTGGATTTGGGATCCAGGCATTGGTTGTTGGACACTCTTCAGTGTGTTGTGGGATCCTTCGTGTGCATCAGGATTCCAGCCAGAGTTCATTGGTGAGTATTGTAGTATGTACATGGTGTGGATTGTTTGCAGTTTCACCTTGGGTTCTCATGTACATGAGTTGAGTTGATGCACAGTTTCAGTGCACATGGTCTGGACAATTGGTCTGTTGTCTATGTTTGCGCAGTTGTGTTTATGCTGGTGCTGTAGCAGTTGTGTTCTTGTGTGGGACATTACACAATCTTCTTTTGGACCTCTAGTGGAGTGGTGTTTCTTTGCAGTAGATATTGCTTGGGGACAAGCAATTTCAGGGAGGGCAGACTGTAATGTCCCCATTTTCGTGAGCATCAATTTTCAAAGGTTAGCCTATTTCCTGACCCTCATAGGCTAATACAAATGGTTAGGAGGTCCTGGTTGGCAGTTATCAGAGTGTTTCCTTCTCCGGAACTCAGTTTGGTTCAGGATTGGCCTTCGTTTGACTCAGTTTCTCATACTTACTATTTATAGTAAGTCAGTGGATGTTAGAGAGGGACGCCTACATATTGAGTAAGGCACCTGGACATGTTGGGTTTGCAATGTCAATCTCCTAGTTCAGTTGGTTTGGCCAGTTGATGAGTATTTATGGAGTTATTATTATTAAAGTCATTTTAATGATAATAAAATACTATAAAATCATAATATAAAGTTTTATGTGCACTTTATGACCAATGGGGCCATGACCCTCAATTTAAGTCACTTAAAGTACATTAATGAATTATTAAAAGGGGAGCCCATTTATTGATGCACTATATAAAGTCAAAAAGCAAATATAAAGTATGTTTTAAAATGATTATAAAAGCATTACTTTTGAGGGGCCATTTATTAAAGCATTCAATGAAGTTGAAAGAGAAATGATTTTATATCATTTTAAATGATTTAAAGTGCACATGAAGGGGATCGACCTCTCGAGAAAAAATATTTAAGGCACAACAAAAGCAAACATAATTCATTCAATCATTTTGTTATTTGAAGATATTGGAGTTTGTGCGTTTTGGAGAGCTTGGCTCTTGGGAGAAGAAACTAGGGTTTCTGCAATTCTTGGGCATTGGAGAACGTGCTTCTTCATTGTTTTTGCAATATGAGGTTGTGCAACACCAGCTGAAGTTTGCTAATCAGATTGGTTTCAAACAGAGGCCAACATTGTGCAGAATTGTGAAGATCTATCCAAGGGTTTGAGACTGAATTTCATTGTGAAGAGCAGATTGCTTTGTGGCTGCATTTATCATCATCATTGGCACACATTGGCAGGCCGTACAAAGCTCAAATCTTTAAACAAGCATCAATCCATCCTCTTGAAGAATCAAGGAGAATCAAAGTTATTACTACTGTTGCATTCATATCATACCTGTACTTTTCATAACAACAAACTAGGTATGTAAAAAATCTTCATATTTGCCAATATGATTTTTTGGGTATTGTTTGCTCAGATAATAGGGGATGTTATCTCAACTGGGTCTTTAATAATTTGGCCAAATAATGAATATTTTGAGAGATATTGAAATCTAGAATTTTTAGCCATTAACTCCCTATGTGATGTTCAGTTCTAAATAAAATAATATTATTGCAATATCTTCTTTTTGCATTATATTGTTGCAAGTGTCTAAGAAAACCCAAAGACAAACTAAATAGACAGGCAAACATCCTGAGAATCAATTATCCTATCAAGGGGGGATATTACATTGTCTGATGAAGGACCTCGAGTAGTCTCAAGAGGATGGAGAGGATGTTGAGACATGATCAGGTTGAGTGGGCAGCTGAATGCCTAATTATGCCAGAGGTTCCCCAACAGCGAAAGAACAACTATCATCCAGATATACAGAAATTATTGACCAAGCACAGCAAGGTGTTTGGTAGTATACCGCCAAGAGTACCATCTGACAGAGGCATCGAGCATATCATAGAGCTCGAGGACAGGTCCAAGCTCGTGATTACTACTCCCTATTGTCATCTTAAGAGGCTCAAGATGAGATAGAGAAAACTATCAAGGAGCTGTTGGAGAGGGGTCACATCAGGCCAAGCAAGAGCCCATTTGCGTCTGCAGTAGTCTTGGTCAAGAAGAAAGATGGGACCATTTGAATGTGCATAGATTAAAAGGCCTTGAATAAGAAAACCATAAAGAACATGTATCCCATCCCCCGCATTGATGAGTTGATTGATGTGTTGCACGGGGCATATTATTTTTCAAAGATAGATCTGAGATGGGGTACCATCAGATTCGGATGAGGAAGAGGATATAGAGAAAATAGCATTCAGGTGTCATTACGGCCACTTCGAGTTCTTGGTGATGCCGTTTGGGTTGACCAACGAACCAGCTACTTTCCAGAGCTGCATGAACCAAATCTTCAGGAAACAATTGAGGAAGTTTGTATTAATCTTCTTCGATGACATTCTGATTTTCAGCAGGACATGGGAAGAGCATATGAGACATTTTGAGGAGGTTTTGAGTATCCTCGAGAGTGAGTCCTTAATGCCAAGGAGTCCAAGTGTGACTTCGGCATGACAAAGTTACTTTATCTAGGTCACATAATCAGTGCAAATGGTGGGAGAGTTGATCCAGAGAAAATCAGGGCTATCATGGAATGGCCTACACCGACGAACCTCACTCAACTTAAGGGGTTCTTTGGATTATGTGGGTTTTACAGGAGATTTGTGAAAGGCTTCTCATGGACAGTAGCACCACTGACAAATTTGACTAGGAAAGGAGCCTTTGTGTGGACAGATTCAGCACAGAAGTGTTTTGAACACTTCAAACATTTGATGTCTACCTGCCCAGTGTTAGCGATCCCCGATTTCTCCAAACCATTTGAGTTGGAGTGTGATGCCTCGAGAGAGGGGATAGGGGCAGTTTTGATGCAAGAGAAACACCAATTGCATTCAAGAGCAAGAAGCTTAGGGGTGTGGAGAAGAGTTACTCGGTATATGACCGAGAGATGTTGGCCATAATGCATGCATTGGCCAAGTTCAGACCCTATCTAGTTGGTGGTAAATTCATCATCAAAACAGATCATAATAGCATAAAATATTTCATGACCCAAAAGGATTTGAATGATCGACAGCAAAAGTGGGTCAATAGGCTCTAGGCATATGACTTTGACATCGAGTATGTCAAAGGTAAGAAGAATGTAGTTGCAGATGCTTTATCCAGGAGACCCCACTTGTGTTTACTAGGGGAGATATCTACTGATTGGAGAGAGTCAATTTCAGCAGAGTATGCTAAGGACTCTTGGGCAGCAAAGTCATTGAGGGCACTATTCATGATGATAGGTATCCAGTGGTGAATGATTTGATTATCTATAAGGATAGAATATTCTTGGTGCCTAACTCTCAATTCAAAGGCAAAATTCTAAGGACTTTTAATGATACACCTATGGCTGGCCATCCCGGGTTCTTCAAGACTTACAGGCAAGTACGGGAGAGATTTACATGGAAAGGACTTAAGAATGAAGTCCTTAAGTATGTTCGAGAATGCCCAATCTATTAGAAAAACAAAAACGAACATACTTACCCAACAGGGTTACTACAACCATTGTCGATTCCTAATCAAAAGTGGGAATATATCTCCATGGATTTTATTACAGGGCTACCAAAAGTACAGGGGAAGGATTGCATCCTTGTGGTGGTCGACAGGTTGACCAAGTTTGCACATTTTGTAATGTCCCCTTTTTGAGCGAGCATCAAAGTTGGTGGTTTAGCCTATCATCGGTCCTCGTAGGCTAATAATGGTGTTTAGAGAGCTTAGTGTTGGTGTTGCTAGCTTCTCAGTTGGTAGTTGGCAATTGTCAGTGGCAGTTTGAGTGCCTTGTGGCGTACTTACTATTTTTAGTAAGGTCAGGTTTGGTGCCGGATCGGGATTTTCAGTGTTGGAGATGGAGCATCTCCTTTTCGGAGAGCTATAGATCACTGAATTCCGAGTTCGTCTTGGTTTTTATTTTAAAGTCCGAAGTTATATAATATTTATTTGACGGGACTTTAATAAAATGTTAAGTTATGTGACTTTATAATATAATGTTAAGTCATAACTTAAAAGTGGTTCCCCTGGGAGATGGGTGCCCATGGGAGACATAAGGGGATAATTAATAAAATGAAATAAATAAAATAACTCCTCATTCTTGGGCGTAGGGCAAATGAGAGAAATAAATAGGCAAAAGGGAGCTTCATTTGCATGCTTGGATATTGATTTTTCTCTCTTGTTGAGACATCCTCGTGAGGGTTTTTGGAGCTTGGCTCCAGGGTTTGGACTAAACTTGCTAAGACGAAGACCTCTGCAAGAAAGGATTTGATCTTTGGCTTTGTGGACGAAAACCCACTTGGTCAATTCTTGGAGGCTTCAACCAGAGGCTTCAGTTGTGCGCTCGCCGAAAATATTTTGATGGAGTTTTGGTGCCGAAATGAATAGGTTTAATTCAAATTTTGGAAGGCATTTGTGTGTTTATTCTGAGCAGAGATTTTATGGTAGATTAGGGCATTATAGACTGATTTTACTCCCATTTGCTGGGCCGTACTTCCCTACAGCAGGTCGTACCTCCTTATCTGCTGATATTGTGTTTTATGACCAAAATGGAGGCATCGTTGGGGTTGTAGGAGTCTCATTTGCTGTAGCAGACATCACAGTTCATATTCAGGGAGGTTTGGGGTTTAATTTCAGCTGCTGCAGTCTCATTTATGGTCATACCATGTTGAAGCTGAACGTGGGTCTACCTAGGAGCAGTTTGCATCACTTTTGTTGTGTCTAATACTTCTATCTTTGGCGTCTAGGAGCATATATGGAGTTGCAACATTTATATCTGATATTTATTGCATTGTATGAAGATTATGAAGAGATTTTCATTGCTTATATGGCTGGTCCAGCAAAGACCCCGACATGAAGTTGTAAAACTCCATCTGGGTATGTTACTGTAATTCATATTTTGGCTTAATACAAACTAGATCTTTGTTCTTTTGTTGATTATATGCTTTATATTCCATGTATTTCATGCAAAAACAAACATGCAAGCAAAACCCATGAAACCCTAAACATCAAACAGCAAAACACAAAAAATATACAGAGTGGAAACATATACAGGGGTGTATACTACAGTGGTATCAGATTCGCCATATCAGTGACCCACACAGCAGTACAGGTAGCTGATCTCTTCTTCAGGGAGATATTCAAATTACATGGGATACCTAAGGGCATTGTGAGTGATAGGGACAGCAAGTTCCTAAGCTTTTTTGGCAGGAGTTGTTCAGATTGTGTGGCACTGAAATAACTCCCAGTACTAGTTACTACCCGCAGACTAATGGCCAGTCGGAGATAGTGAACAAATGGGTGGAAGGGTATCTCAAAAATTATGTGTCAGGGCAACAAAAGGCATGGATTAAGTGGTTGCACATGGGGGAGTATTGCTATAACACGACATACCACATGTCTATCAGGATGACTCCATTCAGGGCCTTATATGGGTATGATGCCCCTTGCTTCACAGATTTGCTACTTGGTGACAGCAGAGTGCCGAAAGCAAAGGACTTGTTGCAGGAGAGCCAGGACATCATGAAAGAGCTCAAGGAAAATATGCAACAACCACAGAACCAGCAGAAACTCTATGCAGATCAACACCAAGTAGAGAGGAGTTTTGAGGTTGGCGATATGGTTTACTTGAGACTCCAGCCATACAGGCGGTCCACTCTCAAAAAAAGTGGAGCAGAAAAACTTAAGCCCAAGTTTTATGGTCCATTCAGAGTAGCCAAACGAGTGGGGGAAGCAGCTTATGAGCTAGAGCTTCCAACAGATAGGCAAGTGCACAATGTATTTCATGTTTACAGGCATAAGAAAGCACTTGGATATAATGTTGTCCTTTCAGCAGAGCTCCCACCATTGGATGAGAAGGGGAAGCTAATTATGGTTCCAGAAGCCATCATTGACACATGAAAGAGAAATCTCAAGAGGCGGATCATTAAGTAGTATCTGGTGAAGTGGAAGAACTTGCCAGTCGAGGATGCAACGTAGGAGAATGAACAGATATTGCAGCATCCTGAGCTGAGATTGCTTGAGGACAAGCAATTTTGGGGAGGGCGGACTGTAATGTCCCTTACTTAGCCTAGACAGTCAAATGAGGAGATTAGCCTATTCCAGGGTTCCCATAGGCTAATGGCTTTGGTTAGGGAGCCTAATTGGGTCATTTACTAGGACTTACTATTTATAGTAAGTCAGGCAGGGGATCACGGGCGGTGTTGGCCCGAGTTTCCATTTATAGCCACTGCCAGTTGGACCACCTAGCACATGGTATTTGGTTTCGAGATGGCCGGGTAATTATATGTCGAAGTATAAGTTAAATTAAATATTTAACTTATAATATTTAAATGGCTAAAGTTACTTTAGTTTATTAAAGTGACTTACTTCATGGAGTTATAAGTTGTAACTTAAAGTAAAGTGCTAGGATGGGCGCCCTTCATGAAGGAGACATGGGACTTAAGTTGATAAAACAAAATAATAAAATAATCTTCTTTTTGGGCGTTGGAGGCCAAGGGTGTAAAAAGAAAAGTGAAGAGCTCATTTCATTCATTTTTACAAAAATTGATATTGTTGTGCAAAACTTTGAAGCTTGGCTTTGAGGGTTTGAACTAGGGTTCTGCTGAGACGAAATCTTCCATAGAATCACTCGCTTCGTGTTTAGAAGACAACATCAGGCAGGTTGTGGGAAGTCTCATCCAGGGGCTTCACTTGTGCTTCAATCTAAGACATTCTGACGAAGATTTGAGGAGATAATGGACACATCTCATGCAGATTTTGTGTGCAGCTGAGAATAAATATTGGAGGGACAGATTTAAGTGTTTGTGGAGTTACTTGCAGCTATACTTTCTTCTTTGCTGGCCGTACCTCTGCATATCAGGTCATACTTCATTTGTTGGGGATTTGTGTGGGTTTTCTTGCATATTCTTACCCTATCATGGTCGCCTAGCCTCCACAACAGCATTCAGTTCAAAACAGAGATATTGCAAGTCATTTGGCAATTGTTTATTGCTGATATTTGGTACCCGCTGGGCCATACAACCTCTAGGGAAACATGGGCATTTCCAGTGCTGATTCTACCTCCGTTCATGGCTTCTATCATGCTCATTCTGGACGTCTAGGGTTTCTATTGTCATTGCCATCAATTGTATGCAAGAAATCTCTCATTGGTGGTGTTTCGGAGGTGTTCTATGATATCCATATTGATGGTTCATGTACAACAGAAGTACGAAGTTGGAGATTTGCAAATGGGTATGTCATTGTAATTCATTTTGAGCAATAATATAATCTGGGTCTTCATTATTTTGCTCGTATCTATTATAGTTTTTCTGGGTTGTTGTTATATGCATTATATTTCATTGTTATCATGCAAAAACAAACACATACAAAAACTTATAAACCCTAAACCAGAACAGCAGTGAGTAAACAAAAAAAAACATTGCCATATAACCCTACCGGGACAGTGGATATTACAGTGTTGTTGAGGTTAGAAGCGGATGTTTGTGATTTTATGCATAAACATTCGTCTTTGATCTTCCTTTGTTCTTTGTAATTTCTTTAAAATCAGCTTGCCTATGTTCTTGTGCCTTGAAGAAAGCATAAGTGTATGTTTTAGATTAAGTTATTCTTTTGCAATACTTGAAAACTTCTCATAGCATTGCAAAAGAGCTTGAATTGCCTTGTGCTCGTGCCTTTGAGAAACAAAAAGATAGGTTACTCATATTGTCTTTTAAAAAAAATTTGTTTGAGGGAGCTTCCCCTCCTAGTTCGAAGAACAGTTTTACTGTACACGCTGTTCAGTTTGTGTTGCACTGAAAGGTGCAAATTAAAACGCTAACAACAACCAATCAAAAATCCCAGTCTTACCTGTTATATGTTTTCTGCATAACAAGATTAAGTGCATTAGCAAAAAAGAACAGTTGAAAATGAATGCATTTTTTTGAAAAAGAGATTTTTGGAAAAACTGTGTAAAGATGTTTTGTCTTCTCTTATTGAAATATTTTGCACACTTTTATTGAAATGGTCAATGCCGAACACAAATCATCAGCTAGAGGATTCATTTAATATCACCTAAATATCCCAACGACTGTATTGAAACATAGCTAGATACTGCCAGTAACATGCCTTGTATACCAGTCCCACCTCAGAATTGTGAAAGGGGGATGCCTAAAAGTAAACCCACGAAACAAATATGAAAAATGAAAATAGCGTGGGGATGGGGCAAGGGAATAAGAGATTGGGAGGCATCCCTGTGCAGGAGATATGCCCTTTTAGCTATCACTGTAGAATCTCATGCACTACATTTCTAATTGAGTTCAATTCTACTCTAGATTTATGACCTATATATATCAGAATAAACGGACTTCCTGTGGCTTGCCATTTTTTAGATTTGAATAGTCTATACAACTTCATATTTTTACAATGGTTATAAAAAAAAAAAATTATTTAGCTTGCCCATTCGTGTGGCTTTAGGACGTGATTCAATTCCGTTCAATTCTTTAAATAGCTTATACATTATTTGTTAAAAATACCTGTATTCTTAAATTTTCCAAAGTTGGGAAGAAATCCTCGGGCGTAAAGAAATTGGAAGCTCCGTGCCACTAACTCCATGTCTTGGCAATTCAAGCAGGTGTCGAGTATCTCCCAATTTCTGGAGGGAGAGGAAAAGGGAGAGCTTCCAACATCATTCAATTCTAAATCCTTATATTCAAGAGATTCCAAAACTTGGAGAGCTCGTGCGAGTTTTTTCTCCTGCACTGCGTCCTTGTATTCTTTCCACTCCCCTCTCCATGCTCTCAAACGCCACAACTCGCATTTCATCTTAGACGGACATATTTTAATGCCGGGAATCTGTTTATAATGGTGGTAGTATGGATTTGACACAGATTTCAGGCGGCCCAGTGGAAGAGACGGGGGAGGAGATGGAATCAAAATAGCCATGGCTTAAAAAGTAAATGTTCGTCCTTCCTAGCTTAGCCTTCAATAATAAATAACCTCCATCTTTAGAAGTTTTTTAATTGAAACACTCTTTTAAGATTTCAAACTAATGAAAAGAGTTTAAGAATATTTAAAAGGTTTAGAATAAAAAGTAGTTGGTTGGAGTGCGCACACCCCAAAAAAATTATGATCATGAAAATTTATAAAAATAAACAATTACTTAAGTATTTGGTTGTTGAGGAGGAGGAACCACTCAATGGACATATTCATTCACTATATATGAAGTTGCTTATCCATCGTAAGAAGCCAAATAATCATGCATTGTTGCATTGTTGGGGGACTAAAATACCCAGTCAAGTAAAAGATTCATAACTAGTGGCAGATTCACAGTCTATGGATTCATGACTGAAGGCAAATGCATGACTATAGCCTACCTAGAGCTAGATGCCAATCCAAAAGGGGAAGTTGACCGCCCACATTGCACTGACAATGGTGATAAATGGCCATGGCTATGGGAGTGATTGCAACTACATTTGTGAATAGCCAAAGGAGGAGTGGTGTGACCAATGACATCCAAAGGAACCTAATTCATGGTGCATAGTGCATTCCTCCAATGGTTGAGCAAGTCATGAAGATTTTGAAATTCTAGGGCCACTTTCTGCACTACATTTGAATTTGAAACTAAGCAGAGGAAACCACGTTCACTTTCTTAGGTGGTGAGAAACTACAACCAATATCCTCATTAGAAAAAATAGCTCTATTTCTAGACTTCCAAAGCTAGAAAAAGTTAACATATTTGAAAAAAACTAAAGTCTAGTATCCCCAAAAATAGTAACTCTCTGAGAGAAGAATTCTAGTTTAAATGGAGCAAAGAGGCTATGAATCCACCACCAAGCAATTTGGGCCCAAGGGTAAGCCTAAAAAGAATGCTCAAAAGTCTCAATTCTATGACAAGCAAGACATTTGGGTTGGGAATTCCCAAGATGGACCAACCACTAGCCAAGAGGCAAACCCTAATAATATAAGCACCACATAAAGAAAGCAATCTTAGGCTCAAGTAAGGCCTACCAAATTCTTTTAAGCCTAAAATGCCAAGTGTGGGGGAAAAGCGAGGACCCCAACATAGATTAAGCTTAAATAAAGCCAAGGAGAAGGGACTAAGAATGTGATCTAAAGCAATCCAAGAGGGACTACCAATGCCACTTTTCACCAAGCCCATAGGGACTACAACCCAAGCTTATGCAATGTGACATCAGGGGTGAGTTCCTAAATTCTCTTAAAGAAGGTAAATCTAGATTAACAAGTATGAATTTTTGTTGCAAAGTTGGCCAAGGAATCCAATCTCTAGACGTGAGATCCTTTATGGTACATATGCCTTTCTCGAAAATTTGTCGACCTTTGATACCAGAGGTCTCAACCAAAGGCATGTTGGAAGAATTAATGATGGATGACCACTAAAGACTATGGTCATTTAAGGACAAATAAGTCATGAAACCATCACCAACTCACTTGAGGAATGGCTTAGCACATTCAGAAACTTTCCAAATGCTTTGAACAACAAATAATCCCTTGATTTTGACCAACACAAAAACAATGGGAGCATAAGAGAAACGAATATCCTTCCAACATTACTTGACATAAGGGGAACCTTCTTCAATGCAATGAATGAGAAGGATCTTCCAAACTGTAGACTCTTCAATAGCTCTAATGACCCAATTAGCACAAAGACCTTGACTTTACTTGTAAATGTCTATAACACCCATGTCACCTTTGTCATATGGAAAACAACAGATATCCCAAGTGACCCTTTGGAAACCATGAGAATGATGCATAGGCAACTTTAAATGGGAAAAGAAGAATTTTAAACACAAGTGGTTGCCAATGCTTTGTACAAATATAAAATTTCCCTACAAAAGAAAGTGGCTTTGAAATCTAGAAAGAATTATTTTTTTCTCAACCCTTTAGATGACATATTGCTAAAGCATAAAAGGAGAGCTTTCAAAGGTAAAGGGAAGACCTAGGAATTTAAACATCTCACCTTTTTTGATCCACTTCCACTAGAAATCCTTCAACCAAGGTGGCAAGAGAAAGGGACTATGCCTATAACATTATGTCATGTACCATTATAGGTTAGATCTAGAGGCCTAACAAAAAGTATCAAGGAAAACCATGGCCTCACAAAAGGTCTCATATTATTGTGCCAATGTAAGAAAGAATTCATTAGCAAAGTGTCTATTGATTAGTTACTAGGAGGAAGGGAAAGAAATTTCTTTGATCAAGCCAAGCAAGGCTTTGTGTAATGCCCAAATTTAACTAAGGACATTAATGGGATAAAACAAGATAAACAATTTTTTCATGCTCACAAATACAACACAAACAATGTTGCAACATGCCCACACACGTAAGTGTCATCATATCCATGACAACACTAGCACAAACACATTTAATAGTGGAAGAAGTTACAATAAGAAAGAAGACACCAATGGTTCATTTCATCACTAGGTTCATTTACTACATCCAATTACTCATTACAATTTCACAAGCATAAAAGAGATACTAGGTATGTTAACCATAAGGCCTACTCATTCAATTTTCAATGATATGGGGGGCAGAGAGAGAGAGAGAGAGGGTACTCATCCACATAAGAAGAGTATGTTTATTAATTTTATATAGGAGATTGAAATCTCCACTCAACACTTGTATCACAATTCACACATAACCACATGTTCCTTTTCCCATCATAAAGAGGGAGAATACTAAAGTCGTGCTATCAATCTCACCTTTTCCTTCATTTTCACTATGAGAACTAAAGAGAGATAGAGAAGATGCTTTCACAATATTGCCAAAAAGAAACATATATTTTCACAATACTAGTCCATGTTCACAAGAGTAAGAACTACCATTCCATTGTCAGCAACAACCTACAAGACATGTTTCATTAAATTACCAAACATAGATAATACACGTGTTTCATTAAGAAGAGACATGGAGAGATAATACACATGCCATAATACTAATCAATCTCTATCCTAATGTTGTTTTATGATGCAATAAGATAGAAGATAGTACAAGGATTGCATCATAGATACATTCACAAGATGAATCATTTATTCCTTTCACTATCATGCATAGAAATAGAGAATTAGGAGAGATGGAGGTAACTAGGACCACAAACCTACTAACTCATGCTAAGCATTTTATCACACTTATAGTTTGGAAAGAAATGGTCATAACCACAAACCCCACTAAGGACACTTCCACAATTGCGAGGATGTCTCCATGATAGACAAGACACTTCTACAATTCTACTAAAAACAAGGGAAATGTGTTTTCTAGAACTAGTTCTTTACACAAGGCTTCCTAATATTATTCCCAGCCTTTCAAAAAGCAACACTCAGAAGTTTTTAGGACCTAAGGTTGCACCCACGGTTTCCAAAACTTTGAATTTCACAACCATGGTCTCTAAACCAAAAACTTAACATTCCAAGAGGTACAAGCATCATAAGGACATGACCTATAGCCCATTGTATCACAATTTATAAGGACAACGAGGCGCAATCCTAAAAATAACAAATTTTAATTTTAACTCTTTCAATTCGAAGTACAAACTACCAAATTTGGTATATTTTTTCTCTAATAATGATTACAATAGTGATAGCTAACTTGTACCTTCAATTTCAAATACATAAGTGAATTCAATTGATTATAAATTACAATTTTCCATTTGCTCAATATAAAGTGCATAAATGAATCAACCTAGCGAGTTGTGATGGTAGGGAAAGAGTTTGAGAGGGTTTTGGAGAGGCAGGGTACTAAGACCAATGTAGGTAGGGTACTAAGACCAATGCAGAGTACCAACATTGTATTGTCCAAAACTGAAGGGACTGAGACATAAGGGAGGATCTAGAATACCACAATGTTATGCCATTTGCAACTATTCTAGTTGATTTCCTTCCCAAGAAGAAAAAGGAAGAATAGGGTTTCACAGTAGAGCATGTGGGGTAACTAGGACAAATTCCCTCAATGAAGCCCATCTAGGGAAGTACTTCCTATTGCCCAGAATAATATTGATCATGGTACAAGTATAGAAAGAAAAATCTACATTGATGTGGTATGAGGAAGATCTTTCAGCAAAGAAAATAGGGCCCCATCTATCATTTATCCTAGGAACTAATTTGTGGACAAAAGGGCCCTCTTGCTTTTAGTAGTGTTCCCCTAGAAAACCCATAATTCCCCCTCATGCAAGGGCATCAACAAGTGGGCTTGATCCTCAAATTGAGGTGCTAACTCTTTCTTTGAATAATGCCACCCTTGACAACTACTTGAAGGAGTTAAGGCATTTGGCTTTGATTGGGAAGTTTCATGGTGTGTGGTATTTCAAGGAGAAATTCAAAAAATGGGTTTGGCTTTGATTGGGAAGTTTCATTTTGTATCTAAGTTTTCCCTGTGTGGAAGAATGCTCTTTGTGGTTTGTATCTCTGTTTAGGGCGGTCAATCTTGCAATCACTATTGACATAGTCCTATGGTGCTTAGTTCTGGTTATCACCATTTTGAATGTAATCATCCTATGTAATCTTCCAAATCTTATTTATAAAAATGGGAGAGGGCCCTACCCTTACTTAAACTATCAAAAAATATAAAGTGCATGAATGAAAGAAATTAAACAAAGAATTCTCCATGCTCTAAAAAGTTATTGAAGAAGGTGACCAATGAGGATTTACCTGCCATCCTACCATATTACCTTCATTGAGTGTAATAGATATATGTGCTACTCCAAGTAACCCTAACCTATGGAGAAGGACCATGGATACACCACCAAGGCCATTCTCAAGCACATACAAGACACCAAACTTCACATCTATCTCAAGACTTACTATGGATGCACTCACATATCCAAAATCAAGAAAACAAGGCTTTGAACCCAATTTTTCAAGACAAAGCCTAAATAAGGCCAAAGAAATATTACCAAACAACGAGCCAAACACTCTAAATAACAAGCTATCCTTTCTACTCAAGGATTCAAAACCACAAAGGGATTTCAAAAAACATAACACAAAGCAATTACACTACCAATCATGGCATTCAAAATTTTGCTTCAAACATATTCACATACATGAAAGGGAGTAAATAAAAAACATAAATAAATGGGAACACTTTCCCTTGATTCCAAGGACCAACTTGAAGAAGAGATAACATTTGATCATCCTAATCCTTTAAGCAAGCTCCACAAGCACAAGGTGATTTCCATCAAGCTCCAAAGCAACAAAAAAAGAGGGAAAGCTCCATCAAAACACCAAGGAAGCTTTGAAACGGTCCAAGAATCCATACACGCAATGGTTTGAAAGTAGGCCCTCCTATAGGACATATACCCACAATCCTCAAACAAAAACCCACAAAGAAAATAAATTACCAAGGTTCTCCAAACCCTCAAACTCCATTAATGGAGTCTCTAAGTTTTTTATCTCACTTTTCCATTTCCAAAATAGAATAATGAAACAACGTAATGGGCTCCCTTTCTTATAGGGAAGAAACCCTAAAGAAATTAGATTTAACTCAACCCAAACCCAAGAGGTCAACTCAAAAATCCAATTAAAATAAATAAAACTTGAAAAGGCCATATAGATCCAAAATTAATCCTAATATGCTTTAAGCATCTTTCACTTAAATATAAACTCAATTTCTTATTTAAGAACTCAATAATTTAAAAAAAAACACCAAAGGGACTTAAACCCCCAAAACTCACTCAAAATGAATTAAATCGAAAAGGTACATAATTTCCATCCTTCTCCAAGAAGTGTGAAAATTATCCAAAACACATATAGATGAAAAACCAACTATGGGGATGCAAGCCAACACACTCACAAGGGCCATAAGGTCTCCTACTATACCATAGAGACAAAGTAAAATAGTCAACACAAAAAGAGATCTCAAACTTCCATAAGGTGAAGTGAGAGGGTTAGGTGATATTTGTGATATTCACCTCCACATACCTTCCATTGGTCATACACTTGCAAGTCTTGTATACTCAAGGCATACATTAAATTTAATAACAGAGATCATAATCAAAACATAATTAGGTCAACATATCAACATGTTCACATATATGGAAATCAAGGTATGTCTAATGTCTCAAAGTATGATAATCACACATATCATCTCTATTTACATAATTTGAATCATGAAATAACACAAAGCATTAATTATGATTAATCTCTCATAATACAATGTATTGGTGATACTCTAATTAACTCATATGAATCACAAGATGATAGTTGTTGGCACAAACCTAGAAATTTTCAAAAAGTCCCAAGTTTTATGTTGCATTGTTGTATGGAAATCTTTTCACCCATTACTGATAATGGATCTAAGAAGTCTTCAATGGGTTTGCCTTGGTTGAAAATTTGTGTTGTGGTGATTATTTTAACTTCCTCATTCATGGCCATGTCTTATTGTTACAAAAAAACCTTAAAATTCCTAAGTTTTGTTCTTTCCTTGTCTTTTCATAGCTTTTGGGTGTAGGGTTCCAAGTTCCAAATCATATTGGAACCTAGAACATCCCTAGTTCCAAATCTTGTCCAAACCTGGGACATTCCTAGTTCCAATGTCCTTCGGAACCCCCATTCCCCCATGTTCAATTTAGAGGGTCAAAACTTGGAATTTTGAGATGATCTCGAAGATGGTGGCTATCTGTGTCACCCATCATCAAATGGACCTTTAATTTGGATGTTTTGGCTACTTTGGGAATTTTAGGTTTTCTATGGACATCGGGATATCCTTGGTCATTATGTCCTTCTGAATCCCCATTCCCCCATGTTTAATTTGGAGGGTCAAAACTTGGAATTTTGAGATGATCTTGGAAATGGTGGCTTGTGTCACCTAGCATCAAATGGACCTTTCATTTGGGTGTTTTGGCTTCTTTTGGAAATTTGGGTTTTCCATGGACATCAGGACATCCCCGGTCCCTGTGTCCTTCCAGATCCCCATTCCCTCATGTTCAATTTGGAGGGTCAAATCTTGGAATCTTGGTTTGAAATTGAAGGCTATGGTTGTTGGCGCCCCTGACGTCTATTTGGCCTTTCGTTTGGGTGTTTTGCTCATTTTGGTATTTTTTGGTTTTCCATGATCTTTTTGGAATCCCTTTTTTCCCATGTTGAATTTGAAGGGCTAAAACTTAAAATTTTCAAATGATCTCAAAGATTTGAGCTATATTCATAATTTTGCATCATGTGGAACCTTTGTTTGGGTGTTTTGTGTCACTTTGGGGTTTTCAAGATTTTCATGGACCTCGAAACCTTTCAAATAATCCTTGTGTCTCTGATCCTTCTGGGCTTCCCATTTCCCATGGGGTGCATCATGTGGAACCTTTGTTTGGGTGTTTTGGTCACTTTGGGAATTTTGAGATTTTTGTAGAAAATGAAACCTTTCAAAAAATCTTTGTCCCTAATCCTTCTGGGCTTCCCATTTCCCATGGGGCACCCCATGGGGATTTTAGGATTTTCTTAGACATTGAAACCTTTTCAAATATCCATATGTCCCTAATCCTTTTAGGTTTCTAGTTTTCAACATGAACTTCTCAAATGTCCATGTGTTCCTAGTTCTTCCAAGATTCCGGTTTCTGACCCAAATACTTAAAAATTTCACATTTTTCAAGATGCGACGGGACACTCCAACAACTCTCAAGGCCACCATTAATGATCCATTTGAGGCCTAATAGCATGGTAGGTCGGCTCCATACACCCCTGGACTACTTTGGACCCTTCCATGATGAATTTTTTGTACCATAGCATGGGTAAATACTCTAAATATGTAGAGTTTTCTAGTACAACCCATGTGGTCATGATACAAGCAAGCATGGTCACCCAGTTTTGTTAGCAGACGTCAAATCCCTCCTTCCAAGGCTTCTTGATGGATTGAACAAGGTATTTAAGATATTTGACATTCATTTGCAAGGGATGGATTTTTAGTTGCAAAGAAGAGATAGAAGAAGACAAGCTTGAATATTTAGGGTTTCTTCTGGTGGATACAAAAAGAGCATTTTCATTGTAATTTCGTTTGGGTTTTCTCTCAAGGGTTATGAGAGGGCATTGTAGAATTCAAAGAACAAATCTAAAGTGCAGATTCGACATCCTTTCAACTATCTCCATGAGCATTTTGTAAACTTCTGGTATTCTGGTAATTTACCCTAGTCACACTTGTTGATTTGAGTACCGTTATTGATTAGTTAATAACCATAAATTGTAAAACACTTTGCAATGCTTTTGTAAAGTGTCTTTTCATGACAATACATGAAGTTTGAAGGTTGTTCATGTATTATTAAAGAATGCTTGAATTGATGTTTTGCAATTTATTCCAACTGTCTGTTTGTATGTGTAGAGCCTAGCTTATGCATTAAACATTCAAATTTTTGTCTTTATTTGTATCTTGATTAAGGTATCATTATTCAGTTACATTGTTATCCCCTTTGATTTAGGATCTAGACTATGTTGTGCCCACTAGATTAAGGCACTGATCTACATTCTGTTCAACTCCTCCTTCCAACACAGTCAAATACAACAACCACCTCAATCTTTTACCTTTTATGTGTTGTTTAACCTACCCACATCCATGTCCAAATGTATGTGTTTGCATTAGGGGCTACCAAAGCATCTTTGTAGACTCTCTACATGGTTGCATATCTACTATATGAAGGTGTTGTTGAAATGCACAAGACAACTGGGGGGTGAATCAGTTGTCACCAAAACTTAACTTCTTATAGACATCAACACATCAATCAATTAATCATTGTTATTATGATTTAACCATGAAAGCATGAAATCAAAAACTTAAGCACAATCACACATTAAACACATGAGACACTAGATTTTTTACGTGGAAAACCCTATAAGGGAAAAACCACAGTGAGTGTTCAATCACAAAATAATATGTTATAGCAATACCAAAAATTAGAGGCTCACTGCCCAAAATTCTCACTACAAAAGTTAGGGCTCACTGCCAAGATTGGCTCAGCCAAAGGTTTGTGAACTGAGATAATAACATCTACTCCATGCCAAGATTCAGTTCCATTGAAGAGCAAAGCATTTTCTCTACTCTGCTCTGCCTTTACACTTTGCACTTATCTTCGCATCTTCACAATCGATACCTTTTTCACGATTTCATTACACGTATTTATACAATTCATCAACCTTGGAATGTACATCAAGGTCGGCATTACAATCATCAACCATTGGAACAATCTCCAAGGTCAGCATTACAAACATACATTGGAATAGGTCTGGACCTAAATAGAATTTGCTAAGGAAAAGATGTATGCGGATCATGCCACGCCTTAGTTGGGACTCAAATGCAATCTTCCATGCAGCAACATGTTTCCACAATTTCCAAGGTATAACCACAAGTAGTGAGAACAATCAGGTTGACCAAGACCAATGTTATCACTAAGACATTTGGGAACAAGCTTCATCCATGATTCAAATTATACTTTGCGGACCAATCAAAAGGTTGGAACATGATCTAGAGACATCCACAAGCACGTTATAATCATCAGGAACATCCACACAACACCCAACCACTTTAGCCAAAAGATTCTTCAAACCGGAGCACTTGAACAACACTGTCAGCCACTGTTATAAAGAAAAGATTTCTTGTGGACCACCAAATCATGAACCATTGTAGTTGAAGGCACATAATAACATTACAAAATTAATTCCAGACCCACAGACTAAAGGAATTAAATGCGGAGAAATGTAGAGCAGAATACATTCTCCCTGTCACCACTAAATGCATAGAAGAAGCAGTTTTTACTCTGGTGAACATAACTTACTCAAATTTTCATACTGGAGGCCCAATCTTAGAACATAGCATATTTAGACATGCCTCTAAATGACTTCCAATCCATAGACAAAAATATTTATTCTACAAGAAATGCGGAGCAAACTACTAGACTGTTCTACTATAAACAAAGATACTCTTCAACACACTGTTTCCATTGGGAGAGAAAAAATTCTCAAAAGCACTTGGAAACATAATATTAGGATCACTTACTCATTATCTTCAACACTTACATAGGCCAAAACAAAGCAACTAACTTAATACAAGCAAGCATCAAAACAAGAGCATAATTGACACCAATAACAACACATATATGTTGACATTAATGACAACACCAGTTAGGCACATACTTGCAACAGGTGTAATACCCTTGAATTCCTCAAACCAACATATAGGCTACTTAGTGACATAAAATTAAAGTTTCATGTGTATTGGGTATAGTTTGATTTAGGGTTTAGTTTCATATTGTTATCAGCCCTTGTTCTCATACACCTTAGGAAATACCCCTTGGTCTAGTAGAGCTAAAAGAAGAAGGTCTTACCCACCTTATCAATGTTGTCCTTAATTGCCTCATCCTGAGTATAAGTTTGTAATCTTTGTCTTGAGTTTGACACTCCTGGCACTCAAGAACTAATTGACTTTAGGGATTTGAGGAATCTTAACTTTGAGCACCAACAAAATTGGCATCATTGTTAAGGAATAATTAAGTTCTTGGTTGATATCCTGAGTCCTCTATTGATAAAGAAATTTTCTCTTCCCAAGTGAAGAGTAGCGACTCTGTTTGGCTAAACCCATCAAAAGTACAAAGGAAATAATCAAAGATGGAAAGAGGGAAGCATTCAAAGAATTCATGACAATTTGATGATATGGAAGCACACTCAAGGAGGCAACGTAGTGCCTGGAAAAATACAAATAAAGGTATGTCTACCAAATACACTTTTCAAAGAGATGTTGTTGGTCCTTCTATTAGAGATGATGTGCATGTTGATTAGTTTCCCTATACTTCAGATGATTCTAGTGATAAAATAGCTAGACCTAGTAGAGGAAACCATAGACATGAATATGGCATGACAAGAGATTCAATGAACATGATTGGAGAGGATAGAAACATATCTCAAGAGGCACAATATGCATTAAATATTGCAAACATAAGAACTACAAGAGTAGGATTACATCCTGATTCCCCTACCTCTACACATAAGATTGGTCTTGAACATCATGCTTCATTCCATGATGCAAATGCTACTACACAATCAAAAAATGAGCGTAGGGAAAGATAAATTGATGAAAGGTTGGATCTACTTGATCACCTTAGGCAAAGACAGAGATAACTACAAGCTCAAATTGATTGGCAACAAGCCCAACTTACATGAAATGCTCAACCACAAAATTAGCCTCAACATCATAATATTTCTAATCGACCTATAACACATCAGCAACCTAATCAACAACAATATAACCAACAGAATATGAGAGCCCATAATAGGAGACATGGTCAAAGATTCCCACTACTAAGACATCCCCTATGAATGGAAAGATATAGACAGTTGGAATTCTATGACATCCAAAATTATTCCAATCCAATACCAAATGATATCAGGGGTAAGGTGCCTAAATTTCAAGGTAATAATATTGTCACTAGTGAATAACACCTTAGGAGATTCATCAATGTGACTTTTCATGAGAGTCTTTAGGTTGCAGTATGGTGATAAAATTGATCCTAAATTTGTAATCCATGAACAATAATAAAAAGGGTATAAATGAGACTGTTGCAGAATTCACTAGTAGGTTTGTCATGATAATGAGGAAAGTGTCACCCAATCTGAGACTAAATGAATCTGTATTGCTTGGTTCTTTATTATGGAGCATTTGATATAAAATTAGGATATTTCCTTCACAATAAAACTCTCAAACTTTGAGAGAGGCTTATAACATGGAAATCAACATAGAAAGTAACATGAGGGCATCTAGGAAACATGTCAAAAGAGATGATGTAAAGATTTTAAAACCAGATACAACAACCTCAATCAAACCTCTTACTGTTGAAGACAAGTTAGATAAGCTAGTAGGGGAAATGCAAGATTTGTCATACAGGGTTGCACGAAATGAGAAGGGTTTGCCTTCTAATAATGTTGCTACTCATTTCAATGAGGGATAGAGGTTACATAATAGGCCTTACAATTTTGATTGGTCTAAGAGACCAGGGCAAAATGATACACAGGTTGTTCCAATGTAAGGAAATGCAAGGCCCCAAGATAAGGACACTCCTGATCCTTTGAGGAAGGATCATGTGAATGCTCAAGATGATGCATTATGCTGTGAAGCATGCTACTTACCTCATGATGCATTAAATGACAAAGAGTTCCCAAATGAAGAGGGAACCCAAGATGAATATTTGGAAGATGTTGATGTAGATCAATTTGATGAATATGAAGAAGATTATTTTTTCCAATACGACTTTAATGACCATCAGGTATATATGAACTGCTAGCCCATGACTTCCAACATCTCAAAGAAATCATGCAACAGAGATAGAAAAGAGCAAGGCCTCCAAATGAAGATATTAAGGCCCTCACTGATGTGACTATCATGCAAATTCAAGGTGAATACCAAATTAGAAATAGGCAAGTAAATTCTCAGGGTGATAGTCAGAATGCAAAAACACCGAAAGTGTTAAATACATATGTTGATAACGGGAAATAAAAGGCTGACACTGATGCAAAAAAATTTGCACTACAGATAAGAATGTGAGTAAGAATGCAAAAAGATCAACATAGAAGAAAATATCATCTATACTTGATGTCCCTATGTAGAAGAAATATGTTCCAAAGAACAAAAATGTAAGTGTACCAACAAACAAGGTTGAGAATCCAAAGGTGACAGAAGTTGGTAACAAACAGAATCAAGAAAAGAAACGTCCTCAAGAAGGACAATCTATAGGTAAGGAAATTGGAAACAAAAATGATGGTTAGATAATGCCTTTTATTCTTGACACTCATGCAACAAATGTACCTTTGTCCACCTCTCTATCCGATTATGTCCCTATTGGCATGTCTCTTAATTTGAGTCAAATGAAAGTCTTGGTACCAGTCCGAGAGATGCTTAGAATCCCTAAACATAGGGACAAGGTATTGCAATATATCAATGCTCCAACACTATTTGAAGACCAAAAAAATCCTCTAGATTATTTTGTAGGAGATACAATTGCTGAAACAAATGCTTAGGAAATACCTGAGGCCTACCTTGGAACAATATCTATAAGTAATCCAACCATGGTTGATCCTTTTTATACTTCATTTCTAATAAAGGGATGGTTGGTGCATAATTGCATGTTGGATTTTGGTGCATCGAGTAATGTGATGCCTTTATAAGTCATGAACTTTCTAGGCTTGAAGGTTTCTAGGTCTTGTGGCATGTTCTATGCAATGGATTTGAGGGAGGTAAATGTTATTGGAGTTATCAATGGTGTAGAGGTGCAACTTGCTACATATCCTGATAAATGTTTCTTGATGGACATAATCATTATTGATTGTCCAGCCAAGTGGGGTATGCTATTGTTAAGAAAATGGGCAGGTTCAATAAGTGGTAGTATACAAATGGACTTGTCTTTGTCACCATACTGGTCAATAAAAAGGAGGTTTGGTTTCATAGAGAAAATAAAATGTTGTGTTGTGGAGGGCCTAGAAAAGGTAAAGGATGAGGTGCACTATGAAGATAGTGAACTGACAACATAATTGGGAACTTTGATGATAACGTTAACAAGTGTATTGACTTGACCTCATGCCCTAAGCATTCTTGCCTTGAAAGAAATAATACCTAGAAAATGTATTTTGACTGTGCTTGTTCACAAGAGGGATATGGCACAAGTATTATTTTGATCTCTCCAGATGACACATCTTACAGGTTCACTTTTAGGTTGATTTTTGGAAGCACCAATAACGTGGTAGAATATGACATTCTATTGCTTGGGTTGAATATTACTTCTAAGTATGGAACTAAATGTCTCAGTGTATTTGGTAATTTTGAATTAATAGTATCTCAAGTTAGAGGCTTATATAAAACAAAAGAGAAAAGATTGAAAATGTATAGGAATGTTGTATGAGATACCATTGAGATATTTGATTCTTTTGGTATCAGGTGGATAGATAAGAGTGAAAATGTCATAGCTAATGTACTTAATATGATGGCCTCAAGATTTGATACATCTTTGTCATCACCTCATTGCACTTTTAGTGTTGAAGCCCTCACTAGGCCTATCATTACTAATAATATACATACCTAGCAAGTATTCAATGATGACAAGTGCATCTATGATTTCTTGAATGGCATAAGTGAATTTGAAAATCAGTAGATTGATTGGCAACCAATGATTGAGGTTGAGGATGGAAAGGATACTTTATTTGGAAATGAGGTCATTCATCTCAAGACCAATGCCATTCTGAGAGGTCCTTTAGCTCTTGAAAGAATGTTTGATAGTAAAGATTGATACAAGACAAGGATAAAACCAATTGACAAGGATGATGTAGAAGGATTAAATCTAGGGATAGAATTAGCTCCAAAACTGATCTACATTGGGAAGAAGTTGAAGCTAGTAGAGAAGAAATTGTTGATTAGTCTATTAAAGAAGTTCAAGAAGTGTTTTACATGGTCATATGATGGATTGAAATCTTATAGGGAAGACTTGTTCTAACATACTATTCATTTAGAACAACGTGCAAAGCCATTTAGGCAAAAGTAGAGGCCTATTAATCCTACACTAGCCACTCGAATGGAAAAGGAATTGATGAGGGTAATATAATTAAATCAATCAAGCATTTAGAATGGGTGTCTAACTTGGTTCTAGTGAGAAAGAAGAATGGGGACATAACGCTTTGTGTAGATTTTAGGAATTTGAACATTAAGTCCCTCAAGGACAACTACCCATTGCCTAGTATGGACCATTTGCTACAAAATGTGATAGGGTCTGAATAAATATCAATGATGGATGGCTTCTTAGGGTATAATTAGGTAATGGTAAAAGAATTTGAGTAGTACAAGACATGCTTCATCACCCCTTGGGGAACATTTATTTATGCGAGGATTCCTTTCGAACTCAAGAATGCAGGAGCCACCTTTTAGAGGGAAATGGATGTCATGTCTATAGGATTCATAAATGAAATCATTATGGTCTATTAGGATGATTTGATGACTTATTCTAGGAATAGAGGCGACCATTGTAAACATTTGGAGTTCATTTTCCAGCAATGCTTAGAGTATGGAATTTCCTTAAATCCTAACAAGTGCACATTTGGTGTTGAGGAAGGTAAGCTTCTAGGACATATTGTGTCCAAGGATGGTGTGAGGGTTGATCTAGAAAGAGTCAAATCAATTGACCTCATTCACCCAAAAAAATAAAGCATTGTAGTCCTTTGGACAGATTAATTTTGTCAGGAGGTTTGTTCCTAACTTTGTTGAGAAGACAAAGGAAATCTCCAAGGTACTTAAGAAGGGACAATCAACTAGCTGTGATAAGGAATCGACTGACTCCTTCATGGATATTAAGGATGCACTTAAGAAGGTACTAGTATTGACTAGTCTTGATTATTCCAATCCTTTTCAATTATTTTCTTTTGCTTCTTTCTACACCATGATTCTAATGTTGCTTTAGAAAAATGCTAATGGATATGAGCAGCCTATTACATTCTTTAGCAAATCATTGTAGAATATTGAGTTAAATTACTCCATCATGGAAAATCATGTGTATGCTCTTGTCAAGGCTATCAAGAAATTTAGGCCTTATCTCATAGGAGCCAAAATCACTGCATATGTGCCTCATACAGCTGTGAGAGATATCTTTTCTCAAGAAGAAGCTTCTAGAAAGAGGTGCAGATGGATCAATAAGATCTAGGAATATGATATGGAGGTGCAAAATACAAGCTTAGTTAGAGGTCAAGGCCTTACCAAGCTAATGACAGGAACAAACTTGGATGCAACAAAGGTACATTAAGTAACTTCCAATCCAACACTTCCTCCTTGATCTTTGAAAGATCATCCTTGGTATAAATATGTAGTATTCTATTTGGAAAAATTAAATTTCCCTCCAAGATTGAGTGATCATCAATGGAGAACCTTGAAGTTGGTAGCCCAGTGTGTTGATGCAAGGCCAACTTATGTGGAGAAACCTTGATGGATTACTTCTAAAATGTCTAGATCATGAGCAATCTATCAAGGTCATGAATGAATGTCATCAAGGACTGTGCGAAGCATATTTCATGTCAAAGACCACTACCCATAAAGTAATTAGAGTAGGATATTGGTGTTCTACAATGTTTAAAGATGTGGCCAAATTTATTAGAAAGTGTGATCCTTTCCAGAGGTTTGCAGGCAAGATGAAGTTTGCACGTGCACTCCCCCTCACATCCATATCAATTGAGGCTCCATTTCAGCAATGGGGTCTAGATTTTATTGGAGAGATTGTGGAAAATATAGCAATGGATACAAATGGATCCTTATAGCCACTGAATATTTCATCAAATGGGTGGAAGAAATACCTACTAGAAATGTAACATCTAAGGTAGCGATTGACTTCCTAATGAAAAATATCATCACAAGGTTTGGTTTGCCTATGAGGATTATTGTTGACAATGTAATGAGTTTTAGGTTTCATGATCTCCTTGACACGTGTTTTAAGTATGGGATAGCTTTAAAACATTCATCCTCCTATCACCCATAGGAAAATGGTCAAGTTGAATCTAGTAACAAGAGCATCATGACTGTCATCAAAAAGATAATTGAATCAAAAAAGAAGAGATGGGATGATAAGCTCAAGCTTATTGTTTGGGCTGACAGGATAACTTTCAAGAAGGCTATTTATAGGATCCCCTTTGAGTTGGTTTATGAAGTAGAAGCTAAGTTTCCAATTAGTCATGATCTACCTATATACAAACTACTACAATAAGTTGAAGGAAATGAGAATGTTTCCACTTCCTTAAGGATGCATGAGTTGATTGAGCTTGATGAAGCTAGGAAGACAACACATGAAATAAATTGGTTATAGCAACAGAGGTTCAAGCATTTGTTTGACAAGAGGGTAGTTCAGAGGAGTTTCTAAGTCAGTGACCTGGTCCTCATGTGGAGTTCTTAGTCTGAAGATAAGGACAAGCATGGAAAATTTGAAGCCTTATGGGTTTTCCCTTATTGGATTGCAGATAAGTGCAGTCAAGACACTTTTTACCTCAAGAGTTTGGATGGAGAATTTCTAGAGCTGCTAGTACATGGCTAGCACCTCAATCACTATTTTTCCTTATGGTATGTGGTTCTTTGTGCATATGGATATATCTTTCCCTTTTATGTGTGTTTGGTGTATAAGTTTTCTATTGTCATTGCCCTTCCCCTTTTTTTCACTAGGTCCTTTCTCTTTCCTTTTGGTCTGCAACCTAGAGATAATTGGATCCTCATTGTGGCTTCAAGAGTCACACAACGCCAACTAGAGCCAATGTTGGCATGTGCCTAGAAATTTTTAAAAAGTTTGAAGTTTTATGTTGCATTGTTGCCTGGAAAGATTTTCACCCATTATTGATAACCGATCTGAGAAATCTTCAATGGGATTGCCTTGGTCAAAAATTTGTGTTGTGGTGAGTATTTTACCTTCTCCATGCTATGGCCATGTCTTATTGTTGCCAAAAATCCCTTAAAATTTCCTAAGTTTTGTGTTTTCCTTGTCTTTTATTGGCTTTTGGGTGCAGGGTTCCAAGTTGCAAATCCTGTTAGAACCTAGAACATCCCTGGTTCAAAATCCTATCAGAACCTGGGACATTCCTGGTTCAAATATGCTCTGGAACCCCCATTCCCCCATGTTCAATTTGGAGGGTCAAAACATGAAATTTTCAGATGATCTTGGAGATGGTGGCTATGTGTGTCACCCAACATCAAATGGACCTTCGTATGACCCAAAGGATTTTTGTCAATTCCATAGAGTAATTGGCCACGATATTGAATGATGTTTGCATCTCAAACACACCATTCAAGACCTCATCAATCAAAATGTGATCCAAGTCTCTCATGCAAACGATGACAGAAACAAGTCAGTGGCTCCTGCAAACTAGCATTTGCAAATCTACATGGATCATTTGCCCCATCACTCCTCAAACTTTGTTGAATTTGCTTCTCCTTTTGTGGTGCTAGAGTCAACTTCTGATGCTCCCTCTCTCTTCCTATTTAGAGATGATTGGTATGGTGGATGTTCATTCTCACCCTATACGAGAACATCTTGTTCTTGCACCCATTATCTCCTTCTCTTCTTCTGAGATACCACCTAACACATTTGAAGGACCTATGTACATTGATGACTTCCATGAGAGAAGTCCCTTCCGGTTGTTCATACATGCATAAAGTTTCCTTACGATGCATACATCACTTGCCATGCGAGGAAACTTCTCTATGGACTACTTTTGGCCTACCCCCACTATGCTGCTCCAGCCTCGTAATAATTTTCTATTTATTTCATACTATAAATTCAAAGCGAATAGGATATCCTAGTTGTCTGTTGGCCCTTCTTCTTCATTGTATTCTTTGGTTGTTCCCCCTATGGTGGCTCTATCTTCAGAGGATGCTCTTGTTCCTTCTTCTACCTCCCAGGTAGATAAAGGAAAGCAATCCACACAGAGTGCACCTCCCCACTCCTGTGCTCCTAGCTTGTACTCCATAGTGTCACCTTTGGCCTCTTATACAAGAGTCTAAGATCGATCTATCATATAGTGGTGCAGGAGCACCCCAAAAAGTTGTCTAAGTTTGTCATTTGTAAGGCCTAGAGCCAAAATGTACCTGATTGGACAAATGTGTCCCCTAGATGAACGAGTCCTAAGATGTAAGCCGCTTGGCATTAGTAAGTAGGTTGTAACTATCTTGTAACGGATGGCAGAGGTGACGAATCGATTCAGATTCCACCAAAGTGTAACTGCCTTGGCTAGGTTCTTTATAAGCGTGTGTGTTTGAAGAGAAACAGGGGGGAGAGGAAAGTGAACTATTTGTATGTATAATATCTGGAAGGAATAGAAAAGGTTTAGTTCCTGGTCTAATTACAGGACATCGATTTGGAGTCATTCCACTGGTGGATTTCTTTGAAATCAGTGGAATGACCTCCATGTAGTTAGATTTATTTCTGTTCTATAGCTTTCTATGGTTTTCTGTGTGTTGTCCGTTCGGTTGCAAGATTGTTGCAGAGGAGGTTATCGGTGTGAAATCTATATTGTTTCACTGAAGATACAAGCCAGGTGTATAATGTGTATGTATGCGTGGACGTTTCGTGTATATCCTGCTATCATTTATCATGATTGTGATTGGTGAATATGCATTTTGAATAATACAAAGGTTGACTAATGGAAATGGTAAGGAAGACCGAAAGAACAAGTCGGGAAATGTATGTGAGAAGTCATCGGTGTGAGTAATGCCATCGGCATAGGAAAGTCATTTTGGACCGATGGTAGGATCTCTCACCGATCGGGGTGAGGTTTGAAGAATGTCACCGACGAGAGTATATCGGTATGACAATGGAGATCGGGAGAAAGGACCAAGGTTACATCGACGGTATTAGTCTCGCCGACAGTGTAGTTTGAAGGAGCCTTTGAGGCCATCGGAGTAAGAAGGTATATCGGCGTAAGGTTTTGAGTGGTAACCGATAGTTTATGTTCTCACCGATCGGGGAGATCATTATGGAGTGTTGCCGATGAAAGAGGTCGGCATGACCAAGGATATCGGCGGAAGAGATAATATCTTCACCGAAAGGTTATGTCTGGGTGATGGAGATGTGGTGTCGGTGAGAGTGGAGAGAAGTGTTCCCGATGGGAAGTGGGAGTTAGACGCTCATCGGTGTGACCGATAGCGTCGGCAGAAAATTCGAGGAGCTCGCCAATAGAATAGTATCATGCCGATAGGCACATAATCGAAGCCACTCATCACTGAGAGATATGTATCGGCGAAGGACTCTTTCGTTTGACCGATGGTGTACAGTCTTGCCGATAGGCAAGAATATGTATATTTCGGTGTGACTTCTACCTTATCTGGCCGATCCACACTATAATGGCTATTTTGTGGGCTTTCCAAGGATTCCACAACCTATGTTAATGTTCAACTGGGAACCCCTCTGCATCATATAGCCTCATTCACTATGTGTTATTGGGACTTCTCAGCCTCTGTTGGCTAGTTTTATTCCTCCTGCCTCTTCGGTGGCATCAGGAAACCTACCTTTGCTAAGTACTCCCCCTCCCTATTTCATGTCCCCATAACCTTCACTGGTTGCTTCTATTCCTCCTTCCCCTTCAGTGTCACGAGGAAAGAAACCTATGTTGTGAGCACCTTTCCCTTCTACCTCTCCCACGGTCTCTCCATAATTAGTGGTTGTCTATGTTTCTCCATGTATGCCTGTGATACTTGATGATGTACAACCCATGATGGAAGACCCCCCAGCTCCATCAGCAGAAGCCTTGGCTTGTACTAGGTAGAACCAACTTGCGATAGATTGCAAGCCTTACTGCCATGACATGGCCTGATTGCATGTTGTTGATGCATAGCCTCCTCCTAAAGATCCTTCTCCCCCTCAACCACTTGTTGATCCTGTTATTCTTGAGGAGCACCAAGTTACTCTTTCTCCTCCTTCATCCCTTCCATCCCCGACCCCTGCCGCTATTGTCAGTGTGACTCCTAGCACCACCGTACCTACTCCTACACCTTCTTTGCACACACACTAGCTTGACCCTCCACCTCCACCGTTCAAACGTAAACTTGAGTGCTACCCACTCCATCATCCCAGAGACTTGAGTACATCCTATCATTGCACATACTGCCTCCTCCTCCTCCTTTTCTCTTATTGGAGGATGTTACTCCATTTGTGTCTCCTTGTGATACCACTGCGGAGCCATGGGTTATTTATATTTTTGATAGTGACTCTCATGATTCCCCTTCTGAGGAGTGAATCACTGAGTCATCTATGGATATACCTAAGTTGTCTACAATCTTCACATGATTGTTTACATTTATTCCTAGTACCCCAGAGACTCTAGCTATCACAGTTGCTCCCTACCATACCTAGAACCAGGTGAGTTTCCTTTGATTACTCTTGTTGTGGTTTCGTTATTAGATCTTTTATCATCCCCCTATCTGTACCAAGATTGGGACCAGAATGACCTATTCACGATCAACCCATGAGAGATTTACTTGTGTTTGGTGTGTTTGCTTGCTTGATCATGATGTTTCTTCTGTGTTGTGGTTTTATGCTTTTTAGTTCTTCATGTAAGACCCATGATGTCTTTGTAGACATGTGGATATAGAAGGAACGCATATGTTGTGACATTCTTCTATTTGTCCATACTTTCTTCTCTTTTTTGTCTTTTTATTTATTGTTGTGGCATTTTGGGGATGATGCAAATCGTTGGAAGATTTATCTTCATTCCATGTTGTCCCAAATGTAGTTTTCATTTTTATTTTTGTTTGTCTCTTTGTGACCTTCTTTCATACTCATAGTTCTACATGCTTGGGGAATAATGATGATTCATTTAGTGTCCCTTGATGATTACTCTTCTGTATGCATACTGACCCCAAAGCACATAGATCCTTAGTGTCTTTTTTGGGTGTTGTTGGCTATTTTATATGATAGTTGCTAGCATTGCTCAATGTCATACCATGATTACACAAGCTTTTGTGTATCATGTTTGCAACATTGCCTTTGTTGCCTCTTCTTGGGGGTAACTCTCTTTTACATTTTCAAGATATAGCTCTAAGAACATATTTTCTCATATATGTTTCCTCAGGCTCTTTTTTCTTTTTATCCCTTAAAATTAATTGCATACCGATGCTTTATGCAATTATTTTAAGGTGGGGGCATAATTTTCTGTTTTACACCTTTTGTACACACCATATTGATGGTTCACTTGTGGCATTGTTGTGCTCTAGCAGCACCTTGTAGCTTGTGGTCCTAAGCAGATACACTTGCTTGGCCCGACCATGCTTTCAGCTACTCGTTTGGTACTCTTTGTGAGTCACCTAACAATGGTTTGTTAGTCCTTGTGGCCCAAAAGAGTTTGGTATGGTTCCTAGCTCTCGTAGTGTTCTATCCCTAGAACCATACTTGGTATCCTTCTATCTCTTGTAGTGTGCTAGAAATGCCTCTCTACTATTTTGTTTTCTTTACTTGCTTACATGTGTAGATAGTTGTAGATTTTTAATTAGATTGTATGATTTCTAAACACTTACGTTTGGGAAAACCATATTTAATCATATATATATATGGTTCTAACATTGTCTTTTGTGTAGGTTTATTGTTTAACACTGTGATTTTATAGCTTCTCAGCCTGGGGGCTTTCTACCTCTCCTTGAAGAACCCTTTGCATCCTTACAGTAATCCTTTTTGGAGATAAAGTATGTTATGCTATTTCAATTCTACTTTGGTTTGCATATGCATATAGTGTTATATGCTCACTAAAGTGGGGGCTAAATGTAATGTACAAAATTGCATACCCTTGTAATTTCACACTACCTTTTGCAACCACCTTAGTGTTTGCACCTTCCCTATGCATATAGGCTAAAGTTTGTTTGATTTTAGACTTATTTCTTTCAATTTTCTCAAAATTTATTATGATGCTTGGTTATTCACTTGGTCCTAAGGTGTCCTATGTGACCAGGAGCTGGTCTTGCCTAGACCTGTATGCTTTGTGTGGATGTTCATGCAACGCACTAGCATCCCGCATTCGCTTGGTAATAGGCAACCATTTATGAGAATTACCATGACCTTTGGTGATCATTTTGTTCTAGAAAAATGCCTCCCTGAGGCACAAAATGACTCTTTGCATGCATCTTTCATGATTCCTTGCCTCTCTTGGTAGATTTGGGAAAGAATTGAAAAAATAATTCATTCATTCACTCATACTCTAATTCTACAAACTCTCTGGTTTTTAGCACTCTTCTTTGGTGAATGCAACTTCTACAACAACTGTATGATCTTGTGGTATTTCTCTAAAGCTCTTGGAGGTTGTGGTTCACTCTTGTGTTCATTATGGGAGTTCTTCCTTACTAGGGTTTGAACTTGTGCATCAAATTTGAGCTCTGGTTGATTGAGAACTTCCTATTCTTCATCCAATTGGTAAGATTGTTCTATTATTGTGTTTTGATATTTGATATTCCAATCTATTTTGCATTGCATAGTTTAGCATGGTGTAGACCACCATTTATTTTTCCTTGTTTTGCATTAGCTACATGTTTGTGGGTTTCTTTGCCATAGACCAAGGAAGTAACTCTTTTATTTTATTTATGTTGTCATTGCTCTTACCTTCCTAGAAACACTTAGGATAGGAGCACACATATTTCCATTTCTTTGTTGGTTTATACTCTTTATCAAATTTCTACTAGTGGAGGTCAGAAGACCAAAATTGGGACTTAATTGAGGCAAGTCCCTAAGCAACCCAACCCTTCCATTCTTGTCCTTTTGTAGGTGTTCATGGCGGGTGAAAGAACTTCAATCACACGAAGGTTTTGTTGGGCCTTTAGTCTCCTTTCATCTTACTTTATTGAATTTCATTTTCATAGTAAATTTCAACTTTATTTTGAAATTTGTGTTATCTGGAAGTTGTTGGGTGTTTTTTTTGCTTATTGTTGTGTTGTGCAGGTGTTCTGGAATCACACAGATCTAGAATTTTTTTATGTTTGATACATTGTAGACTCCAGTGCTCAGCATAGACGTCCTCACACTGTGCTGTTGTCTAGGGTAGTGAACTCATCCTCTCGGCTACAGGTTTCATTTTTCTATACCTTTTCATCTCTGCTATCAATTTCTTTAATTCCATTTATAGTTATTCCAATTTTGCATTTCTTTTGTTTTCCCTTCATTATCAATCACCTAGTCAGGTTGCATTGTTTTGATTGGATGCATAGTGGTTCTATCAAATCCTAGTGCAGGATCTTTTATATCTAATACCTTAGATCACAAAACTCGAGTGTAGTTGTTAGTGGAAAATTCACTTGATTGAAGGTATTCAATTGAGAGGTAATTTTTTCTACACTAGTATTGCAACAATTTACCCTAGTCGCACTTGTTGATTTGAGTATTGTTATTGATTAGTTAATAACCAAAAATTGTAACACTTTGCAATGCTTTTGTAATGTATCTTTTCATGACAATATGTGAAGTTTATAGGGTGCTCATGGATTATTAAAGAATGCTTGAATTTATGTTCTACAATTTCTTCTAGTTACTTATTTGTATGTGTAGAGCCTAGCTTATGAATTAAACATTCAAATTTTGGTCTTTGTTGGTATCTTGATTAAGGTATAATTATTCGGTTACATTGGTGTCCCCTTTGATTTAAGATCTAGACTCCATTGTGCCCACTAGATTAAGGCATCTATTTGCATTACGTTCAACTCCTTCTCCTTCCAACACACTCAAATGCAACAAAAAACCTCAATCTTTTACCTTTTATGTGTTGTTTGTCCTACCCACATCCATGTCCAAATGTATGCTTCTACATTAGGGGCTATCAAAGCAACATTTTAGACTCTCTACATGGTTGCATATCTATTATATGAAGGTGTAATACCCATGAATTTCTCAAACCAACATGCATGTTGCTTAGTGACAGAAAATTAAAGTTTTTTATGCATTGGTAAGGTTTAATTCAGGGTTTAGTTTCATATTGTTATCAGTCCTTGTTCTCATACACCTTAGGGAATATCCCCTTGGTCTAGCAGAGCCAAAAGAAGAAGGTATTACCCACCTTATCAATGTTGTCCTTAGTTACCTCATCTTGAATATCAGTTTGTAATCTTTGTCTTGAGTTTGACACCCCTGGCACTCAAGAATTGACTTTAGGGATTTGAGGAATCTCAACTTTGAGCACCAACAAAAGGAACACACACGGGTGGACCTTACACTTTGCGCACAAGCAAGTAGTCAAAATTTTTTGTTGCTAAAACATACAAAGAGCCTACGAACATCCTTGCCTAATGGCATAGAAAATACCAAAGATTTCAAATACTTGTTAACAAAAAGTCAAACTAAACTATCTAAAAAGAAAGTTTGGACATCTTGGAGAAAAATTACCAAAGTGTAGATCCTTGAGCATCATAAGAATGAAAGGTCCCTCAATATCGTCATTGCCCTTCTCAAAGTCATGCTACAAAAATAATTAATTGCATAGAGTCTCTAGCCTACTCTATCCCCTCCTCAATGGTAATGATATTTTCAAGAATGTAACAACTTCAAATAAATTCCATCTTCTTTGAACAATTAATGGAAGAAAACAAGTGGCAGATACATAAGGAAAATGCTTTGGCAAGAATTTTATAATACATTAATCAAGGTGATAGGCCACTAGCTAGAGATGAGCTCTATTAATCTAAGGGCCAAGTCGAAACCTAGTGGACAACTCTCTAAATGAGGATTTAGATGAAGGTATGTGCATGTGCAAAAGCTTTATGAGATAAAGTAGTGAAGAGAGAGAGAGAGAGATAAAGTTCAAACAATAAATGTGTTTTATTTATCTATTCATTTTATATATGTCATACTCTTGAGAAATATGTATGACTGCTACCTTCTAATATAAATGTTTCTATCTACCTATCTATATATTTGATGCAGGAGCATCTTAGGGTGTAAGATCAACCTTGCATCACCCAAAAATAATTTCTTTTACTTGTTTGTTTTGTTTACAAGTTTTATTTTACATTTCACTACATTGGCATATCTCACCTTGTGGTTGGGAGAACATGTTCTACATTAATCAAATGATTGAGGCCTTACATGTTGGATGCCCATTACAACAAACTATAATTCCATTGTGACTATGAATGAACAGATAACTTTTTGTTTTGTTGTTTCATTGACTTTTGTGGGTTATTCACTTGGCTAGATGGTTGGATAATCCTTGATTGGACCCTCTAGCCATGATTGCATTAGATGGTATTGGAGCTTGGTCGATGTAGTTTTTTGAATGAGTTTGATAAAAGAGTAAAAATATCAAGTGGAGTGTTGACCTTGTGATGGATTCATGAGTCATGATATATTTTGGGTAAATTAAGGCATACTAAGAAGAGGAAGAGGGTTGTAGATCCCCATGTTGAATTTGTTGTGCACTTGGTACTTGTAATGCAACTCTTATCTCAATAAAAGTCGTGTTCTTTTATTACTTTGCACAAATTAAGCAAGGGTATCTTCCAACATGAAAGTGTTGGGTAGAAGATCCTTGGTAGTAAATAGACTACCAAACTGAGGTAGTCCACAAGAATCTTGTAAATAAAGCATTGATTGTGAGGTAGTTTACAAGCATGATTGTGGACAAACCACCAACCTAAGATAGTTTACACCAAATCCAAGATGTTTCCATGGAGAGGTCATGGCATTGTATCACTGGAAGGATGGAAGATATGCTTGAGATGGTGAAGGCTATGAAGATCCAGATGGATGCTTTTGAAGAAGATCATAGAAGAAACCCTAACTCTAGAGATGATGAAAATGATGAAAGATAAGAATCAACCCTACTAAGCAAATAAAAAGTGAAGATACAAACAAGGAAGAAATAATGTTCCAAGCTATATCAAGTAGTGGTAAGAAAACTAGAGTAGATATTCCAAATTATTCTAGTAGTCTAAATCCTAAAGAATTTATACATTGGATAACTAATTTAGAAGAAAATTTTTAGCATGAAGATATTGATGACCTGAATAGAGTAAAATTTACTTGGACTAAGTTGAAGGGTCATGCTACCATTTGGTGGAAGGAAGTCCATCTAGAAAAAAAGGAAAGGTAAACCTAGTATTTGGAAATAGGATAGAATGTTGAATAAAATCATATCTAAGTTCATTCCATTAAATTATCAATTAGAGTTACTAAAGGAGCTACACAACCTAAAGCAAAGGGATATGACCATGAAGGATTATACTAAAGAATACTATAGATTAACAATTTGTTTAGGACACCATGCCGAGGAGCAAAGAAAGTTGCTAGATACATGAATGATTTGACATAATCAATACACGAAAGTTGAGTATGTTAAATATCTAGACAATAGAGTAAGCATATCAGATGGCCTTAACCATAGAAAATAATTTGAGTAGGAGATTTAGAGAAAGGAAGAATTGACAAAGAGGTAGAAAAGGAAGGTTTCATGAAGATAGGTCTCACCATGACAATAGAAGGCCATATACGAAGGATCCTAAGAGTAGTAGCCCATACCACATTAAAGAAGGAGATAATAATTCCCACCGTAACAACAAGGAAGGAAGTAACCCATACTATAAGGATAGAGATGACATGAATTCTTACCACCTATTGCTGACAACAATCTCTATTTCAAAATTAATGATAATCAAATCCTGATTGTTGAAGTCTTTGTTGATGACATTATCTTTGGAGGAAATGAAGGTATGTGCGAGAAGTTTGTAGGAGAAGTGCAAAATAAATTTGAGATGTCTATGTTTGGTGAAATGAATTTCTTTCTAGGTCTGCAAATTACTCAATCAAATAAAGGAATCTTCATTTCTCAGTCTAAGTATGTGAAATAATTATTGAAGAAGTTTGGGATGGAGGACTCCAAACCAGTATGTATTCCCATGGTGACTGGCTGGAAATTAAGCGAAACTGATGAATCACCTAAGACCAATCAGAAAAGGTATAGATCAATGATTGGAGGATTACTTTATCTAACTCAAAGCAAACTTGATATAATGCATGCAATATATCTTGTGGCAAGATTTCAAGAATATCCTAAAGAATCACATGTGATGGTAGTCAAGAGAATCTTGAGGTATTTGGAAGGCACATCAGATCATGGCTTATGGTATCCAAAGGACAATGATTTCACTCTTAGTGCTTATACAGATGTAGATTGGGTCAGAGATGTTGATGAGAGAAAGAGTACAAGTGGAGGTGCTTTATTCTTGGGAAATAGATTGGTTTCATGGCTGAGCAAGAAGCAAGATTCATTCTCCTTGTCTACTGCAGAAGCAAAGTATATTGCACAGCATGTTGTTGCACTCAAGTGTTGTGGATGAAGTAGACTTTGAAGGATATAAGAGTTGTGTATGAAGATCCAATTGCAATCTTTTGTGACAATACAAGTGCCATAAACATTTCAAAGAATCCAGTGATGCACTCAAGAACAAAGCATATATTAATAATGTATCACTTTTTGAGAGAGAAGGTGACAAAAAATGAAGTAAAGATGGAATATGTATCCACAAAGGATCATATTGTAGATATTTTCACTAAGCCTCTGCCTAAGGATACCTTTGAGTATCTCAGAGAAAAGTTAGGAGTTATTACCCCTCCTGCTCTGAACTAAGATGCATAAGAATCCATCAGTCCAGTGGTGTCCAAAGCCTCATTCTTTGATCTGGATTGATGTTTTGAGAGCTACCTCTCAGGGGGAATAGAAAATATTCCTGATATGTGTTCCTAACCAAGAGCAACAAGTGTTACAGTATTCATCAAAGGGCATTTTGATCAGAGCAGCTGAGTGCAAGTATGTGCCCTTTGCCATTGATGTCAAAGGGGGAGAGAAATCATGTGAAATACTTAGGGGGAGAAAGAGTGCAGATGTGCAAAAAGAAAGGGGGAGTATCTTGTCTTGATGGTCATTACAGTTTTTCACATCATATGTTGCCATCAATGACAAAGGGGGAGATTGTTGCAAGTATGTGCCTAACTAGTGTTGTCATTGATGTCAACATATTTGCGTTGTCATTTGTGTCAACTGTGCTCTTGTTTTGATGATTTCTTGTAATGAGTTAGATGCTTTGCATTGGCTTATATAAGTGTTGGAAATAATGAGTAAGTGATCCTGATATTGAGTTTCCAAGTGCTTTTGCAAAAATTTGCTCCTCCGGTGGAAACAATTTATAGGAGAGTATCTTTGTTTACAATAGAACAGTCCAGTAGATTGCTCTGCATTTCTTGAAGAATGAATATCTTTGTCTGTAGATTGGAAGTTATTTAGAAGCATGTCTAAAGATGCTATGTTCCAAGTTTGAGCCTCTGGTATGAAGATTTGAGTGAGTTATGTTCACCAGAGTGAAAACTACTTTTTCTGTACATTCACTGGTGACTAGGGAGAATGTATTTTGCTCCGCATTCCTCCGCATTGAAGTATTATGGTTTGCGGTTCATAAGTTAAGTCTGAAATGATGATAAGTACCTTCAACTCCAATGGTTCATGATTTTGTAGTCTACAAGCTATCTTTTCTCTATGTCAGTAGTTGACGGTGTTGTTTTTATGCTTCGGTTTGAAGAATCTTCTTGACAGAGGTGTTAGAGATCGTGTGGTTGTTCCTGGTGATTACAATGTTCTTGTAGATGTCTCCTAATCATTTTCCTACCTTTGGATTGGTCCGCAAAGAGAAATTTGGATCATGGATGAAGATTGTTCTTAGAAGACTTAATGTTAATACCAGTCTTGGCCGACTTGGTTGTTTTCATTACTTGCGGAGATACATTGAAGATTGTGGAAGTGTGTCGTGACGTGGAAGATTGTATTTGAGTCCCATCTAAGGCATAACATGATCTGCATACATCTTTACCTTAGCAAATTTTGTTTAGGTCCAAACCTATTTCTATGTATGTTTGTAATGCCAACCTTGGAGATTGTTCCAATGGTTGATGAATGTAATGCCAACCTTGATGTACATTCCAAGGTTGATGAATTGTATAAAAACATGTAATGTAGTTACGAAAAAGATGTCCTTGTGTGAAAATGAAAAGATAAGTGTGAAGGTGTAAAAATAGTAGAGTAGAGGAGTTATACTATGCTTCAATGGAACTGAACACAGGCATGGAATAGATGCTACCAAATTAGTTCATCAATCCTTGGCAGTGAGCCACTCCTTGGCAATGAGTCAATCTTGGCAATGAGCATTTTGGGCAGTGAGCCTATGATTTTCGGTATTACTATAACTTATTCATTTATGTGAGCTAACAACCACCATGTTTTTTCCCTTATAGGGTTTTCCACATAAAAATTGTGGTGTCTCATGTGTTATTGTGTCGAGTTTCTTGTTTCATGCTTTCATGGTTAATCTTAATAATAGTGATTAAGAATTTGATGTGTTGATATTCATAAGTGGTTAAAGTTTTTGTGACAACTGATTCACCCCCCCTCTAAGTTGTCTTGTGCATTTCAACATCCCATGGTTGTCTTAGCATGAAGAGTTACATCTTTTCAAGGATCTTTTCAAACCCCCCCTTTCCATTTGTCATCCCCTTAGGTGTCTTAGCATGAAGAGTTACATCTTTTCAAGGATCTTTTCAGACCCCCCCCTTTCCATTTGTCATCCCCTTAGGTGTCTTCCCCCCTCTCACAAGGGTAGGTCCTAAGAGGATTCTCTGCAGATCATAAATTTTTTTTCACTTCAATTCTTTCCTTCCCAATTATTCTCTCTATTCCGCACTTCTCCTTTTACTGATTTATCCATTTATTCATCACTATTCTTTCTAAGGTCCTGGAAATGGAACCAAATGTTGGAAAGAAATGGGGAGGACTCAATCTGGAGATCTGAGCCTCAGTCAAATCTCTAAAGTCAGTTTATAACCCAAAAAATACAATGAGAGGATCATAAGTAACAGTAAGGAATTATAACATGTGGTAAGAATACATCATTCATACATCACACACATTCATAGACACATATAGATTAGATCAAATCCTTATATCTCCATTATATATTCATTATAGTCTTATATACAAAATGGTAGGTCTGAGTCTCTATTCTGCATATATCTCTTCTTACATACTCACTCTTACATCTTACATATTGTCTATTACATATCTATATGTTACATTATGGATGTTTCCCTAACAAAATGTCACTATCTATGTCAGCCTTGTCCTACACATTCCCCTTGCGGTGAGTTGTGATAGGATCTGTTGTGTGTCCTACTATTGTACATACCTTGCCAATAGTGTTCAACCACTATCCTCAATTGGAGCTCAAGGAGAGACAAAATAATCACTACAATGTTAATGATGCTTTTTTATATGCAATCATTAGAGGCTTGAAGAATGACTATGCTAAGAGGTTATCATTGGAAACAACTGGTGAACTAGGGAAGCTAGTTCATTTAGTTAAAAACATTCTCTTACATTAGGGTTGGTGGTTTTCTTAAGGCACCCTAAAATCTCCCTAGGTACCCAAGTGACATAATCATACTCTTGGAGCTTTGTAGAAAAGTAGCTGAGATCTAGAAATTGGTAGCAAGATAACACAAGGCTAGATTTGCTTTCCCTATTAAGAATGGGGTATACTCTTGTGCCAACATGCAAAATGCAAAGATTGCAAAGTTAGAAGTGGCACCTCTCTCCATGGACCTATATGGAGAGAGAAGGAAAAGGTTTGATCTAGCTGGTAAGTGTGGTCCACTAATTGGGCCATTCTTCTAGCATGATCTTGCTTTAGAGGACCATTGGGTGGATTGCTTAGATGAGAATGCAGTTTGAGTAAGAGACTATTGTAGGCTCACCTTGAAGATGGTTAAGGAGTACCATGTAGAGAAAATCCCCAAGAGAATGAAAAAAGATAGTAAGGTCTTGGACCCTTCCTAAAATAGAGACAAAGTGTTTAATGACCCCTTGGATATGACTGACTATTCAGATTGATTGGTCATATCCCAGAGGATTCAGTAATGGTGGCCAGAGCCAAGGTGATACTAGGTAGAACAAAGGGATGGTTGGAAAAGCCTTATCCTATGATGATCCCCATCTAAAGGCTAAATACCCTAAGGCAAATAAGAATACAATAGAGCAATGGGAGCCTTTTGGTCCTCCAAAGAATAAATTAGTGACCAAAGAACCAAGCCTAGAAGGATAAAGGGAAACAAGGACTTCCTCAAAGAGAAGGAAAAATAAATAGCTAGGGAAATCAGTTCTGGAGAGAAAAAAGAAGAAGAAAGAGAAGACTTAATACATTTGGTTAGAAGGAGAAGGGTGGAAACTCAAGCTCCATCTACCATCGAGGGTACTTCTCCATCTCAGCCTCCATTTCAACCACCATCTTAGCATCAACACACTACACCTCCAAGCCCACTTCCAAATCAATCTCCTCTCCTAAATCCACCTCCCTCTACACCACCTATTAATCCATCTCCTCCTTTGGTACAATAAATTTAGGTTGAAGGTGATGGTGAGTAGCAGCAGGAGTGTAGAAAGTTAAAGACCCCTTGATTCTTGATGTTGGCATAGAGAATTTGGATCACTTGGTTCAAGGTTTTACCTTGCAAGGGTTAAAGCCCAAGGGAGAGTCACACATAACCACACAAACTGTTGTGACTCCCTCCACTTCTTCCTCTCTTGAGTCCACATCAAGGAGAAATCAAAATCCTCCCCCTCTTTCTCACACAAATTTGGTAGGTACAGGGTTGTTGGTATGGTTGAACCATACATTGGATAAAAGACAAAGGACTTATCTACTAGTTGATGAGGGCTTCTCCAGTTTGGTTGAAGTGTTCAAGACTCAACCTAAAAAAAAGAGAGTTAGAACACTATCAACCATAATGGTTGATGGTCAAGGATCCATAGTGGCTCAGATAGCAACCCCTATGATTAACAAAAAAAATCTTTGATGACACCATGGGCATATCAAATACAAAAGTTAACTTAGGCCATCAAACTAGGGAAGAAGAAAGTAGTCATTGTAGTTAGTTATCTCCACCATCCTTGATCAAATGAAAAAGGATGAGGTCACCAAGGAAGAACTAAAGACATAGATGGGATAGTTAATTCTATATATTAGTCATCTAGTAGGAGAAGTGGATTCAAGTTCCCTAGATCCAACCATATTGGTAGTCCTAAACAAATACAATCAATGTGTTAATGTGGATGGGATAATTCTTGCTACCTCAGCATGGAGAGACTCATTGGAAGCCCTAGGTAGCAAGGTTATCAAAGAATCATTAAGTGCATATCACAGAATTAGTGATGAGGCAAGTGCAATGACAGAGTTTGAGGAGTATTTGGATAAAGAGATCTTAGTTTGGGAAGAATACCTACCAGTTTTCCAGAAGATGAGTAGGACCTCCTTCAGTGAGCTAGAAAAGTGGGGTATTTTTTAGAAGGATAGCCATGAATTGTTGTTGGAGTGGATCCAATCTAGGAGGTTGAGGGTAAAGGTGATTAAAAGTTACAAGGACAAGTTTTCTCTTAGAAAGAGCGCAACAAATGTTGTAATGGTGAAAACTGAGAGATTCATAGAGAACATTCCTTGCACTTTTTTGGAAAATTCATCCTTGGTTTACCCTGCAACCATAATCTTCAAGGAGTTCACTAATCTCCTTCATAGAAGACTGATAGAATAGGTAATTGATGAAATTATAAGGGTGAAATTAGGGTTCTAGGCTTTCCAAGTTGAACTATTAGAAATTAAGGAGCTATTTGACATGATCAAGAAAACAATTTGCCCCCAAAAAGTTCACTATAAATACCACAAAGGACCAAATCAAAATGATTTAAATGAGGCCATCACCACCTTCATGATCCATTTCCCTAAGGACACCTAATGTGTCCTTTCAACAACTATTCAGATTTTGAAGGCAAAGGATTAGAGTGCTACATTTTTGTTCTTCTTTATTCTTTGGAAATTCAATAAGTTAATCCTCAATGGATTTAAATTGTGATATGTGGCCTATCAATTTAAAAGGCATGTAACTTGTAAATTTAAAATTTTGGGCCTAGGTGGTTAACTTAGAACCCAAGCCGAGTAGTGTTAGGGAATTTTGAAATTTTGGTGCCCAAGATGGGTATTTGAATAATTCCAAGTGGCATTGTAAAAGGGGGTAAATCTAGGAGATTTTACATAGAAGATATCATATTGTAATTTTAAGAAAAGGTATATAGGGAAATTCCAATACATCTTCAGTGTGGAGATCCTGTTGAATATTTGTAATCTGCAAATTTTGGTGCCATTTAATAGAAAATATTTTGTTTTCTCTATGTATTTCTACCTTTGGTGGTAATGTATTTTATTTTTTAGTTCAACATTTGATTTTTTCCCAATGAAATTCCTTTAAGTACTTAATGGTTTATATCTTTCACAATGAGATTAAGGGATAAGACATGATTTTTGTGCATGTAATATGGTGTTTTCATGTTAAATTCCATTCCAATTTCTCCTAAATTCCCTATAATGTTGCATCTATGGTGTTGATGGTAGAGTGAATAATGATCATTACATTATAGGTTTACCTAAATTTTACCAGATCTATCAGGTGGGATTGAAAATCAAATGCAAAGGCTAATTCATTTTAAGACAATGAAATAATAGTTTACATACAAGTGAGCATCAATGGCATAATATGTGGTGGCATAATGGTTGACCTAGTACTCTAATGCAAATAACATTAGTGAAAAAACCAAAATGGTAAAAGTAGGTTTTTTATTTTATTGGTAAAACAGGTTTTGAAGGGGCCCTGAAACCCTTTACAAAAAATAGCAAACTGAGAACATAAATCCAACCAAATGCCAATTGAAAGCTACCAAACTATAAAAAGCATAGAAAACCATAGCACAAAAGAGAACAACTAAGACTATATCATCTTCTTTAAAGTTTCTGCTGCTTCCAGTCTTGCTCATAGAATTTTTCATGTAGTTTAGCAAAATTCACTAGCTCTTTCTTCTCCTCTTCAAATTGTTTCTTTTTGCTGCCTCTTGTACGAGTCGAAGGGCCACCTGTATCCTCCAGCATCACCTATTTCCCTTTGTCTTTGTTATCATCATTCAGAATGTCCTCAACACCACAGTCTTTAACCTGATCTTTTCTGAGTTCCTTGAGCTTCTCAGTTAGTAGCTTCATACCCTTTAAGCTATTTTGGATAGTTATCTTACTAATCTGCATCATTTTCTCTAGAATGTCATTGACGCCCATCAATTTCTCTTCCAAGTATTGGATCCTAGTTCCAAACTCTTCTCTCATTCTCTGCATCTCACGCTTCATCTCTTCCATCTTAGGGATAGCTTCCCAGTTCTGGAATATCAACTTATCTTGCTCCACCGTGGTATCACCACCTTTGTCCAGACTTTCTTGCATCAATTTCAACTTGATATTAATCCTATTGATCTCCATGAAAAACCATTTGGTCATTTTGTGTTGAGAATTGACCGCAACGTTGACCAACCCAATCGCTTCTTCCAAGTCATCTTTGTTTCCAGCCTTGACCACCAAAATTTCAAAATCATCCAGGAGATTCTAAGAAGGGTCTGAAATCTTTAGGAAATGAGAGCCGATGTTAGGCTCTTCAACATGCAAACTAGCTCCACCACGGTTGTCCTGAATTTTCACACCCATTTTGACACCTTGATCAATAGCACCACCCCGAATACCCTATTTTTGAACAATCTTATCCAAACCATGTTCAGTGACCATATCCGAAGCTTCCCTCCCAAGAACCTCCTTGCCTTTCTTCCCAATCAAGAGGCTTTTCCTTTTGACAGATAGTTTCTTTTTACCTTTACACCCCTTGTAAGAATTGTAAGAATGGTAAAACTAGGTTAATAATGTGTAAAATTAATGTAAACTCTCAGCTAGGCTCTTTTCTTTCAAAGTATTAATTTAATTTAACAATAATCATATCCAAGTTTCTAATAATAAACATTGAATATAACACTTCAATTTTTTTAAATCATGTTAAACTAATACATGATCTAGGACAAGATCATGTCAATGAAAGAGGAAGGAAGAGTATGTGTCCCTAAAAAAGAACATGATATGGATATGACTAAAAAATGTACTAAGGGAAATAAGAAGAATGGCTCTAAAATTTTCAACACTTTTTGATGAATTTGGACACTAGCATCAGTGAGGGGTGCTAGTGACTTACACTCACACTAGGGTGTTGGTGGTTGACATTCTCACACTAGGGCCTTAGTACCCGACACTAGAACTAGGACATTGGTGTCTTTTCCTCCAGTGACCCTAAACATATTAGAGATTGCTCACCTTAATCTCCTGAGTTGTACATTACCTATATAATCTACAAAAGTGCCTCTAATATCTAGCTATTGATGTTTGAAGTTGGATGGGGGCAAGGGAATAAGAGTTTGGATATTTGGAAAGATAGTTCAATCATCCCTGTAGGATAGCATTTATATCCTCAACTTAGCATTTGAAAAATTCTAAGTGCATGATCCCAAGTGGAAATGTAATGTGTGAAAATTTGTGGAATTTCTAACCATAAGAAGAAAACTAAACCCTAGCTGTTGTGTATAAGTGCATTGGAGGAATTAAGGGAGGTGATGGGAGTCATCAAAAAGATTTGGAGAAGGGAAACTAGGGATTTAGAGGTTTGATATGCAAGAGCAAACAATAAAGGATGGGAATTTCACATATTAGGGATTTGGGGAAGCCAAGGGAGGTGGATTTGGGAGAATAGTAAAGAAATTGTAAGAGGAGGCAATGGGAAGGATATGACCATGGAGATGACGAATCTAGAGGGATTCTTCCATGATGGAAGATATGGAGGCAAAAAGGATGATCTATTCAACAAATCTTAAGTAACAGAGCTTGAAAAACCATGTTTCAATAGAGTAAATAGAAAAACTTAGTAGAATGTGTGAGACCTTCCAAATGAGAGTGATGATTGCTTTATTTCATGCCTAGAGTTAAATAGACAGTAGAAAACATATTAAGGAAAGATTAGGATTAGGTTTAGGATTAATGCCTCATGTGTGTTCAAATTTTTAAAATTTTGAGTTGGAAATGAGCATCCAAGTATACAAGTGTCGTAGACCATAGCATGTTGGTGTCTTAGACACTAATGTTCTAGTCTCTAGGTGTCTTTTTGAAGTTAAGGTCTAAAATTTCTAATGTAGGTTTGAGATATCTGGGAGAGCTTGAGAATTGTTTCAAATCATTCCAGTGATAGGTATAGGTCTCAAAATGAGGCAAATAAGTACTAAATAGACTTGTGGGAGTGGACACTTAAACAAATGTAGAAATGTAAGGTAGAAATTGCAAACGTGGCAATTTTGAACCTTACAATTAGAAACAAAAGGTTATCAACATAATCTACATGAGACAAAGAAACAAAGGCTATCAATATAATAAATATGAGATGAAAGTTCTAGGTGATTCATATCTATCTCATGATCAATAGAATGAAAAAGAATCATCTATCCAGACATCTCCCACACAAGAGCATGAAATGCAAGAAATAAAGGTGCCATCTTTATAAAAACTTTTGTCCATCAAGAAAAAAATCATGATTATGATCCACCACCATCACCATATTCAATCATAGAATTTTAGAGAATACTAGCTATTGGCACATACCTAAAAAATTTCAAGAAGTCCCAAGTTCTATGCCTCAACGTTGTCTGGAAAATTTTTCACCCATTACTGATAACTGATTTGAGAAATCTTTAATGGGTTTGCCTTGGTTAGTTTTGTGTTGTGGTAATTGTGTTACCTTCCCCACGCCATGTCAATATTTATTGTTGCTGAAAATCCCTTAGAATTTCTAAGTTTTGTGCTTTCCTCATATTTTCTGGGCTTTTGGGTGCGGGGTTCTAGGTTCCAATTCATGTTAAAACTTGGGATATTCCTGGCTCTTGTGTTCTTTCAGATCCTCATTTCGCCATGTTCAATTTGGAGGTTCAAATCTTAGAATTTTGAGATGATCTTAGAGATGGTGGCTATGTGTGTCATCCAACACCAAATGGACCTTGCATTTGGGTGTTTTGGCTACTGTGGGAAGTTCAAGTTTTTTGTGGACATCAAGACATCCTTGGTTTCAATGTCCTTCCAGATCTCCATTCCCCCATGTTTAATTTGGAGGGCCAAATCTTGGAATATTGGTATGAAATTGAAGGATATGGTTTTTGTTGTCCCCTACATCTATTTTGCCTTTTGTTTGGGTGTTTTTCTCATTTTTCTCATTTTGGGTTTTTCACGATCCTTCCACCCTTCCATTTCCCCGTGTTTAATTTGAAGAGCTAAAACTTAAAATTTTGGGATAATCTTAGAGATTCTGGCTATGTTTATCATTTTCATCATGTGGAACTTTCGTTTGGGTGTTTTGGTCAATTTGGAGATTTCAAAATTTTCGTGGACATTGGAACATTTTCAAAAATCCCCATATCCCTGATCCTTCTGGGATTCTGATTTCTAAAACTTTTCAAAAATCCCTGTCCTTGATTCTTCCAGGATTTTGGTTTCCAGCACTTTTCAAAAATCCCTGTGTCCTTGACCCTTCTAGGATTTTAGTTTCATGCAGAATCCTTATCCCTGATCCTTTTGAGTTTCCAATTTCCCCAATGTTGGGCGCCCCATATCCCTATGTCCTTGATCCTTCTAAGATTCCAGTTTCTAGCACTTTTCAAAAATCCATGTCCTTGATCCTTCTGGGATTCCAATTTCTAGCACTTTTCAAATGTCCTCATGTCCCTGGTTCTTCCAAGATTCTGGTTTCCAGTAAAATACTCAGAATTTTTATAATTTTTTCAAGACACGTCGGGAGACTCTAAAAACTCCTAGGGGTGCCATTAATGATCTTTTTGAGGCCCAATAGCATGGTAGGTGAGCTCAATACACCTTAGGAATAATGTAGACCCTTCAATGATGAAATATTTGTACCAAAACATGGACAGACACACCAAACATGCAAGGTTTTTTGATACAGACCATGTGGTTTTGATGTAGGTAGGCATGGTCACCTAGTTTCATTTTTAGACGTCAAATCCCTCCTTTCAAGGCTTCTTGATGGATTGGACGAGATCTATAATGCTCTTGACATTCATTTTCAAGGGATGGAAAACATTTTTGATTGTAGAGTAGAGCTAAAAAGATATAACTTAAGGTTTCTTCTAGTTATTGGTTTTAGAGCAATTACATTGTAATATTGTCTAGATTTTCTCTCAAGGGCTATGAGATGACATTGCAATATTCAAAGAATGAACCCAATATGTAGATTGAACATCATTTCAAGTGTCTCCATGAACATTTTGTGAGTTATTGGTAGTTTGACAAACTTGTTGTAATCACATTTGTTGATTTAATGTTCTTCATAATTAGTTGATTTTTGTAGATTGTAAAATACTTCTACAATGCATTTGCAAGTTATCTTTTCATAATAATGTATGAAATTTATAGATTGTTTATGAATCTTTAAAGAATGCTTGGAATTGCGTTTTGTAATCTTCTAGCTACCTGCTTGTTTGTGTAGAGCCTAGCTTATGCAATAGCTTGTCAGTTATGGTGTTTGTTGGTACCTTGATTAGGTAGTAAAATCTGATTACAGTTGTCTCCCCTTTGATTGAGTATCCAAAATTTGATACCCTAACTGAATATAGACATAGATATGTTGTTTGTCAACCTTCCTTTTCCTTCAAAACACTCAAAAATAACAAAAATCCAAAACTTTTACCTCATTTGTGTTGTTTGTCCTAACCACATCCATATCCATATGTATGCTTTTGCATTAAGGGCTATCAAAGAATAATTTTATACTCTATGCATGGTTATGTATTTTCCATATGAAGGTGTAATACCCTTGAATTTCTCAAACCAGTATATATGCATTTAGTGACAGAAAATTAGATTTTTCTGTGCCTTGGGTATGGTTTGATTTAGGGTTTAGTTTCACATTGTTATTAATCCTTGTTTTCATACACTTAAGGGAATACCCCTTGGTCTACTAGAGCCAAAAGAAGAAGGTCTTACCCACCTTATCGATGTTGTCCTTACTTGTCTCATCCTAAGTATAAGTTTGTATTCCTTCTCTTGAGTTTAACACCCCTAGCACTCAAGAATTGATTGACTTTAAGTATTTGAGGTATCTCAACTTTGAGCACCAATAAAACTGACACCGTTGTCAAGAAAGAATCAAGTTCTTGGTTTATGTCCTAAGTTCTTTGTTGGTAAAAAAAAATTTATATTCTTAAGTGAAGATTGGTGACTCTATTCAGATGAACCAATAAAAATTCAAAGTAAGAATTAAATATGGAAAGAGAGAGGAATTCAAAGAATTCATAACCTGATGATATGGCAACACACTCAGGAAGGAAGTGTAGTGCCTAAAAAGCTACAAACAAAGTATGTCTACTAGATATAGTTTTCAAATAGATGATGTTGGTCCTTCTATTAGCGATGATGTGCATATTGATCGGTATCCCTATACTTTAGATGATTCTAGTGATAAAATAATTAGATCTAGTAGAATAAATCATAGACATGAATATGGCATGCCAAGAGATTCAATAAACATGACTAGAGGAGATAGAAACATATCTCAAGAAGTACAGTATGAGGATTTGAATGCATGGAATCTTACAAACATAGGAACTACAAGAGTAGGATCACAACCTAATTCCCCTAACTCTACACATAGGATTGATCTTGAACAAGATGATTCTCTCCATGATGTCAATGCTACTACACAATCATAAAATGAGTGTAGGGACAAAGAAATTGATGAAAGGTTTGACCTTCTTGATCGCCTTAGACAAAGATAGAGAGAACTGCAAGCTCAAATTGATTTACAACAAGGTCAACTTGCACAAAATGTTCAACAAAAAAATCAACCTCGGTATCATAATATTCCTAATCAACCTATAGTAAATCAGCAAGCTAACCAACAAAATATGAGCTCACCTATATTAGGAAGCGTTTTTAAAGATTCCCACCACCAAGACATCCCCTAGAAATGGAAAGATATAGACACTTGGAATTCTATGGTATACCAAATTATCCCAATATGATATTAAATGAAATTAGGGATAAGGTGCCTAAATTTCAAAGTAATAATGTTGTCACTGGTGAAGAACACCTCAAGTGATTCATTAATGTGACTGATGAGTATGAAATTGAAGACAGGGATGTTATGATGAAGTTGTTTGTGCAGTCACTATAGGAGAGTGCAAAAGAACTATACAAAAGTCTTTTGGATAGTAGCATTGACTCATGGGAGGAGTTCATGAAACTTTTCAGGTTGCAGTATGGGGATAGGATTGATTCCAAATTTGCAATCCATGAGTTAACAACAATGAAAAGGAGTATAAATGAGACTATTGCAAAATTCAAAAGAAGGTTTATCATGACAATAAGGAAAGTGCCTCCCAAATTGGGATCAAATGGATATATGTTCTTGGTTCTTTATTGTGGAGCATTTGATGCAAAATTAAGATATTTCCTTCGCGACAAAAACCCTCAAACTTTGAGAGAGGATTATACTATGGAAATCAATATAGAAAGTAACATGATGGCATCTAGAAAACATGACAAAAGAGATGATGTAGAGATTTTAAAAACAGATGCAACAAGCTCAAGAAAGCCTCTTACTATTGAAGACAAGTTAGATAAGTTGGTGGGGGCAATGAAAGATTTGTTATACTAGGTTGCAAGATATGAGAAGGGTTTTCCTTCTAATAATGTGGGTACTCACTTTAATGAGGGGTAGAGGTTACATAACAAGCCTTACAATACTAACTGGTCCAAGAGACCAAGACATAATGATAAACAGGTTGTTCCAAGGCAATAAAATCCAAGGCCCCAAGACAAGGATACAGTTGATCCTTTGAGGAAGGATCATGTGAATATTCAGGATGATGTATTATGGTGTGAGACATGTTTCTTACCTGATGACCCAACAAACTATGTTGTATCCAGGATATTAAAGGACAAGGAGTTCTCAAATGTAGAGGGAACCCCTGAATATTATGAAGATGTTGATATATATCAATTTGATGAATATGAGGAAGATATATTCTTCTAATTAGACTTTAATGACCATCAAGTATAGTATGAACTGCTAGCCTGTGATTTCCAACATCTCAAAGAACTCATGCAACAAAGATACAAATGAGTAAGGCCTTCAAATCAAGATCTTAAGGCCCTCACTAATGCGGTTGTCATGGAAGTTTAAAGTGAATATCAACTTAGAAATAGGTGAGTAAATTCTTGAGGTGATAGTCAAAATGCAGTAGCACCAAAAGTGTCAAATACATATGCTGATAAAGGGAAACAAAAGGCTGACACTAATACAGGAAAAAATGAAACTATAGATAAGAATGTGAGAAAGACTTCAGGAAGATTAGCATAGAAGAAAAGATCATCTGTACCTAATGTCCCTATACAAAAGAAATATGTTCCAAAATACAAAAATGTAAGTGTATCAGTAGACAAGGTTGAAAATCCAAAGGTGACATAAGATGGCAACAAGCATAATTAAGAAAAGAAAAGTCCTTAAGAGGATCAATATGCAACCAAGGCTATTGGAAGTAACAAGGGTGGTCAAGTAATGGATTTTATTCTTGACACTCATGGAACAATTGTGCCTTTGTCCATTCCTCTACCTGACCATGTCCCTATTTACATGGCTCTCAATTTGAGCCAAATGAAAGTCCTAGTACCAGTCAAGGAAATGCTTAGAATCCCTGAACATAAGGATAGAGTTCTACAATATATCAATGCTCCAACCATGTTTGAAGATCAAACAAATCCCCTAGATGATTCCATAGATGATACAATTGTTGAAACAAATGCTCAAGAAATACCTGAAGTCTACCTTGGTACCGTATTTGTAAGTAATCTAACCTTGGTTGATCCTTTTTATACTTCATTACTAATAAAGGGATGGTTGGTGCATAACTGCATGTTGGATTTTGGTACATCAAGTAATGTGATGCCTTTAGAAGTCATGAACTTGTTAGTCTTGAAGGTTTCTACGTCTTATAGAAAGTGCTATGTAATGGATTCCAGGGAGGTAAATGTTATTGGAGTTGTCGATGGTGTAGAGATGCAACTCACTGTATAGCTCAATAAATGCTTCTTGATGGACATAATCATTATTGCTTGTCCAACTAAGTGAGGTATGCTATTGTCAAGAAAATGAGTAGCTTTAACAGGTGGTATTATACAAATGGACTTATCTTATGCCACCATACCTAGCAATGGAAAATAGGTTCAACGACATAGCGAAAAGAAAATGTTACACATTGTGGAGGACCTAGAAAAGGCAAAGGATGAGGTGCACTATCAAGATAGTGAGCCTAACAACATAATTGGGAACTTTGATAATACTGTTAACAACTGTATTGACTTGACCTCATGCCCAAAGCCTCCTTGCATTGAAAGCAATGATATTTGAAAAATGTATTTTGATGGAGCTTGTTCCCATGAGGGAAATGGCGTAGGTATTATTTGAATCTCTCCAGATGACACATCTTACAGGTTCACTTTTAGATTAAATTTTGGATGCACCAATAATGTAGAAGAATATGAGGCAATACTGTTTGGGTTGAATATTGCTTTGGGATATTGAATTAAATGTCTCATTGTATTTGGTGATTCTAAATTAATAGAATCTCATGTTAGAGGCTCATATACAACAAAAGAGAAAAGATTTAAAATGTATAGGAATGTTGTATGTGATACCATTGAGTTATTTGATGTTTTTGATATTAAGTGGCTAGATAGAAAAGAAAATGTCATAGCTGATGCACTTGCTATTATGGCTTGAAAATTTGATACATATTTACCTTCACCTCATTGCACTTATATTTTTGAAGTCCTCACTAGGCCTAGTATTCCCAATAATATATAGCTGTCAAGTATTCAATGCTGAAAAGCACATCTATAATTTCTTGAATGTCATAAGTGAATTTGAAAATCAATAGATTGATTGGCAGCTAATGACTGAGGTAGAGGACAGAAAGGAGACTTTGCTTGGAAATGAGATCTTTTAGTTCAAGACCAATACCATTCTGAGAGGTCTTGTAGCTCTTGAAAGAATGTTTTATAATAATGATTGCTACAAGACAATGAGCAAACCAATCAGTGAAGATGATGTAGAAGGAGTAAATCTAGGGACAAAATTAGCTCCAAAGATGATCTACATTGGGAGGAAGTTGAAGCTGACAGAGAAGCAATTGTTGATTAGTCTATTGAAGAAGTTCAAGAAGTATTTTGCATGGTCATATGGTGAATTGAAAGCTTATAGGGAATATTTGTTTCAACATACTATTACTTTAGAACCAAGTACAAAACCATTTAGGCAAAAGAAAAAACTTATTAATCCTACATTGGCCCCTCAGATGAAAAAAGAATTAATGAAGTTGAAGTAAGGTGGTATAATTAAAGCTATCAGGCATTTGAAATGAGTGTCTAACCTTGTTCTAGGTAGAATGGGGACATAAGGCTTTGTGTAGACTTTAGGAATTTGAACATTAAGTCCCTCAAGAACAACTAGACATTGCCCAGTATGGACCATTTGTTGTAGAAAGGGATAGGGTCTAAATTAATGCCGATGATGGATGGCTTCTTGGGGTATAATCAAGTAATGGTCAAAGAGTCAAAGCAATACAAGATAGCCTTTACCACCCCTTGGGGAACATTTGTGTATGTGAGGATGCCTTCCAGAATTAGAATGTAGAAACCACCTTTCAAAGGGCAATGGATGTTGCATCTGCTAGATTGATAAATGAAATCATGGTGGTCTATCAAGATGATTTTCTGGCCTATTCTAGGGATAGAGGTGACCATTGAAAACACTTGGAGTTGATTTTCCAGCGATGGTTAGAGTATGGGTTCTCTTAAATCCTAAGAAGTGCACATTTGGTGTTGAAGGCAAGTTTCTAGGGCATATTGTGTCCAAGGATGGTGTGAGGATTGATCTAGAAAAAGTCAAAGCAATTGACCTCATTCCTCAACCCAAAATGATGGAAGCAATATAGTCTTCTTTGGTCAAATTAATTTTGTTAGGAGGTTTTTCCCTAACTTTGCTAAGAAGACAAAAGTAATTTTCAAGGTACTTAAGAAAGGACAATAAACTAGCTGGGATAAGGAATCAACTAACTCCTTCATGGACATCAAGGATGCACTTAAGAAGGCATCAATATTGGCTAGTCCTAATTATTCCAAGCCTTTTCAATTGTTTTCTTTTGCTTCTTTCTACACCATTGCTACAGTGTTGCTTCAGAAAACACTAATGGGTATGAGCAGTCTATTGCATTATTTAGAAAATCATTGGAGAATGTTGAGTTAAATTACTCCATCATGGAAAAATATGCATATGCTCTTGTCAAAGTTGTCAAGAACTTTAGGCCTTATCTCATAGGATCCAAAATCATTACATATGTGTGATGCAGGAGTATCCAGGTCCATAGGCAATCTTCTATCAACCAAAAAGGTTTTTTCTATTTTGTTATGTTTTTGGTTTTATGTTGTGCTGGTTGTAGGCTGTTTGCTTCGGAAGACTTTTTAGATGTTTTTTGATCAAATACAAAACATGGGTATTGTAGAAGAGCTTAATGTGTATCTTCAGTTCAAGTTTGGTACAATTTGGATAAAAATTCGTGAAGTTGTTGGAGTATAGGACCACTGAGAGGGGGGGTGAATCGGTGGTCTAATTTCAATCCAAATGTGATTTTAAACTCTCTTGAATTCAACCATGCAAACTTGTTAAAATCACTTCAAACATAATGAATATTTGATGTTGAATGAATCATAAAGATACCAAAACTGTACAAGAGACTTAAACCAAAAAAGTGTATTATATGCAAATTGACAAACCATCAAGACAAATCAAGACACATAATTGATGAGTGGAAAACCCTCAAAGGGATAAAAAACCACTCTTAAAAGTTCACTTTATTTTGTCTCACTGGCAAGGAAAATCTCAATGATTACAACAATTGTCTCACTGACAAACAACCATGCCTCACTGGCAAATTACCATGCCTCATTGGCAACAAATAGGCCTCACTGACCATGCAAGCCTCATTGGCTACAATGTGCCTCACTGGCAAAATATACAATCTCAGAATAATACAAAGAGTACAGAGGGTTTCTCTGTTTCAATACACATCATTGAACTTGCATATCCCCTTGGAATTACACTCAACTCAATCTGCATTTCCTTCTCAGTATCTCTACACAATCAGTTACAAATTGTCTTCATACTGGACATGATTCACTCTGTAAATTTGCTGCACAATGTATTCATCCTGTGTTTGATTCACCCCTGAAAAAACATCTCATACATCTCTCAATTCTCAGACAAAATATTCACCTTTTTAATCACTAGATTCACTTACATTTTCTCTTCAAAAACCTCATTAAAAAATGTCTTCAATGTTGCATATATTAGTCCTCAAATCAAATTCATAATGAACCTGCAATGTCATTAAAAATAAGTCTTTTCATTTTCATCTTCTCTACACATTCTATCTCCCATTTTCAAAAATAAAACCATAAAAGATATCCACCACATTGCATTAAAAATCTTCAATAATTTTAATTCCTTCAACCCTGTCAGAGAAAATAATAAACCTTTTTCATCTTCGGACCCACTCACAAAAACCCATCTGCATGAAGTCTTAAAAAAGAACTCATAAAAACTCTTAAGCTCCACTCACAAAAGAAATTAATGCTCCACTTTGCCCACTTTAGAAAAAAAACAAAAAAAAAACTCCTCCTTTTTGTCTTCAATGCACGAGAAGGCAACTAAAGAAAGAAAGAATCTCCTTAAATCATAATGCTTTTAAGACTCCCAAAAGTTGCCTTTGAAATGGCTAAAAATAGCCTTAAAAAAAACCTTTGCTATCATGCAAATAGACATTCTAATGACCATCAAAGACAAAGCACAGAGGTCAAGGTCTCAAGGTTAGATGTCAGCCATAGATTTCTTTTCGCATGCCCATTGAAGATTAAAACTGAGCCCTTGGTCATTATTTGGCACCCACGCGTCCATAGTGAAGACCGATGCCGATGGTAAGGGAGGTCGATGGGGCCGGTCAACAGTATGTGTAAGGACCCCTTAGGCCAGTCACTTTAAGTGACATAGACTTGCGATAGCAATTCAACAGTGCTTAAAACAAAAGTGCATTCTATATGTGACAGACAAAGAAGGGTACATTAGTTAGGATTTAAGATTTAGGGTTTCAATATTCTTTAGAGCATTAAGACTTTTAGAAACAAAGGCTTCAACAATAACCCTAATAATTCAATCAAACCCCATTGTCAAGAATGACTCTGATGCAAAGAGCAATATAGAGGCTTTAGAGAACTTCTCAAAAACTAAATGAAGCACTTTCAAAACCAACTCCAAATAGGTCCACTTAAGCTTGCACTTGATCAAAAATTGATATTGAAGACTCCAAAACCAACCTTTTTTATGACAACACCTATAACATGATCATCTAATGACACTAACTGTAGGATCATGGTAAGTTCCAAAAATTATGCATCAACCAAAGAAAAATGCATCATATGATGATCAACATCATCAACAAACAAGTACGATCAGGACACATAATGCCATGTGATGAAGCAGCTATGAAGAAGGTTCTTCCTCTATCATAATCCACACTTGTATCAACCAACACACCTCCTTCATAACTCCTTAAATACAATGCACATATCAAGCATAAACTGATGAAGCAACTTTTGCATCAAGATACCAAGATGAACTATGAAGCATGTAGGCACTGTGAACATGATGATAAACTTCAAGACATACCATAGCAACAATTCCATAACAAATCCTGAATAACAAGAAGTAGCGTGTCAATAAGACCATCTGAGTACAACATATGTACTTACCAACAAACACCAACACAATGTGCCATATTGCCATTTGCCAGTAATCTCAGAACATAATGTCACATCACAAACTCCTGTGTACCTGATCAAACAACTTAAATAGTTGATCCATAAACAAGTTGACATCAATGCCAACACATAATATGCCAGTCGTGCCAACAATCTACCCCTTTGGCATTGATGGCAACACAACAACTAACTCCAATTCATTCTCCCCCTTTGACATCAATGGCAAAGGGCAGCAAATAAGCTCCTCCTGCAAATGACTTTTAAGCTTCAAAAAGTGCAGCAACATTCATAACTTCTGCATACAAAAATATATATCATGTTTGTCATAAAATCTAAATTAATGAAATGCATATGTTAACACCAACTCTTTGAAGGTTGATCACTATTTACTGTCATATCAGATATTTCTGTCCTCTTAATGTCATCCAATGATATGACTGTCCTTCATGCATAACATTGTCATAAATATCAAATCTCTCCATGGACTGATCATTAACATTTCAACCAAGATATCCTTGACTGTCATGACTGATTTTACCTAGATTTTGATGCCATACCCTATCCTAAAAGTTGCAGAGTCTAAAATTACACCTGTCCATCTATAATTTTTGATTTTGCAGTCTAATTTTATCCTTTAAGAGAAGATCATTGGAACCATCATTATATTCTGTACACTTGCCAACTTCATTTCCCTGACTGAACTCTGTGATTTGAACCTCATGAGATGACCAACTTCTCTTGACATCATATCATGCTAACATCAACCTCTCTTTATACAACAACAAACCTCCTGAAACTCTTTGGGGATAAGAGATAAAACATTGGACAACTCCCCCTAACTTCATGATACATCTCAAGCATCTGGTGATATGTCTTGTGCAACATGCACAGGTTTAGGATCCTTCTTGTCCTGACTTTGTTTTCTTCTCCAAACCTATATAGGCTTTTTCTTTTCGTTGCTCAAGATGTTTGCTCTAGGTGTCTTCAATTTATTCCTACAAAACTGTGCCTTATGCCCAAGATTATGACACTTAAAGCATGTGACATTATAACCAATTAGAGGAGTAAAGGAATCATATCTCTTTGACATGCCAAAAGTGCTTCTATGATCATATCTTGCATGCATCCAATAGTCTCTTTCTATGTGACCAACTTGGTTACAATTGTAACATATCACATTATAACTCTTATTTGTCATTCTAGAAGGACTTTTATTCTTATGCCACTCAACATCATTTCTAGCATAAGTCCTACAATCTCTAGCTCTATGACCATAGATATGACAAGAATAGCAATAGCCATGAAACTGAGAATAGTTGTACCTTATTGAATGGTATTGCCAGACAGGTGGACATTTTGTGGTTCTAGTTTTCCTTCTATCTTCATCAACACATTTATCTTCTGTCTTATCTGTAGGAGCAGCAACATGATGACCCAAATATATCTTCTTCCTTGGTGTATTCCTGACTTTAGAAGTCTATCCTTCTTCATATCCTAGGCCTGTAGTGTCCTTATTATGCTTTTGCTTCCTCAACAAGTCATTTAAACATTCAGTACTCTTTTCAAACTGCAGATTCTTGTCCAACTTAGAAGATGTCTTTTCCAATTCCTTTCTCAAAGAGACTATTTCTGACTCTAGTTTTAGACATTCATTAATTTTGACTTCTAGATCAAATTTTGTAAAATCAACTACTCTTTTGGCTTCTTCTATCTCAGTCTTTAGGCTGATAATCAATTTGTCAGATTCATTAACTTGACTCTTTAAGTCCACAATCATATTTCTTGCCTCTTCAAGTTCTAAAGAAACTTTTGCAAAATCTGAACATACCTTGTCTTTGAAATATTTTTCTTGTTGAAGTTGGTCTTCTAGTCTCTTATTCTATTTTCTGAGTTGCTTGATTATATCCAGAGCACACAAGAGTTCACCTTCTAAATCAACCTCACACTCCTATTCATCATACTCCTATTCATAATCATCTTCACCCACAAAGAGGTCTCCTTCTTCTGGATCAGATTGAACCTCATCTCCTTCATGTGAATGTCTCCTTTCATTGTCACTTTCCTCAGACACCAAGCTATCCTCTCCTTCAAGTTCATCACCTTGATAGATTCTAATCAACTCCTTCCACATATCCTGAGCAGTTTCACAATGCATAACTTCACAAGAAACTTCATTAGATAATCCAGATAGAATAACCTTCTTTGGTATATGATTACATTCGTAAGTCTCTTTGTTACTTGTAGTATTAGGTGATTGAGAGGAAATAAAATACCCATTCTCAACTGACATCCACACACCATACCCTAATGAAGATAGATAGGCTTGCATTCTAATATACCAAATAGAGAAATCTAAACCATCAAAGAAAGGAACTCCAGAAAACTCTTCCTCCAATTTAATACCTGACTGAACTTGTGAGACATTTCTATCAACTGATTGTAGATCAACATTTCAGTTTGTTATAGATGGTGCCTTTTGAACAGTATGTGTCTTGGCATTTCTCCTGCCCTTATTTCTTCTACACTTTCCCATAATACTCCACTATCATGATCTCCTAAGTTGATTAAACTTCTACAAGGAACCTAGGCTTTGATACCACTTGTTGGAATACATGACCACTAAGAGGGGGGGGGGGTGAACCAGTGGTCTAATTTCAATCTAAATCTGATTTTAAACTCTCTTAAATTCAACCATGTAAACTTGTTAAAGTCACTTCAAACATCATGAATATTTGATGTTGAATGAATCATAAAGATACCAAAATTGTACAAGAGACTTAAACCACAAAAGTGTATTATATGCAAATTGACAAACCATCAAGACAAATCAAGACACAAAATTGATGAGTGGAAAACCCTCAAAGGGATAAAAAACACTCTTAAAAGTTCACATTATTGTGCCTCACTGGCTAAGAAAATCTCACTGATTACAATAATTGTCTCATTGACAAACAACCATGCCTCACTGGAAAATTACCATGCCTAACTAGCAACAAATAGGCCTCACTGACCATGCAAGCCTCACTAGCTACAATGTGCCTCACTAGCAAAATATACAATCTCACAATAATACAAAGAGTATAGAGGGTTTCTTTATTTCAATACAAATCACTGAACTTGCATATCCCCTTGCAATCACACTCAACTCAATATGCATTTCCTTCTCAATATCTCTGCACAATCAGCTACAAATTGTCTTCATATTGGACATGATTCACTCTATAAATTTTCTGCATAATGTCTTCATCTTGTGCTTGATTCACCCCTACAAAAACATCGCATACATCTCTCAATTCTCAGACAAAATATTCACCTTTTTAATCACCTGATTCACTGGATTTTCTCTTCAAAAACCTTATTAAAAAATGTCTTCAATGCTGCATATATCAGTCCTCAAATCAAATTCATAATGAACCTGCAATGTCATTAAAAATAAAAGTCTTTTCATTTTCCTCTTCGCTAAATATTCCATCTCCCATTTTCAAAAATAAAACCATAAAAGATATCCACCACATTGCATTAAAAATCTTCAATAATTTTAATTCGTTCAGCCCTGTCAGAGAAAATAATAAACATCTTTCATCTTCGGACCCACTCACAAAAACCCATTTGGATGAAGTCTTAAAAAAGAATTCATAAAAGCTCTTAAGCTCCACTCACAAAAGAAATTAATGCTCCATTTTGCCCACATTAGAAAAAAAACAAAAAAACTCCTCCTTTTGGTCTTCAATGCATGACAGGGCAACTAAAGAAAGAAAGAATCTCCCTAAATCATAATGCTTTTAAGATTCCCAAAAGTTGCCTTTGAAATGGCTAAAAGTAGCCTTAAAAAAAAACCTTTGCTGTCATGCAGATAGACGTTCTAATGACCGTCAAAGACAAAGCATAGAGGTTGGGGTCTCAAGTTTAAATGTCGGCCACTAATTTCCTTTCGCATGCCCATTGAAGATTAAAACTGAGCCCTTGATCATTATTTGGTGCCCACGCGCCCATAGTGAAGACTGATGCCGATTGCAAGGGAGTTCGATGGGGCCGATCAACTGTATGTGTAAAGACCCCTTAGGTCGGTCACTTTAAGTGACAGAGACTTGCGATAGCAAGTCAACAATGATTTAAAACTATGTATGAGGAAAAATCGATTAAATTAAACCAAACAAATCAAAAACCCAATAACATAAAGAGAACCGATCTAAATAAAAGCCATTAATAATAATCAAAGAAACATGAAAGCTTTTACCGAGATTTGTATTGTTCCCTTTGGATTGAATGTGGATTGCTCAATATTGCTGCGAAACCATAGTTGCAACAAGCAAGTGTAGTGCTCAAAGATCAATGTCAAAAGATCGTAAAGGTGCTCAATCGATGCGATGTATGCTCAAAGCGCTGTTAAGTATGCCTGAGAATAAGTGATCGAAGAGAGATTGTGAAGGAGATGAGGGGGATTTATATAGGTTTCAAGGAAGATCGATCAACTGTCCAAATAATTCAGAAGAATCAATGGAGGAGAACAGTTGAGGATCATGCAACGAATAAGAAGAAGACAAGTGTCACACAAACGCTGTTTTATTTGAGTTAAACACTTTCTTTTCTAAAGATAAGACATGCTTTTCATAAATTAGAAAGCTTTTTTCTAATTTAAGAGAAATTGATAAAAACAAGGTTGAGTGAATAGATAACTCAACTTTAGATTTGCTTTTGCATGATTTGAGAGAAATTAAATAATAAATTATTTAATTGTGTGTGCATGGAGAAGAAGATTTATTTTTAGAAGATTTGAAAGATATTTGTAGATAAGAAAGCAAATTAAATAAATAGATTTATTTAATTGTTGTGCATGATTTGGAAGAATAAATAAAATATTTGATTTATTTTATTTTTGGAGAATGAGAGAATTTAAATAAATTTGATTTGATTTATTCAAATTTGGAAGAACGAATTTGATTTAATTAAATAATTAGGAATTATTTAATTGTTTGGATAGAATTTATGATGAATTAATTAAATAATTGGGTTTATTTAATTAATGTGGATTTGAAATTTGGACAGAAGATAATGATCTAATTAAATAATTAAAATTATTTAATTGTGGAAGAATAATAGAGGAATTTGATTTAATTAATTAAATAAAGAGGATTTATTCAATTAATGTCTAAAGTATGTGATTTAGAAGAATTAGATGAAATTAATTAAATAATTAGATTATTTAATTAACGTTGAAATGCAGGTGATTGGAAGAATTAGATGAAATGCGAGTAGTGCGACGACTTGGTCATTTTAGGGTGTCTACATTTTGCCCCTCTTTGATGCAATGCAATTTGTAGCGTTGCGTCAAAGAAAATAATTGTTGAAGATGTGATACAATTTATTGATGCCCCAGTGTAGGTAGTTGCCCCAGCGTAGCTGGCGTAGGGTGCCCCCTCGAGCGGAAAGACGGGGAAGCGACAGAGGAACTGTGTTGACGCTCGACTAGAAGATTGTGTTGGAGATAGGTGAGGTTGGATAGATGATAGATAGAAGAAAGGAGATAGAAGAGAACATGAGAGAAAGACTGTTGATCGATCATTGCTTTGAAAACGATATAAAGCCATGGGTAAATAGATGGGTAAATGATGAGCTTGTTGCATTGGTTTCACAATTGTATATAAAGAGCAATCCTTATTTTTGATGTAGCACGTGGATAGTTTGCCACCAAGGTATAAAAGACCAGGGTGCAGTAATATCCGAGTGCGTGGACGTTGACTCTGCAAGCAAGCGGTTTGAACTTAGATCCTTTAGACATAATATGACCTTGTTGGAACATGTGAATGAGCCATAGTCTTGAACATAAAATAAACTTCAATAGATGTAAATGCAAGAAGAATTATTAATATGTAAGATGCTAGGTTGTAACACACACAAGATAAATAAAATGCTAAGAAAGATGCTAAAGATCATTCCTCAAACATGGCACACAAAAAAAACAATGACTATGCCCCCAATCCATACTGCATCGCAACATACCAAGATTATAGATGAATCAAGGTAGCTTTGAATAGGTAATGGAAAAGGAACAAAAGATAAACCAAAAAGTAAATTGACTGACTTACAAAGAAAACATACAGCCAACATATCCTCTTGCCAAAGAGGTTGCTCAGGATAGATTGGATAGGGAAGATAACAGCCTTATCGTAGGAACTCTGTGTCCGTTAAAGGGGGCCATCTACCTAAAAGACAATGTCTCGCTGCAGGAAATGCCACATGTCGTATGAGACGCGTGTGTTGGTCTCGACAATGGAACACTGCGCAGAAGACAAGCCTGTGGATCTGGTGCTTTGGTTAAGTGGTACTTAGCTGATGTTGGCAATCGGTATGCAGGACAGTAGATGACTCTGGAAGGAAGCTGCTTTGCTTCAGGTTTGTTAAGGACTTTTGCTTTGAAAGGATATGCTAGCTTGCTGCTTGAGTTAGTCAAGTTGAGGTGAAATGGATTTTGATAAACGGAAGACTAGAAAGGTGACATGCTAATGGATTGAAATGGGTGGAGAATGATGAATCGTATGTGCCTGAGTATTGGATACATCCTTCGTATTCCAGATTGCCTACATACCCTGTATCCACGGGATCAAGGCACATTACGATGAAAGATGAAAATGATAAATATGTAGTTTTGGATAGAGTGATGAGATGGGTCAAGGTGGAAGGGGGAGATCTTATGTACTTGAGTACTGGAAACTTCCTTCGTATTCCAGACTGCCTACATACCCATATCCATGGGATCAAGGTACCTTAAGATTGATAAGATGATAATATGTAGTTCTGGTTAGATGTGATGATGTAGGAAAAAGTGTTGAGAAGATAACATCCTTATCGTAGGAGCGATGTGTCCGTTAAAGGGTGTTACGTGTGAACAATGAGAAAGAGATTGAAGTATGCGTTGCGAACCACGAACAAGGAACCCATCCTAGACCTAGGTTAAGGAAAGAGTTGCCCCCATTCTAGTAGAGGAATTTGTATGGGTGACTGCCGAAGAAGACACAAAAAGCTTTGACCTAGGACAAGACAGTGTTAACTGTAGACACAGATCAAGACATGGGGAGACGACGATGGACATTGACAAATTTCCAAGCTATACTAGATAGGGAGATGGAAATGCAAACAAGGTCAATGGTTTTATTATGGATGGATGGATGAAGTGCATTGTGAACTGGACATGGAGTGGACAGGACTCGCTAGACGATGGATGCTGACTCTACACATAGCGCCTATTTGCCAGGTTTTCACTATGGTACTTATCCAAGGCGCCTGTTTGCCAGGTTTTCACCAGAGGATGGATTTTTTTAGATTTTTTGTTTTGTTTTGGTTTTTTTTTTTAAAATTTGGAATACTCTGAGGATCAGACATAGAACTTCTTGAGATGGACACTGTTAAGTGGCTCATCTAGAGGAATGCCGTCAGGTGTAGCTAAAGTATAAGCTCCTGATCCATATGCTGCTATCACAATAAAGGGGCCTAACCAGTTAGGCTCAAACTTGCCCTTCTTTTCTCGATCTGCTTGATTTCTCTGATTCTCTTTGAGTACAAGATCACCAACTTGAAATTGTCTTTCTTTGATCTTTTTGTTGTAATTACGCCGGAGGCGGTTTTGATAGACATGGAGATGATTAAGTGCAGTAAGGCGCCTTTCATCTAGTAGTTCAAGCTCAGCTAATCTGGAAGTGCGATACTCCTCTCTGCCGATCAGGTCTTACATGGATACTCTAAGGGATGGGATCTCGACCTCTATAGGTAGGATGGTTTCAGAGCCATAGACCAAGGCATAGGGTGTGGCACCAGTTGGTGTTCTGATACTAGTGCGGTAGGCCCATAGGGCGGGATTGAGTTGCAAGTGCCAATCACGACCAGCTTCATTGATTGTTTTCTTGAGGATCTTGAGGATGGTTTTATTAGAAGCCTTAGCTTGGCCGTTACTCTGCGGATAGTAGGGAGTTGAAAAGCGATATTGGATATTGTATTGTGTGCACAAGGCACGGACATCTTGATTCTTGAATGGTCTCCCATTATCAGTGACAATGGCTTGGGGAATACCATACCGGCATATGAGGTAGTTTAGAATAAACTTGGCTATTTGCTTACCGGTGATATAGGTCATAGGAATGGCTTCCACCCACTTCGTGAAATACTCAGTGGCGGTAATGATAAACTTGTGGCCATTGGAGGAGGAAGGGTGGATTTGTCCTACGAGGTCGAGGCTCCATTGAGAAAAAGGCCATGGAGTTGTCACAGGTTGTAATTCATGAGCTGGTGCGTGAATCAAATCTCCATGTTGCTGACATTGTAGACACTTCTTAGCAAACTGTGTAGCATCTTGTTCTATTGTAGGCCAGTAATAACCTGTTCTGAGTATCTTCTTAGCAAGATTAGGACCGGTGGAATGTGCGCCACAGACACCTTCGTGTATGTCTCGTAAGGTAGCCTCGGCTTCTTCCGCATTAAGACATCGTAAGAGGATACCATCGAGACTCCGGCGATATAGTGTATCACCCAAAATGATGTAACAGGAGGATCGATGGATAAAGGTTTTGCGTTGGGTGTGTTGGTAATTATTTATGTCTAGGGTTTTAAACTTGAATGTTTGCTAATTTTCTCCTTCAAACCCTGAAATTTCTGAGTTGCGGGATCTTGTTTTGTTGCTAAAATTACTATTGGCCCCTGAAAATGATAAAAATTTGAGTCAGATGCATTTTAGATGCGTATCGGGTCTCAGTTTCCTGTGTCTAAAATTGTTTCTGAGTATGGCTATGAGCGTTTCCCTTTGCTAGTATCGCGGCATCCGCCAAGTGTTGAGCCTTGATTCATGCCGCACTTTTCTTTCTAACTGATAATCGTAGCGCAGAGCGTGCCATGTGGCAGAAGCTATTTCTAGTGTTGCTTTAAGTTGCTAGCTGCAGAACTCGACATGTGTCAGTTTCTGCTTGAGTCTCAAAGACCCTTTAAGCGTTTCCTTTGTGTTTCAAGTTGAATGCGCGAAAGGCGCCACGTGTCGGCTTCCGCCGAAGTTTCAATAGAGTTTCTTTATGTTTCATCTTGGACGCGGAAAGCACCACGTGGAGGCACTCGAGGGACACAGAAAAAGTTACTCAAAGCCCCGCGGATAGCGCCAAGTGTCGGGCTCCGCCCATGTTTCAAAAAGTTTCTTTTGAGTTTCTAAGTTGGGGCGGAAGATGCCACATGGCTGCCTCAGCAGGAGTTTCAAAAGTGTTTCAGTTTCTTTGGTGGTCGCGGATCCTGCCAAGTGTCAGTCTCCACGGGAGTCCCAAGTGTCTCCTTTAGTATGCAGTTGCTACTGCGGATGCTGCCAAGTGGCAGTCTCCGCTTGAAGTTTCAGATGCCCCTTTATAAAGTTTCAATGATCGCGCGGAAGGCGCCAAGTGTCACCGGCGGGGGTAGTTTCTTTTTGTTTCAGTGAGAGCGCGGAAAGCGCCGTGTGTTCCTCATAGTTACTGTGGAGCATGAAAAGTGTCAGTTTCTGTAGGCTAGTTTCCATTTTGTTTCAACGGTAAACGAAACATTGATGTGGGCCCCGGCGTATGTACCAAATGTGTCGGAGTGCGACACGTGGCGGAGGCTCCTGGGACTTCAACCTGTTTCTCTCAAGTTTCTACATGTTTCAATATTCAGCGAAGACGATGGTGGGTCCCAGTGAAGTGTTTCTCAAGTGCCGCGGATAGCGCCAAGTGTCTGCTTCCGCGTAAGTTTCTGAATTGCTTCCTAATGTTTCTTCAGTGTTGTGGAGCCTGACATGTGTTAGCCCCCGCGTTAGTTTCAGAAAGGGGTCTCTACAGTTTCTAAGATGCTGCGGAGCTTGCCAAGTGTCCACTTCCGCGTGCCTCTCCCTGTTTCCTAACAAAGTTTCAAATGTTTCTCAAGAGTGGCGCGGATGGCGACATGTGTCGGCACCCACATGAGCTTTAGGGAGGGTCTTTATGTTTCAGAGACACTGCGGAGGCCGCCACATGTCCCTTTCTCAAAAGTAAAATGGAGGGTCTCTAATGTTTCATGGGTGCCGCGGAGCTTGCCACGTGGTGGCTTCCGCGCATGGTTCCAGTAGTAGATTCCCGGCAGGGAAGTAAAGGGAAAAGGTAAGCGATGACCCAGCATTGGAAACTTGAGGTGCCTACGTGGCACAGTTTCGTTGGCTGGTGACTTTTCAACGTTTTTGACACCGTTGATCGCAGCGACGGGAGGGAAATCATTGACGGCCAGGTTTTGAACCTGCAGCGAGGGTTTTTTCTCGAGTTTCTGTGGTTATTTTTGGGCGGGAAAACTCCATGGGCGCACTGTTGCTACATTTCTAGAGGCTGCAGCTAGATGAAGCATTAATGGCAATTTTTTGCAGAAGGCGTGGGTCGAATGAACAGCTCAACCATCATTTTTATGATGCATGTCCCTGGGCGGCGGTGTAGATCCCGATTCTCACCTACTCCCCGTCCTTCTCTGGCTTCTCCATGATCTGTCCCCTATTGCATTTATGATTTTGAGCGCCATTTTTCTGATACTGTGTATCTGGCGAGATTTTTGGCTTCCCTTGTAATTAATTCGTCCAGTACATAGTTTTGCTAAAAAGAGCAGATGATGCTACTCAATTAAAGGTTGTTGAAAGTTGGACATTTTCTGGCTCTATAATACAATACAACTGACCTGGTTGCTCTGTGCAGTGGATTTTGTGAGTTTGAGTCTCATGTCTTATGTTTTGTGCATAGACTTACTAGTTTCATTGTTGTTTTAGATGAATAATGCTATACTGCATGTGTTTTGTTATCTGTCTCCTGTATTGAATATACTCTTCTTTTGAATCTAGATATCTAAGGGGTGTCTTGGGTTCTAGGATATAGGTTTACTGTATTGAATGCTTGATCTCTTAACTTCTGCTCAAGGGGTAGATTAAAGTGTTTTCAGATTGAGTGTTGAGAAGTATATATTGCAGTAAGGATATCATAAGTAGAGATAACTTGATACTCTGTATTGGGAGATATTTGTAAGGCAGATATCACACAAATCCCCTTGAAATTTAGTTTTAGTATGTTTATGCTGAACATTTACATGTGTATGTCTATGACTCCAAGCCCTGGATAGGCACCAATCTAGCTCTGTGTTGAGGTTATACACCAGGGCCAGCTCTGCATCCAAACACAAAATCAAACTCATAACTCCAAAACAACTATTAGGATAGTAGAATTAGTTTTAGGATCCCAAGTCCTCTGTCTACAACTGAAAATAGGCCCAAAGCTAGCCCCTTTGCTCTTATCTTGCAGTTTTGGTCTACTTACAGGAGGACTTATCTGCTTCATGTCAGCATCCCAGCCTTTGTATGCGTATTCTCATGGATGTTGAGTAGGGAATACCCCCCTAGGTTTTGTAGAGCCTAAAGAAGAAGAGGAGATAAAAATAGAGTCTATCTCCTATACTGTTGGCCCCTGGCCCAGAGATCCTGTTGATCATTGATGGCTACCTTGTAGGGAAATCTGGGAGTAAGCATCCAGTCTGGGAAAAAACCAACAGGGTGGATGATAGGTCAGGGGGAAAGGTTTTGTTCTTGAGGTATTCATAGATATCTTCGTACCATGGGGAATTGGGACCAACAAGTTCGCAGATGATTTCAGTAATAGGAACATCGACAACTGGTATCAATAATTGCTCGATCAAGAATTCACACTTCTGTGTATTTGCAGGCATGTCAATCAGTGACCCTATAGAAGCCATAGAATCTGCAGCTTTGTTATGCTCTCTTGGAATTTGCTCAAATGTGATGCTAGAAAAATGTGGTTTGTAAGCATCCACTAGTTGCTTGTAGGGGACCAACTTTTCATCTTTTGTTTGGTACTTATCTATGACTTGGCGAATGACTAACTGTGAGTCTCCATATACTTGTAATTCTGTGATGTCCCATTGAACTGCTGTATTGAGACCTATGAGGAGTGCTTCATACTCAGCTATGTTATTGGTGCAAGGGAATGCAAGCCGATATGACTTTGGAATGTAGTCATTTTGAGGTGTGATGAACAAGATGCCGGCCCCTGATCCATGCTATGTGTAGGAACCATCAAAGTACAACTTCCACATTATTGAGTTGGAAAGAGTGAAGAGATTTTCATTCGGAAAGTCTGCTACCATCGGGTGTGTATCTTGCATGGGTGCTTCTGCTAGTTGATCTGCTAGAGCTTGTCCTTTGATTGCTTTACGATCCACATACTCAATATCGAATTCACTAAGGATCATGACCCATTTAGCTAGTCTGCCTGTAAGAGCTACTTTTGCTAGTAGATACTTCAAGGGATCAATTTTAGCTATAATAATTGTGTTGGTTCAACATGTAATGCCGTAATTTTTGGGAGGCGAACACTACTACTAAACAAGCTCTTTCCATTGGTGAATAATTGAGTTCATATCCCACCAAGGTTCTACTGATATAGTAAATTGCATGCTCTTTTCCTGTTTCATCATGTTGTGCTAGCAAGCCCCCTAGGGCCGAAGTTGTAGTTGAGATGTATAATATCAAAGGTTTATCAGCAACTGGTGGAACCAATACAGGAGGTGTAGCTAGATACTCTTTGAGCTGATCAAATGCTGCTTGACACTTATAATTCCATTGAAATGAGACATCCTTTTGGAGCAAGTGTTGAAATGGTTGACATTTATCTGCTAACTGTGAGATAAAACGCCTGATGGATTGCAACCTTCCTTGAAGGCTCCTTAATGCTTTAAGGTTCTTTGGTGGAGGCATCTCTACTATAGCCTTTACTTTTGCGGGATCTACTTTGATACCTCGATGAGATACAATGTATCCCAATAGCTTCCCTGATGTTACACCGAAGACACACTTCTTTGGATTGAGGCACACTTGATATTTCTCGAGCCTGTCAAAGATCTGTCCTAGCACTTGTATGTGATCTGCCCTAGAAGATTTAGCTAGTATGTCATCCACATAGTCCTCCATGATATGATGAAAGAGGTCGTGGAATATCACTGTCATTGCTCTCTGATAGGTTGCTCCTGCGTTCTTTAGACCAAACGGCATGACACACCAACAATAGTTACCCCACAGACAAGTAAATGTTGTTTTATGCTGATCTTCCTCTGCTATCCTTATCTGATTGTAGCCAGAGAATCCGTCCATGAGGGAAAGCATCTCGTGACTTGCTGTCAAGTCAACTATAATGTCAATGTTCGGTAGTGGGAAGTCGTCCTTGGGACATGCTTTGTTGAGATCTCTAAAATCATTACACATGCGGATGCGCCCATTGGGTTTAGACATAGGTACAATGTTTGAAACCCAATCTGAATAGTCAATAGGTCGTATGAACTTTGCATCTAACAACTTCTGTATTTCCACTTTTACCAAGAGAGCTATTTGTGGGTGCATCTTCCTCAACTTTTGCTTGACTGGTTTAACCTTTGGATCAACTGTGAGATAGTGAACAACTAGCTTAGGGTCTAACCCTGGCATATCAGCATAGGTCCACGCAAAGTTGATGGTTCTCTGTAAGAAGAATGTGTTAAGATTCCTGTGCTCTGTTTTTGATAATGATGCTGCTAGGAATGTGGTCTTTGGATTTTGTTCTGTGCCAAGGTTTATCTCTGTAGAATCTTCTACTAGGAGAGCTGACTTCTCTTGATTATTATTAATGGCTTTTATTTAGATCAGTTCTCTTTATGTTATTGGGTTTTTGATTTGTTTAGTTCCCTTTGGATTGAATGTGGATTGCTCAATATTGCTGCGAAACCATAGTTGCAACAAGCAAGTGTAGTGCTCAAAGATCAATGTCAAAAGATCGTAAAGGTGCTCAATCAATGCGATGTATGCTCAAAGCGTTGTTAAGTATGCCTGAGAATAAGTGATCGAAGAGAGATTGTGAAGGAGATGAGGGGGGTTTATATAGGTTTTAAGGAAGATTGATCAACGGTCCAAATAATTCAGAAGAATCAATGGAGGAGAACAGTTGAGGAACGTGCAACGAATAAGAAGAAGACAAGTGTCACACAAACGCTGTTTTATTTGAGTTAAACACTTTCTTTTCTAAAGATAAGACATGCTTTTCATAAATTAGAAAGCTTTTTTCTAATTTAAGAGAAATTGATAAAAACAAGGTTGAGTGAATAGATAACTCAACTTTAGATTTGCTTTTGCATGATTTGAGAGAAATTAAATAATAAATTATTTAATTGTGTGTGCATGGAGAAGAAGATTTATTTTTAGAAGATTTGAAAGATATTTGTAGATAAGAAAGCAAATTAAATAAATAGATTTATTTAATTGTTGTGCATGATTTGGAAGAATAAATAAAATATTTGATTTATTTTATTTTTGGAGAATGAGAGAATTTAAATAAATTTGATTTGATTTATTCAAATTTGGAAGAACGAATTTGATTTAATTAAATAATTAGGAATTATTTAATTGTTTGGATAGAATTTATGATGAATTAATTAAATAATTGGGTTTATTTAATTAATGTGGATTTGAAATTTGGACAGAAGATAATGATCTAATTAAATAATTAAAATTATTTAATTGTGGAAGAATAATAGAGGAATTTGATTTAATTAATTAAATAAAGAGGATTTATTCAATTAATGTCTAAAGTATGTGATTTAGAAGAATTAGATGAAATTAATTAAATAATTAGATTATTTAATTAACGTTGAAATGCAGGTGATTGGAAGAATTAGATGAAATGCGAGTAGTGCGACGACTTGGTCATTTTAGGGTGTCTACAAAAACAAAAGTGCATTCTATATGTGACAGGTAGAGAAGGGTACATTAGTTAGGATTTAAGATTTAGGGTTTTAATACTCTTTAAAGATTTAAGACTTTTAGAAACAAAGGCTTCAGCAATAACCCTAATATTTCAATCAAACCTCACTGTTAGGAACGACTCTAACCTCACTGTCAAGAATGACTCTGATGCAGAGAGCAATATAGAGGCTTTAGAGAACTTCTCAAAAACTAAATGAAGCACTTTCAAAACCAACTCCAAATAGGTCCACTTAAGCTTGCACTTGATCAAAAATTGATATTGAAGACTCCAAAACCAACCTTTTTGATGACAACACCTATAACATGATCATCTGATGACACTAACTGTAGGATCATGGCAAGTTCCAGAAACTATGCATCAACCAAAGAAAAATGCATCATGTGATCACCAACATCATCAACAAACAAGTACCATCAGGAAACATAATGCCATGTGATGAAGCAACTGTGAAGAAGGTTCTTCGTCTATCATAATCCACACTTGTATCAACCAACACACCTCCTTCATGACTCCTTAAAAACAATGCACATATCAAGCATAAACTGATGAAGCAACTTTTGCATCAAGATACCAAGATGAACTATGAAGCATGTAGGCACTATGAACATCATGGTAAACTTCAAGACATACCATATTAGCAATTCCATAACAACTCCTGAACCAACATCATAACAAGAAGGAACCTGTTAATAAGACCATCTAAGTACAACATATGTGCTTACCAACAAACACCAACACAATGTGCCATATTGCCATTTGCCAGTAATCTCATAACATAATGTCACATCACAAACTCATGTGTACCTGATCAAACACCTTAAACAGCTGATCCATAAACAAGTTGATATCAATGCCAACACACAATATGCCAGTCATGCCAACAGAAGTTACACCGATTGGTTAGTTGACCGATCATTCACTTAGCTAGACGACTATAGACAGACTGGTGATAGACATTGGTGATTAACACACTAGTGATTGACATACTGGCGATTGAGACACTGGCGATTGAAACTTGGGATTTGACCTGCATCAAGTGGTATCAAAGCAAGGCTTTCTTGTTGGGAAGTGATACATTGCAGAGAATTTGAAGTGTTAAAATATTATCTCAGAGGGCTTGAGAGGGTATTTGCAGGCGCGAAGAGGAGTCTTGCAATTACAGAAGGTTGAAGGAGACATTAGAGTTGTGAGAAGCGGAAATTTTGTTTCCACAGTGTGTGGATAACAAACAGTAGAGGTTGTATTTTGAGAGGATGACCTTGAGAACAAGAGTTCCTAGAATGGAGGAGATGTTCAAACAATTTCATGTTGAAATGAGGAATGAGTTGAGAAATTTAGTTGTTGGATTAAGAAGAAACCCAGATTGTGCGGAAAATCATGCTGATGATGAGGACAAAATTATAGAGGACAAGCGAGAAAGAGAAAATGAACAACCAATAAATACTGGAGAAGAACAGTTCCTGAGAGCACTTGCCAAAATTCGAGGAGGTAACAAAGTGGAAATTTCAATTTTTTCTATAACATTGAATCTCGAAGAATTGATATATTGGATAGGAGAATTAGAATAATATTTTGAATATAAAAACATTCATGACCCTCAGAGGGTGAGACTAACACAAACAAAACTCAAAGGACATGTTGCCCTATGGTGGAAGGAGTTGCAAAGAGAAAGAGTAGCTACTGGTGACGTGAGAATAACTCAGTGGAATTAGATGGTTACCCGATTGAAAGCCAAATTTATTCCTGCAGATTATGAGTTGGAGATGTTTAGAAAACTTCAAAATCTGAAGCAGAAGGAGATGAGTGTCACAATTTATACTGAAGAATTTATAAAATGGTAATTAGGTATGGGCATCCTCAAATGGACAGGGAGAAAGTAGCCAGATATATCAATGGGTTGAGATTTAATATACAAGATGAGATGAGTATGCTGAAGATTTCTACACTATAATATGCATATCAATATGCTTTGAAAGAAGAGGAAAAGATAGAAAGAAGACAACAAAATAATGTAAGAGGAAGAGGAAAATTCTTAGTCGGGAAAGGACAAGGAATCAGTGGCAAAGGCAAACAAGTTCAGGAAGAAGAAACAAATTCCAAATGGAATAAAGAGTCAATTCAAGGAACAAGAGGAAGAGAATATTCTACAGGAGGATATGGTAGCAACAACAAAGAGTTCCTTGGGAAATGTTTTCAGTGTGGTGCAGCTAGACAGAGATTTTGAATGTCCACAATTACATCAGGAGAACAACAAGAGAAGTGTGGCCAAAAACCACATGGCACAAGAAGACGAAGAGAGTGTGGCATCACCGAAAGTGAAAGAGCCTGAAGAATGAGAGTCTCTTATGTTCAAAAGAGTTGATAACACCAGAGGTGAAGAAGGATGGAGCATCTCAGAGGAGAAGTCTTTTTAGAACTGTATGCAAGTCTGGAGGTAAGTGTTGCAAAGTAATTGTAGATAGTGGTAGTACTGAACCTAGTCTAAGAGGAAATGGTAGAAAAGCTAGGTTTAAAAAAGAGGAAACATCTAGTCCTTATAAAGTTACCTGGTTGCAAAGGAACATGAATTAATGGTGAATGAGCAATGCATGGTTAGTTTTCATATTGGGTCATATAAGGATGAAGTCTTGTGTGATGTTATGTCAATGAGTGTCTATCATGTGTTGTCGGGTAGGCCTTGGCAAATTGATAGGGAAGTGATCTATGATGGTAGAAGGAATTTTCCATTGTGAAAGGTGGATAGAAGTATGTATTGAGTTCAGTAAAAGAGAAGACACAATAGGTGAAGGAGAGTAGTTCGATAGTTTATTGCAGTTTTGACAAATAGTTGCTAAAGTTGACAAGAGAGATTGAGAGTAACTCAATGAAGTTTCCCATGAAGGGGAATGCAGTTGAAAATAAAGGCAATGAAACTGGTTTTGTGCAACAACATCATAAAGTAGTGGAAAACGGTGTGAAGAATGTGGGTATGGAACAAGGAAGTGGAGGTTTGGAGAGGAAACAACACCAGTCACAGTTTGGACACTCAAAATTTTCTCATGAAATGTGTGGCCCAAGGAATATAAGTAGAGTTGAACAATTTCAGCAAGTAATGACGAGAAGAGTTCAAGTAGATAAAGAGGAGGTTTGGATAAAAACAAGCATGGGATCACCATCCCAAGCACTTTCAAGTATTCATGAGTTTCCCAACTCATGGAACATTTCACTTACCCGACATGTCTTATGCAGAAGCATCCGGGTCCACAAACAATCTTACACCAACCAAAAATATTTTTTTTGATTTTGTTATGTTTTTGGTTTCAAATTGTTTGCTTCGGGAGACTTTTTAGATTTTTTTTTCAAAAACATGGATATTGTAGAAGAGCTTAATGGGTATCTCCAGTTCAAGTTTGGTGCAATTTGGATAAAAATTGAAGTTACACTGATTGGTTAGTTTGTCGATCATTCACTTAGCCAGACGACTATAGACACACTGGCGATTGACACTGGCAATTGACCACTGGTGATAAGACACTTGGGATTTGACTTGCATCAATGTGCCTCATACAGTTGTGAGAGACATTTTTGCTTAGCAAGAAGCTTCTAGAAAGAGGTGTAGATGGATCAATAAGATCTAGGAATATGATATGGAGGTGCAAACTACAAGGCTAGTTAGAGGTCAAGGCCTTTCCAAGCTAATGGCAGATACAAAATTGGATGCAATAGAAGTACATCAAGTAACTCAAGTCTGGCATGTCCTCTTTTCTCTTTGAAAGATGATCCTCAGTATAAAGATATCATTTTCTATTTAAAAAATTTGAGTTACCCTCCAAGATTGAGTGATCATCAAAGGAGAACTTTGAAGTTGGCAACCCAAAAGTATGTGTTGATGCAGGGCCAACATATGTGGAGGAACCTTGATGGATTGCTTCTACAATGTTTAGATCATGAGTAGTCTGTCAAGGTTATGAATGAATGTCATCAAGAAATTTGTAGGGGCCATTTCATGTCAAAGATCACTGCCCCAAGTTAATTAGGCTAGAATATTGGTGGCAAAAGATGTGGCCAAATTTGTTAGAAAGTGTGATCCTTGCCAAAGGTTTGTAGGCAATATGAAGTTTTCAGGTGCACTCCCCCTCACATCCATATCAACTAAGGCTCCATTTCAGCAGTGGGATCTTGATTTTATTGGGTAAATTGTAAAAAAATCTAGAAATGGGTACAAATGGATCCTTGTAGCCACTAATTACTTCACCAAATGAGTGGAAGCAATACCTACTAGAAATGCAACATCTAAAGTAGTGATTGACTTCCTAATGAACAATATCATCACAAGGTTTGGTGTGCCTATGAGAATTATTGTTGATAATGCAATGTGTTTTAGATCCCATGATCTCCTTGACACATGTTCTAAGTACATGATAGCTTTAACACATTCCTCTCTATCATCCACAGGGAAATGGTCATGTTGAATCTAGTAACAAGAGCATCATGAATATCATTAAGATGACACTTGAATCAAACAAGAAGATATGGGATGATAAACTTAGGCTTGTTGTTTGGGCTGATAGGATAACTTTCAAGAAGGTTATTTGTAGAAGCCCCTTTGAGTTGGTTTATGGAGTTGAAGCTAAGTTTCCAATTATTCTTGAGTTACTTGTATACAAACTGTTACAAGAAGTTGGAGGAAATGAGGATGATTCCATTTCCTTAAGAATACATGAGTTGATTGAACTTGATGAACCTGGGAGGATTGCACATATGAAATATGTTATAGTAGTAGAAGGTCAAGCATTTTTTTTGGCAAAAGGGTAGTTCAGAGGATTTTCCAAGTGAATTACCTAGTCCTTATGTGGAATTTTAGGTCTGAAGATAAGGGAAAACGTAGAAAATTTGAAGCCTTGTGGGTTGGCCCTTATCATATTATAGACAAGTGCAATCAAGGCACTTTTTAACTCAAGAGTTTGGATGGAGAATTTATGGAGCTGTCGTTCCATGGCCAACACCTCAAACATGATTTCTCTTAATGGTATGTGCTTCTTTGTGCATATGTATATATCTTTCCCTTTTGTGTGTGTTGGTTTGGGTTTTCTGATATCATTGCCCTTCCCCTTCATTTTGGTTGGGTCCTTGCTCTTTCCTTTTGGTCCACAACCTAGAGATAATTAGATCCTTGTTGTGTCTGCATGAGTCACACATCCCCAATTAGAGTCAATGTTGGCAAGTGCCTAAAATTTTTCAATAAGTCCCAAGTGCTATGCCTCATCATTGTCTAGAAATTTTTTCACCCATTATTGATAACCAATCTGAGAAATGTTCAATGGGTTTGCCTTGGTCAATTTTGTGTTGTGGTGCCTATGTTACCTTCCCCATGCCATGGCCATATGTTATTGTTGCCAAAAATCCCTCAATATTCCTTAGTTTTGTGCTTTCCTTGACTTTTCTGTGCTTTTGGGTGTGAGATTCCAAGTTCCAATTCCTATTAGAACTTGGGATATCCCTGGTTCCTATGTCTTTCTGGATCCCCATTTCCCCATGTTCAATTTGGAGGGTCAAATCTTGGAATTTTGAGATGATCTTAAAGATGGCGGCTATATGTGTCATCTAGCACAAAATGGACCTTTCGTTTAAATGTTTGGCTACTTTAGGAATTTTGAGTTTTTTGTGGACATTGGGCTTCCCTGGTTCCAATGTCCTTTCAGATCCCCATTTCCCCATGTGTAATTTGGAGAGTCAGCTCTTGGAATATTGGTGTGAAATTGAAGGATATGGTTTTTGGTGTCCCCTTACATCTATTTGGCCTTTCATTTGGGTGTTTTTCTCATTTTGGGATTTTTAGGTTTTTCATGATCCTTTTGAACCCCCCAATTTCCTCACGTTCAGTTTGAAGGGCTAAAACTTAAAATTTTGGGATGATCTTGGGCTATGTTTATCATTTTTCATCATGTGGAACTTTTGTTTGGGTGTTTTGGTCACTTTGGGGATTTTAGGATTTTCATAGACATCAAATCCTTTTCAAAAATCCATCCCTGATCCTTTTGGGATTCCAATTTCTGGCACTTTTCAAAAGTCCTTATGTCCTTGATCCTTCTGAGATTCCAATTTCTGGTACTTTTAAAAAATCCTTGTCCCTGATCCTTTTGGGATTTCGTTTTTCAACACTTTTCAAAAATCCTTCTATCCCCGATCGTTCCATGTTTCCGGTTTCCCCAATCCTAGATGCCCCATATCCATATGTATTCTAGTTTTTAACACTTTTCAAAAATCATTGTCCCTAATCCTTTCAGGATTTCAATTTCTGACACTTTTCAAATGTCCTTGTGTCCCTAGTTCTTCCGAGATTTTGATTTTGGCAAAATACTCAAAAAATTTGCATTTTTCAAGATGCAACAGGACACTCTAGCAAATCTTAGGATCATCATTAATGATCTTTTTGAGGCTTGATAACATGGTAGGTGAGCTCAATACACCCCAGACTACTATAGACCCTTCAATGATGAAATCTGTGTACCAAATCACGGACATACACTCCAAATATGCAGGGTTTTTTGGTACAACCCATGTGGTTGTGATGCAATCAGGCATGGTCGCCCAGTTTCATTTTCAAACATCAAATCCCTCCTTTCAAGGCTTCTTGATGGATTGAATGAGGTATATAATGCTTTTGGCATTCGTTTTCAAGGGATGTAAAATATTTTTGGTTGTAGAGCAGTGCTGAAAAATATATAAAAACTTGTATAAAACCTATGGTTTCTTCCAGTTATTGGTTTTAGAGCAATTACATTGTACTATTGTCTAGATTTTCTATTAAGGGCTATGAGAGGACATTGTAATATTCAAAGAATAAACCCAATGTGTAGCTTGAACATCATTTCAAGTGTGTCCATAACATTTTGTGAGTTTTTGGTAGTTTGACAAACTTACTCTAATCACACTTGTTGATTTGAATGTTCTTCATGATTAGTTGATTTTTGTAGATTGTAAAACACCTGTGCAATGCTTTTGCAAGGTATCTGTATGAAATTTATGGACTATTTATGAATTTTTAAAGAATGCTTTGAATTGTGTTCTACAATCTTCTAGTTGCCTATTTGTTTGAGTAGAGCCTAGCTTATGCAATATATTGTTAGTTATGGTCTTTGTTGGTACCTTGATTAGGTAGCAAAATCTAATTATAGTAGTGTCCCCTTTGATTGAGTATCTAGACTCTGGTGCTCTAACTAGATATAGACACCGATCTATTTTCCTTCAAAACACTCAAACTCAACAAAAATTTCAATCTTTTACCTCATTAGTGTTGTTTGTCCTACTCACATCCATGTCCAAATGTATGCTTCTGCATTAGGGGCTATCAAAGCATCATTTAGACTCTATGCATGATTGTGTATCTACTATATGAAGGTGTAATACCCTTGAATTCTTCAAATCAGTATACAAGCACTTAGTGACAGAAAATTGGAGTTTCATGTGCATTGGGTATGGTTTGATTTAGGGTTTAGTTTCACATTGTTATCAATCCTTGTTCTCATACACCTTAGGGAATACCCCCTAGTCTAGTAGAGCCAAAAGGTCTTACCCACCTTATCGATGTTGTCCTTATTTGCCTCATCCTAAGTATAAGTTTGTAGCCTTTGTCTTGAGTTTGACACCCCTGACACTCAAGAATTGATTGACTTTAGGGATTTGAGGAATCTCAACTTTTTGAGCACCAACACTTCCATGGATGCATGTTTTCGTATGACATGATTTTTTAATCCCATGGACATTGATAAAAATTGAGCTAACATTCTTAATTATTTTACATGATTATCACTATCACATGCCATGATTTTCTACATTACATGCTTTTACTTGATCTTGCCACTTGGGAGGCAAGGTGTCGTCATTTTTTGCAAGATCAAGATTTAAAACTCTTGCTTTCTCTTCTTGGAGGTACAATGATTGGGGCATCTTTTCAACACACTTTCCAACATATTGGTTAACCACACACAAGTACACATTCTATATTCAACCTTAGATTACATATCATGTTCATTATTCACAGATAAGTTTTCAAATTACAATTAGTTTTATATTCATATTAGTCTTTAGTCAATTTTCTATCCTCAATTTATGTGCTCTTTCGTGGTACACACAATCTGAGGGAACCATATTATCTACTAACTTTATTTTTAGTTTATGCACAAATTTCACATGTTGGAAACACACATTTGCTTTAGTTGCTGAAACTCATCAAATCCAAAAAAGGTATTCTTTTGTTACAACTTATTTTCTCTATATTTCTACTTTAGCATGTATGCACCCTAAGTTTTATACAAACACTAAATTGAAGGTAAAACATAGAGCAAAAAAGTGCATACCCTAACACTTTTCTACTCTTGTTTTATGCCACTTTTGATTGATGTCTTGAATGCATAATTCTAGCACACAATTTGACTATTTTAGTGCATCCACTACCCCATTGCTCTATTCAAAATCTGTGATGCTCAATTCTCAATAATTTACACACCATGGACAAGATCACCAACACAATCTTGTCCTGAGCATTCAAATTTTGAATTCTCACATTCTAACACCAACATTCCAAGGATCTAACCATTACCTATTAGCATGAACACCAAAGAATCAAAATTAAGCATTTAGGGTTATGTATTTAAAGACATTGTCCTAATTCATTTATATATAATAACACATAACTCGAAAGTATATTTTTGGGGGAAAACATTAAAGAGTTGTCCCTTTGCAAGTACATCTATCATCAACAACTCCTCTGTCAAGCATCAACAACACAAGTTTTCAACAATCAATTGACATCAATGTCAAGGCACATTCAAAGTACATTCTAATTCAAATCATTTATTGACTCACATCACCAATAAACAATCAACAAATTTGACTCAACATCCATTACCAACCTACATCGACATCCATTGCCACCCACTTATCTCTCTTTTACGTTTATTATTAATTCAATCTTGGGGCTTGATTGAGAAGCAAGGAAATCCTAAACTTCAATCCTTGTGTAGCAAGCCCTACCATGCTCTTCAACATCACCACTATATTTTTTTTTTTGCTTCATATACCATCAACCAAACATATGTTGTATGTCCCAAAGATCCATTTCCAAAGGTGATAAGATTGCAAAAGTAGAAAAAGATCACACCACTAAAAGACAAGATTGATGCTACAATTCTATCCCAGACTTAGATTCTCTAGATTCAATCATTGTCTCAACCTTCTAATTAGTAATCCAATTCTTGTTTTCTACATCCATCCCTCTATCACAACACCACATTAGCCAAAATTCACATTGCAAAGTATACAACCCTAATCATTCTTATTTCCAATTCAACACATTTTTGTTTACATTTTTAGCCAATCCATTTCAGCTGATTAATCAAACTCTATTCGTATATTTAGAATGTCACTTACATTTAATCAATTTTATTCACTTAACAACCTCTATATATTTTAGAAAAGTTATTTTATTTTCCTTCAATTTTTCTTTATCTCTCTGTTTGAATTTTAACTAGTAGACGCTTGGTTATATAAGTAATGGTTATGATTGACCATTTTCATTCACATACATAAGAAGACTAAGTCATAAGGAAACCTCGTTAGATTTATGTGTGTTTCTTCTAAAACATAGATGATACAACCAGCTCAGAAAAACTATTAAATATTACTCACTTTGTAATTAATTTATAGAGAACACAAGCATATGTAAAACATTTATGTATGTTGACTCATCATATAGAACAAAAAATTGTCTAGGAGAAAAGGCCCAATAGGTGAGATAGTTCCAATGGTTGAGATACTATATGTGCATTTAAGGCCCAATATTTTTTAAGTTTAGTACTAGTAGTTGTGCCTTTAAGGTTGTTAGTGTTACTATAAGTACTAATAATTGAATGAAATATGCCCTTTAGATTTAAAAAGCAACCAATCGTGTGATGCCACATCAGCCCACCAACAAAACATGACTTAATGCACACCTATTGATCTACCCTTTTTTTGGGGAACTATTTGACACCTCAACAAAAAACCGTGCTGATGTGGCCTTGAAACCTTAGTTATAAGCAGGGGCGTTGCCAAGTAAGCTACTGTAAAAATTTTGGAGTGATTCGAAATTGCCACGTATGATTTTGAGACGTGTGAAGTTAGGGTGCCCCACTACCGGGTCCTCTCCCCTAGCAGTTTTTTAATTGTTTCCCTCAATTAAATTTCTAACGTGGCCCCTATGGATTGCTGAACAATATATTAACATACTTGTAGCCATATTTGTTTTCACAACTAACCTAATGAACTAGATGGTGCCATTTACACAATATATTAGTGCTCCTAGAGAAGGCAATGAGGCCAAGCAAGTTCATCACTCTTCAAAGCAAAATGACAATTTTAAATATGTAATTCTTGCAAATAGAGAAGATAACTTGTATAGTCATTATATGGCTGTTTTTTCACATGTAAAACCAATATCAAAATTTATAGTTATGCTTGTGAAATTAGATGATAACCACTAAGTGACTCAAATTTCAGATCTAAATCAAATGTATTGTGGGTACTGGTTATCTCCTCAACCACCTAGCATCCTCTATCATCCAACCTCAAGCAACACAATACACATTTTAAAAGTCTAATTTCTAGTCAAACTCACCTTAAACAAGAGGGAAAGTAATTGCCTATACTTCGATTGTTCCTTGAAGCTAGAAACTAATTTTCCTTCAAGTTTTTGTTAGTTAAAGAGTCAAGAAATCCCACATTAGGGGTGTTAAGATGTTCAAATGTCTATGATTGTTATAGAGGTTCATATGGAGACCAAGTATCCCAAAAAAATCGCCAAGGTTTACATAGAAGGATCTCTTAGGCCAAAATGCATATTCCCCATGTATTCAAACCCAGTAATTTCGTTGATATGCATTGCACTGAATCTAGTGCCACAGAAGTGAATGCATGTGTTTCAAGAAAAGATAAATGGAACCCTCAAGAATTTTCTATATGCATTCAAACATCCACTGGTATGATATAATCGCTTGTCTTTAACTTGAAAAATCGTAAGTAATTCATCTGGATGCAACTGTGTATTATTCTTTTACTTCCAAAAAAAATTACTTAAAATGTCAAACCTGTAGAAATATCGAGGCATAAAGAAAACTTGTAACTAAACTACATTTGGTCTTGGACGTGAGTACAAATAATTGCACAAATTTTCTGTTCTCTATTTGTCCATTTGATTACCTAAAAATCCATCATCTAAAAGTTATATGATTAATAACCAATAATAGCAGCAATTAAGATTATAAAGCATTGCTCAGTTTCTGACTGCCATCCAATATCTAAATTGTAAACATATCAGAAAGCACACTAGAGCATATTCATTTTAAAACAGGTAAAATGCTGCTGCCTTTGTCCATTTGTTTACTTACAAATCTATGAAATGCAAGTTATATGATTAACAGCCAGAAAAGTAGCAAAAGATTATAAAGCATTGCTCAATTCTGACTGCCTTCCTATTTCTGTATTGAGAACATATGAGAAAGCACAAGAGCATATTCATTTTCAAAATAGGTAAAAGGCTGTCTATGAAAGAAATTTCCACAATATGCCAACTGACAATGAATATGCAGTTCCCAACTTTGTATCCTTGCCATTTGGTTTCTCGGGATGAAATCTCCTCCCCTTTATGGAGGTTAGGGTAACCTTTTTAAATTGGTTAGAGTATGGCAGTGATCTCAGAAAATGGTGCAGAAGTACCCACCTACAAGATAACAGCAGTCTGAGGCACATGCATAAGGCAGTAATGATGGATATTCCAGTGTGGAGAAAAAACGGCTTGCCTTTGAAATTACAAAGATAAAGATTACATAAGTTAAATTTGCCTTCTAGAAGGCGGGGCCACTGGCAATAGCACATACAAATCCTGACTATAATTTACAAGAATCGTAACTTCACAAAAATGAAAACATCTCTTCTGAATCAAGCAGTATAGTGGTCAAACCTTCACCTTCACCACATTCCTGCTGAAAGCTTTATAATGGAAATTTATATTTTCATGAATTGGCTACTATTTTAAAGCTCACATAAGCCCTGCCTACAGAATGATTGCGCCCTTCAATCACAGGGTACCTATTAGTTTATATTTTGTACATATAAACTCATACTTGTGCATACAAGAAATCAAAGCCTTGCCCTCTGATGTTTGAATCGGCTTCCGTAATTTAGATCTCTCCTGAGAAACTATGGCACATTGAAAATCATAATTGTGCACATGAATACATACAGTAAGATTTGTTGGTACTACTACAATAAATCAGTACAATGAAGGCAATGATAGTTGAGTATTCTCTCAACAAGACTGCCACTTTCAGGAACCAACTTCGATGTTGCACTATTCCAGAGATGTAAAGTGAATGATTCATTCAAAATCCTATTGAAAAGCACTCCTTGCACCTCCTTGTCATATTGAGTGTCGGGTGCTGTGAAGTAGCTGCACATAAGTCAACAATCAAAAAATGCCTTAAGCACAGAAAAAATCAATTTCCACCCTCTTGGAATAGCTACAGTATGCTTGAAATTTGTTCCTATAGGCTATAGCAACATAGTGAAAATGATGCTTTGTAAAAGATTTCATGGTAATGACTTAACTTTGGCATTAAATGGCTGATTTGCACTCATTTCATTATATATAGTAAATAAATGGTACTCTTGTTAACTTTATTGTCCACTTTTGTGACTGCTAATTTCTCAGGCAAATGATGAAAAACACAGCAGCTTACATAGTTTAATGAGTAAACTAGAATCTAGCTTCACCTCAAAGTCTGAGGATTCTAGAAAAATAAAAATAAAAATAAAAGTAGTTACCTATGAAAAGATAAATGAGGCAAGCAATAATGAAAATAAACTTGCAAGTAACCAACAACAAAGATCAAAATCCTTTATCCACTGGAGGCTGCCTAAATGTTATGATAGACATGTGCCCAGTCAACTGGCCAAGTGCTAGACCCCAAAATCTCGGAAACATAAAGAAACCCAAGCACATGATCTAGGGCAAATGAACTGTTTTCTGCAACATTGTTCAACTTCAAGCCAATATTTGGTACTCATCTGTACCATCTGGAGAGCCTTTCAAATCATTCCGTATCTCCATGGTTTGGTTCATGGCTAGATCGGTTTGTGGTAGACAATCATATCCTTTCTTGGCCTTACGGTTATTTGGGGAGCTCATATACCCATTCTCATCCAAATCCAAAGGCATGAAGACTATGCTGGTAAACTGAGGCCTCCCAGCTTCTGCATCCTATTAATATTTACATCAATCACCACACTCAATCATTGAAATGTTCCTCCTTACCTTTTCCCATTTAGAGTAGAGATGAAAGAGTGGTTATGAATAGCATTCATTGGCAATTCATCCTAGTGACCTTGGTCCTCTCATCCACAGCCTCAGAGCTGAATTGACATTTTGTATAAAGCATTCTAACAAATTTCAAAGGGCACCATATTTTCCCAGATTATCTGCAGTAACTATAGTCGCTCAGCATTAGATTCCATCCTTTCCACATGAATGTTTACTCACACCAGATTTGCACTGACTGACAACCATATTCATTGAGAGAATTTTCAATTCTTTAGGAGATAGAGACATAGGAACACTTCATTTTCTAATGTCCCAATATACTTAGATCCAAGAGAGGTCCTTTAGCTTATTCAGAGACACCGGGGAAAACTTCTTTATTTTATTTTATATTCCAATTAGAGATTAATTTCAGACCTATTAGACTGAGCATATCATCTTACCACCAATTTTGAACAGAAGGGTATTTAAGTGTTTTATGGTCATTGGTAATATTGATGTAGACAACAGATCACCATTATATTGCACCTCTTCCTCCTCCTCCCATTGTTGGTTGTGCATTTAGTCCCATTAATCTATTCGTATCATTCTTGAATAGCAATAAATTTTCATTACATTTATTGATTCAATCACTATACAAATATCTTGCCAACTTCTTTATGAGAATAAATTTTTCAGTGCTTAAAATTCTCTGTGTGGAAAATCCTATATGTTTCCTGTTTGACTGTAAGGTGTACACAAGCAAAACAACCTAGGAAAAAATTGAAGCTTTCTTCAGAGCCGGCAGAACTTTACTCTATTGCCAACAAATATACATTTGAACTTTGAAGGAAACAAGAACAAGCACATGTGCACCATTCCTAGTATTTATTAAAGTAATATTTAGTTTATAATAGTCAATTGGTCTTTAGGATAGACTTTAGGAATATTCTTTATTCTTTTAGTTGTTCTTATCCTTTTGTTTTATTAGTTGTTGCTCTTATCCTTAACCGATAAGTTGTTTGTAATTCTTATTTATGGATGCTTTTGCTCCTTAGTAAGTATCAAATATCTTGGCAATCATTATGTGTTTTATATTATTTTATGGTATCAGAGCCCAAGTCAAGCCTTGGGATCGGTGAATGTGAATCATCCTCGGAACTATTGCCGGTAGTAAAGGATTGTGAATTCGCTTTCATAACACAGTGAACATGCCAAAAAATCGCCGTACGGAATATGGTACTGTATGGATTCGTGCAAGGCTTTTTAACTGATTTTTTCACAAAATCGCACATATCTTTCTAAGCAATTTTTTCTTTATAAAAATGGTGGGTTTTTGTCTCCACAAAATCGTGGAAGCATTTCAGGAGGTCATAGGGACACATTTCTTCATTTCCAAATCGTGCTTTCGCTTGAAAATCGTCTCTTTATTGAGGGCGCGTCATAGATTTGTTGAAAATGCGGGATTTCTTTGTATAAAATCATGATTTTTCTCTGTATGACAGGTTGCAATGGCGGATTCTTTCCTTCATTTGTGTTTTGCCCATAATTGCATTTTTTGTTTTGAAGAATTGCAGGTTTTGGAGGCCATGGTTGACTCCTTATATTCACGGACTTTTTCCTTAAAAATCGTGTTTCATTGAAACAATAGCGGATTTTTGATAGGAAAATCGTAGGCAGATTTATCAAAATCGTGCCATCTTTTTTCTTAAGTTTGCATGTCAAAAGGTCAAGCAAGGGTTTGGCAGATTTACCAAAAATCACACCTATCTTAGGTGGATTTTTTGTACGCCACGTCCAACAGAAGGAGTTGTAGTTTTTGGCGATTTTTGAACAAAATCGTGGGCATTTCTGAACGTCTTCCTCAAAAACATGGGCGGCCAGGGTTTTCAAACCCTTTTGTGGGCTTTTTTTTACGATTTTTTTACAAAATCATGGCTGATTTTTTTGTGCCTAGGGTTTCATCAATGCCTATGGATTTTTTTTTGGTGAAAAATTTCAACATAACAATAGAGGGTTTATTTATTTTTTCTCCATTATTACTTTGCGGGAGGGAAAATGACCTCTTTACCCAACATCATGTTGGAAGGTAGCCAACGGTTCATTGGCAAGAATTATAACACGTGGAAGTAGCGCATGCTCACGATCTTCGAGTATAGATGCCTAGAAAAGATTGTCCTCAGTACTGGCACCCGACCAGTGATTGCGAGTAAAGACCAAGACAAATTTAATGAGCAAGATAGAGAAGCCGTCATGTTGATAAAGTTACCTGTAACTGATAAAATGCTTCCGGAGGTTCAAACTATTACAATCTCTACAAAAATTTGGAAGCACTTGTGAGATTTGCACAAGACTTCAGATAAAGGTAGGGGCCTACTTCGTGAAGAATATGCTCTTTTTGATAATGATGGATGAAAAGATGTCCTTGTAGGAGCATTTACTGAAGATCAAGGACATCTGAGATCAATTATCAACCATAGGTCGGAAGATGGAAGAAGAGGTCATGGTGGTAATAATGTTGAAAAGCTTACCACGAGCCTACGAGCATTTTATTGAAACACTTAATATCACATCTACCAGTGTTGACTTCAAGTTCGAAGAGTTGTGCAATAAGCTCTTGCAACAAGACAAATGGAAGAAACAGTTTGGGAGCAGTAGTGATACACAAAGTGTGGAACATGCATTTGCAGCTAAAGACAAGGGCAAAGGCAAATGGCCATAGAAAAATGGGAATAATGAGGATACTTCGAAGAATATGAAAAATATCACGTCATTATTGTGGTAAAATGGGTCACATGAAGCATTGTAGAAAGAGGTTGGCTGAATAGAAATCCAACCAGGGACGATCTTTGCCAAAGGCTCATGTTGCAAAGTATTCTGGTGAGAAGGAATCGACCTTCTATGCATTTTGGCCAAACAACTAGCAGATCAGTCAAAAGCATCTCAACATTTCACCCACAGGAAAGATTGGTTCATGAAGTACACGGCTTGTTCAGATTCAATGATTTTCAATGGTGGTAAGTAAACAGTTGTTGGCAAAGGGAATGTGCAGATATCCTTTGGAGGGGAAAATCTCATTTTTCTCAATGTGTACTATGTGCTGGGAATGGAGCTTGATTTACTCTCTACGAGTCAGATTATGCGACATTGTCCCAATTTGGATGTCACCTTTAGCAAACATAGACGCTACATAGTTGACAAGGAGTCCAAGAAAACCATTGCAGTTGGTATCAAAGATCATGGTTTCTATCGGCTTGTTGATACTAGACAAGTTCAGAAGCATGCACTGACAGCCAATAGTGCATCTGATATCAGTACACTTTGGCATCAGCGCTATGGGCACCTCAACTTATCTTATCTCTCAATTGGATCGAGAGAATTTGGTAGAGGGATTACTTGACATTCAGCAACAAATACAAGATGTTTTTGGAGCTTGCCAAATGTAATATCCCCAATGGGATCTACCCTAAAATTTCTGATTTCTGCCCTAGATTTCTGATTTAATTTTCTGCTCTTTTCTGATTTAGTTTTCTGCTCAAACCCTAGGACTGAATTCTGATTTTTATTTTCAGAATGATAAACACATATGGGCAGCCAATAAACATATACCAAACATCCATAAAAAAATGCCAGACATATAGATATCATCAACTATGATAACAACCATGAAATTCAACCATCCAAGAGCCAAACATAGGTCCAATAAATCTGATTTCTGATTAAAGAAGTCTGCTGCTACAAAACTGAATATTTTAGACTGATTTTACATAGAACTCATGAGCTCAAATATGCCAAACATATGCCCAGATTTATGCTCCACAAATCAGATCTAAAACTAGGGTTATACATACCGAAAATATGCAAAATAGTCTTCAAACACCAAACCCTAGATGGGAGAATCCTTCCTTGGAAGTGCTTAGGGTTTGCTGCTCCAAAAATGCAAATTCGCCCTCCACAAATGGGCACTCAAGTCTACTCCAAAGTGGCGCTCCAAATTAGGGCAAAACCCTAATGCAATATGCACACAAAATGTCACAAAGATGTGCTGCTCCAAATCTGATCTTCAAATTTGAATATGCAATCAAGCTCCAAACCTCCAAATGTCTCCAATGAAGTGCAATTAGAACTCCGTTATGAGTCCTCCACAAGACGAGCTAGGTTTTCGTCCTTAGAATATAGCTCAACCTAAGTTGTGGCCAAAGAGAAGAATCTCCAAAAAAAAAATATGATATGAATTGATGATGAAATGACTCCAATTGATCTTATATTTATAGTCAATTCTTCCTCTAACTCCAACCCTAGCCAACCTTCTCTAGCTGACCTCATCTTGGCAAAAATATAATATTTTATTTGTTTGTCTCCTCCAACATGGCCGACCTCATTCTAGGCACCCAAGAAAGGTATTTTATTTTTCTTATTTTTCTTTCCTTCCTCCAAGAGGAGCGAACCACTTTAGGCATTCAATATTTCATGTTTTGACCTTTTACTTAAGTCGTCCACCTCAAAGGAAATTATTTGGATTTATTTTATTTTTCCCATGGCATTACAAAATACCCAAAATCATTTTCCATCCTTAATTTTTCTTCCTCTTGAGTCGCTCATCTCCTCGGCCATTTTATTTAATTATTTTGCCTTCACCAAATGGCTCACAAATTTAATCAATTAGGTCATTCCCTTAGGTGATCACTCGGAAAATGGTGACATTACACCAAACAGAGAAGCAAAACAAAACTCCATTTACAGACGGACAGACTTGGAGAGTCAAGAGCGTCCTTCAGCTGGTTCATGTAGACATTTGTGGACCAATGATCACAACATCGATCACTGGTGCCAAGTATTTTCTTTTGTTTGTAGATGATTTTAGTAGAAAAATGTGGGTGTATTTTTTGAAGTCAAAATTAGATGTGTTTAAGGAATTTCAAAAGTTCAAAGCATTAGTAGAGAAAGAGTTTGGTTGTGCATTAATCACTCTTAGATCTGATAATGGAGGTGAATTCTATTCAAATGAATTCAATGACTTGTGCTAAACACGATATAAAACGGCAATTTACAAAACCCTATACTACACAGCACAATGGAGTAGTTGAGCGAAGGAATCGTACTATTATGAAGATGACTCGGTGTATGACGGAGAATACAAGTGTTCCCAAGAAGTTTTGGGTTGAGGCAGTCTATATTGCAATTTATTTACTCAATAGGTCTTCAACACAGGTAGTGAAGGAGAAGACCCCAAAGGAAGCTTGGTCTGGGAGGAAACCAAAAATTAGTCATCTTAAGGTTTTTGGTTCCTTTGCATATACTTGGATTCCAAATGCAAAGTGAACCAAGTTAGGCCCTAAGAGTGAGAAGTCAATGCTTACAGGGTACGGTGACAATCATAAAGCCTACAGGATGATTGATGTTTTTCAGCAGAGATGTTGCAGTTGATGAGGAAACTGGGCCTTTCCATCTTTCTTCAGAGATCAAGATTATTGAAGACCAGCCTGTTAAGGCTAAGGATTTAGGTGTTCAACTTCACAAAGCTCCACTTTAAGCGGGGGGGGGGGATCATATTGGAGGAGGCATCTTAAATAACAAGGAAATCGATGCCAATGTAAAGTTTATTAATCATGTTTGAATATTACAAAAGGACGTAAGGAAACAGCAAGAAAGTACGTGGAGATTAAGAGGAAGTAGCGCTTCCTATGTTTTTGTCTTATAGTGAGCTAAGGTGGGGCCGCCTCATCATGAATTAGTGAGGGCCGATCTCTTTGGAGGCAATTTCTGTTTGAATTAAACTTTATGCTAGCTGATCGTATAGTTTGATGGGTGTTTTCAATTCAGTTCTAAGTTTGCAGTGTTATAGGTAGTTTGAATGGTGTTTCAATGTGTTTGGGGGGCGATTCTAAGTATGAGGAGTCTCCTGTGAACGTAAATGTACTTGAATTTATTGATGATAACCTAGATTAGCATTCAGATGACATAGAAACCGGCAGCCCAAGTCATGGTGACAACAGTGATTTGGATGGAGAGGTTCCTAAGAAGAGACCAAAGTGTTGGGAAAGCACCATTGGTGATGTTCGAGTAAGTGAAATGATCAAGGGCAGATCATCAAGAGGTAAGAGCAAGCATAACATAGTTAACTTTGCTCTAATGGATAAACATTCAGGTAGTTTATGAACCCTAGGTGTTTGAGGAGGCAAAAGGAAAACCTGAATGGGAAAAGGCCATGCCCACCAAACATGAAAGTCTTATGAAAAATAAGACTTGGGATCTCTCAGATCTTCCACCAGGGAAGAAACCTATTGGTTGCAAATGGTGTACAAAGTCAAGTACCAAGCAGATGGTACTCTTGACAAGTACAAAGCTCGGTTGGCAGTAAAAGAGTTCTCACAAAGAGAAGGCATTGACTATGAAAATACCTTTGCTCCTATAGCAAAGATGAGCACCATCGATTTAGTTCTAGCCATGGTAGCTCAATTTGGCTAGAAAGTCCATCGAATGGACATAAAAAGTGCCTTCCTCAATGGCAACTTGGAGGAAGAAGTGTACATGTCTCAATAGGTCTTCAACACAGGTAGTGAAGGAGAAGACCCCAAAGGAAGCTTGGTCTGGGAGGAAACCAAAAATTAGTCATCTTAAGGTTTTTGGTTCCTTTGCATATACTTGGATTCCAAATGCAAAGTGAACCAAGTTAGGCCCTAAGAGTGAGAAGTCAATGCTTACAGGGTACGGTGACAATCATAAAGCCTACAGGATGATTGATGTTTTTCAGCAGAGATGTTGCAGTTGATGAGGAAACTGGGCCTTTCCATCTTTCTTCAGAGATCAAGATTATTGAAGACCAGCCTGTTAAGGCTAAGGATTTAGGTGTTCAACTTCACAAAGCTCCACTTTAAGCGGGGGGGGGGGATCATATTGGAGGAGGCATCTTAAATAACAAGGAAATCGATGCCAATGTAAAGTTTATTAATCATGTTTGAATATTACAAAAGGACGTAAGGAAACAGCAAGAAAGTACGTGGAGATTAAGAGGAAGTAGCGCTTCCTATGTTTTTGTCTTATAGTGAGCTAAGGTGGGGCCGCCTCATCATGAATTAGTGAGGGCCGATCTCTTTGGAGGCAATTTCTGTTTGAATTAAACTTTATGCTAGCTGATCGTATAGTTTGATGGGTGTTTTCAATTCAGTTCTAAGTTTGCAGTGTTATAGGTAGTTTGAATGGTGTTTCAATGTGTTTGGGGGGCGATTCTAAGTATGAGGAGTCTCCTGTGAACGTAAATGTACTTGAATTTATTGATGATAACCTAGATTAGCATTCAGATGACATAGAAACCGGCAGCCCAAGTCATGGTGACAACAGTGATTTGGATGGAGAGGTTCCTAAGAAGAGACCAAAGTGTTGGGAAAGCACCATTGGTGATGTTCGAGTAAGTGAAATGATCAAGGGCAGATCATCAAGAGGTAAGAGCAAGCATAACATAGTTAACTTTGCTCTAATGGATAAACATTCAGGTAGTTTATGAACCCTAGGTGTTTGAGGAGGCAAAAGGAAAACCTGAATGGGAAAAGGCCATGCCCACCAAACATGAAAGTCTTATGAAAAATAAGACTTGGGATCTCTCAGATCTTCCACCAGGGAAGAAACCTATTGGTTGCAAATGGTGTACAAAGTCAAGTACCAAGCAGATGGTACTCTTGACAAGTACAAAGCTCGGTTGGCAGTAAAAGAGTTCTCACAAAGAGAAGGCATTGACTATGAAAATACCTTTGCTCCTATAGCAAAGATGAGCACCATCGATTTAGTTCTAGCCATGGTAGCTCAATTTGGCTAGAAAGTCCATCGAATGGACATAAAAAGTGCCTTCCTCAATGGCAACTTGGAGGAAGAAGTGTACATGTCTCAGCCTCAAGGTTTTCAGGTTGTAGGAAAGGAGCATCTTGTATGCAGACTAAAGAAAGCTCTAATGGCCTGAAGTAGGCACCCAAGGCATGGTACATCAAAATTGATAGGTATTTGGTTGAATAGGGATTCCAGTGGAGTTCTTCAGATTCAAATATGTGCGTCAAAAGCATAGGCAATGAGATCATTCTATTGGTCATTTATGTAGATGATATCATTATTGCAAATAGTGAGGCACATTTGATTGAACAAATTAAATGTAATTTAAATAAAGCTTTTGAAATGAATATGGGATTGATAGCACAATTTGGAGAAGATTGTTTGATAGCATTAAGGAGGATAGAAAATCTACAACTTCTTGTTGTATTAGAGTGGTGCAGCAGAAGCATGGTGAAGAGTTTTTTTAGATTGATTTGGGATCCTAGTATTTGTAGATCAATTGGAAGGAGTTGGAATGTTGAGTTTGCATTGCTTGAGGACGAGCAATTTTAGGGAGGGAGGACTTGTAATGTCCCTTTTTGGAACCATTCCAACAATCTTGGAAACCTCCAAGATTCTTGGAGAATTACATCATCCTTGGAGAGCACCAACTTTCTTTGGACGAAGTTATGTACTGTAGACCATTGGTTGCAAAGTTACGTACTTCAGACCATTGGTTGCGAAGTTATGTACTGCAGATCATTAGTTGCGAAGTTATGTACTGTAGAGCGTAAGTTGGGAAGTTATATTCTCCAGTACATAGTATAAGTTAAATAATTATTTTAAGTTGTCAAAAAGTAACTTTATTTATATTTCTATTTGACAGCTTAATTATTTAAAAGGGTACTTTAAGTTGTGCAATTAAGTGGTGCTAGGCACAAGGGGACAAAAGGGGGACTTCTGCACACAATAAAATGTTATATTTTATTATTTTGAGAATATGGAGGGACAAGGGAAATTAATATTTTAATCCCTCAGAATGATATAAAAGGACTTGAGCTCAAAAAGAGGGTTAGACTGAATATTGTTATTTGCTTTGCTGTGAGTGAGAACCTGAGTTTCTCCATATTTCTTGAGAACAAAAAACCTCTAGAAATACCAGTTTCGAGAACAAAAACTCTCTTAGCTGGATTTGGCGATTTCATCATGAAGTCACATTTGTGTTGCAAGTGGAGTTTTGATAAGTCTGCTAATATGTCAGGTGTTTTTGATGTTTTCTAAGGGATTGTTGGAGATTTTGATTTATATTCTGATGATAGTTTTTGCAGTGGATGTTTGTTTTGTTGTTGTCTCAGTGTTTAATCATGGTTTATAAGGCATGAAGTTCATACCCTGTTGCAAAGGCCGTGCCATTTCTTTGTGCCAAGCGTTGATTCTACGAGGTTGAAGACTATGTTTTCCATGACCCGCATGCTCTAAGAAGAAGCTAGCATTTTTGAAGTATTTTGTTGGGACTGAAGTGTATTGTTTTTTTTCTGAAGTGTCATACCCATTTTCTGGAGTTTAGTCCCTTACTAGTTGCTGGGCATTTGAATTAATTTTAGCATTGGAGTCTACACATCATGTCGCACTTCTAATTCACAAAGATTGACGTTGGGAAAATATGGAAGTCAATTTCATTTTAGTGGGGGCGCATCATATTGGAGGAGGCATCTTAAATAACAAGGAAATCGATGCCAATGTAAAGTTTATTAATCATGTTTGAATATTACAAAAGGAAGTAAGGAAATAGCAAGAAAGTACGTGGAGATTAAGAGGAAGTAGCGCTTCCTATGTTTTTGTCTTATAGTGAGCTAAGGTGGGGCCGCCTCATCATGAATTAGTGAGGGCCGATCTCTTTGGAGGCAATTTCTGTTTGAATTAAACTTTATGCTAGCTGATCGTATAGTTTGATGGGTGTTTTCAATAGTGTTTTCAGTTCAGTTCTAAGTTTGCAGTGTTATAGGTAGTTTCAATGGTGTTTCAATGTGTTTTGGCTTTCTTCATCAACTTGCAACGGTTTGCTTACTAGCTTTGTAAGCACGAATTTCTCATGATTTTATGTGCAATATTGTGTTGCAGCAATCTAATTTTTAATAGAATATTTCAGTTGTTGCAGCCATTTGCTTGCAAATTTATCTTATTGTAATGCATTATAAGCTTGTTTATAACCCTGGATGGTAGTACTGCCGGAGGCTCTTCATTGTATGCATTTTACATATTGTAAAACTGGATGGTTTACCGCTAGTTGGTATAGCATTCAATTCTAGTCCATTTGGCATTGAACAAGCTTGCTTGCCATCGACCATTTTGGTCTAATCAAGCTTCAACATTCCGCCAGTGGCTTGCATGCTTGCACACTCCGCTGAATAAGTGTAGATAAGGATGGATCAGCTGCCTTGTGTGCTTTATTTTGTATTGCAACAAGCATACTCTGCTGAAGAAGTGTAAATAAGGTCAGCTTGCCGCCTTGTGTGTTTCATTTTGTATTGCATCAAGCACACTTTGCTGAAGAAGTGTAGATAGGGTCGGCTTGTTGCCTTGTGTGCTTTGGTTGGCTTCACCTAATGTTTGCATTCATCTTAGATAGTTGTGTGGTCCAAAGCACTGTATGCTCTCAACTTGCCCACACTGGGATCTTGGTGATCGGAAAGTGTTCAGATATTGCATTTGCATTTTCTTATTGCAAAATAAAAAAAATTTGGGTGTGCTTATTACAAAGTCATGCATATACTCAACAAAATCCTTTTCTATAGAACTTTGTCTTCCAAAATCAGTTGTACTTCTCAACTCACGTACCCCTCTAGGGCTGTAACCATACACAATTTGAAGAGGACTCTTCATTGTACTCCTCTTGATTGAGTTGCATGCAAACTCAACTTGTGCCAATGTAGTATCCCATAAATTTGGTTTCTTTCCAACTATCATCTCAACAAATTTCCAAGGTTTCTATTGACAACCTCTATTTGTCCATCCATTTGCGGATAATATGTTGAACTAGAACTCAACTTAGTGTCCGTCTTTTTCCACAAAGTACAGCAAAAAAGGCCCACAAATTTTGTACCCCTATCCGAGACAATGCTCTTTGGTAACTTATGTAATCTTGCTACTTCTCTAAAGAATAATATAGCAAAATGAGTGGATTCACTCGACTGCTTGCAAGGTATAAAGTGTGCCATTGCAATGTCCCTTTTTTGATCCATTCCAACACTCTTGGAAAGCTCCAAGATTCTTGGAGAACTCCATCATCCTTGGAGAGCACCAACTTTCTATGGACAGAAGACCTGTGCATTTAAGGAGTTGGGCGAACTTATATACTGTAGTACATACCATAAGTTGGGCAAAGTTATATGTTGCAGTACATACCATAAGTTAATAAATTAACTTAAGTTGCCAAAAGTAACTTTATTTTATTAAAGCAACTTATATTATATTATTAAAAAGTGTTTTTAGAAGATGACCTAAAGTGACTTTATAAAGTGTCAATAGGCGTGGGGGTACAAAAATGATTGTATAAAGGACACTTTTAGGGTTCGAGTGGCAAAATAAGAGAAAAAGAAAATAAATTAAAATATTTTCCCTCAAAAAGTTATAAAAGGAGTTGTGCATTGGAATAGGTTACGAATTGGATAAACCAAAACCCCTGATATTAAGATTGAACTTTGTTCATCTTTTCTTTGCCTTAGGACGAAAACCCTATTGGCAAGAATGATTTTGAGGACAAAACCCCTCCTAGTCATTTGAGAAATTCCATCCAGGGATTTCCTTTGAGTTAAATGATTTGTTTTAGTTGTTGTTTGTGTGAAGTTTCAGTTTTCAGATATTTGGATTTTAGTTGTGGTTTTCAGTATTTTGGGTTTGCAGAGATTTTTCAGGTTTGCAGTGTTTCAGATACGATGTGGATTTGTAATTTTCTTGATTTCACTTTATCATGGGTGCAATATATTCCAAAAAATACAAAAAATATATAGCAGCATGTTGTTCCAGAATTCCTGAGTTGTGTATCATTTTTGTATTATTTCCAAAATTAAATATTTTTCAGTTGGTGTGATTTTCAATTTGAAGGATATTTGAATATTTGTTTACAAAACTAATCCAATTATACCCAGCTAGGAAAGAGATTATCCTAGCAATTGCAAGCTATAGCTTTGCATGTACCCAGCCATACCAATTTGGAGCTATTTCTAAGTAAAGTTGGCCATACATATTAGATTGTTTGCTGCTGTTGTCCGTACACATCTACTAGCCATATTTTTGAAGAAGAGTAATAGTAAAAATTTATTTCTAAGAGTGTAACTTGCTGGGTGCTGATTTGTATGTAATAAGCTTTGTTTTATTGCCTTATCATTGTCTTAAGGATCCATACAAAACAAGGAATGCTGATTAAAGTGTCGTACATTTTCTAAGGGGAAGCACTTAGTAAAAGACAAATATTATTGTTTTGTGAATTTTGCCTCAGCTGCTCCATATTATTGGCTATTTCTAATATTCCTTGGACCGTATGACTTCTTAAGTGCTAGCTGCCCAACTCTTGCTAGCCCTACAAGTCTTTGAAGGGAGATTTCAACAATTTGAAGAAATCGTACTTTTCTGAAAGGACAGTTTCTGAGTATATTTTGATGTTGTATTAAGTTTGATCCAATATACTGCTGGTATAGAGTGTGCTGATAACTATTTTGTACTTACAGCCCTGAAGTTATTGTCAACTAATGTGTTCATTTCTGGGTGATTTCCTGAGCTGCAACAGCAGTATGACAGCACCATAACAGCAGAAATCAAAAGCATTAGTAGAGTTATTTGGAGCAGCATATTATTCCAATTCAGCCATATCATATGATTCTACAACTGGTCTCTCAATCCAAGTATTTATTTTATGTGTTTTCAGTTTGCTTGCCAACTATTGATGAAATGTCTACTTTCAACATGTTGGATAAATGTTTGAAATAATTCTTGGATTTGGTAAAAATTGCTTATCTTTCATCATTGTAACCACTAGATAGTTTACCGCCAGTATTTGAGATTTCAAAGATTCTGGACAGTTTACCGCCGGATCCTAGTTCTTTCATTGTGATAGATCTTGTTCAGTTCCTCTGTGGGATCCTATCTTTACTTTCAGTACTCTATGCCATTTGGCGTGTATCAGAATCGGGTGAACTAATCCGCCATTTTAGTGTTGACGCAATTTCGCTTGCATTCAGCCAATTTGGCATGATCAAACTTTGCATTCACTATCAGCCAATTTGGCTTGATTGGTTCCATGTCTCTGTTTATATTGTAAGTTGGTTAGCTTGCCGCCAACACCTTTCAGTTATTTCCACTATCGTCATTCTAATCTTTGTATGCTCTCACCTTGCCCACATCGGGAACTTGGTGATTAAAAAGAGTTAGAATTTGAGTGATTGAAAAATTTTATATGGATTTGAGCTAATGGTTCTGCAAGGGATACTACAACTATCTTCAAAAATCTATCTACAACAACAAAATTTGAATCATTACCTCTTTGATTTCTTGGAAGCCAAAGAACAAAGCCCATACTTACATCTTCCCATGGTCTCTCCAGTGTAAGCAATGGCCAATACAAACCTATATTTTGGGTCATGTCCCGATATTAAAGCATTGTTTAAATTAAAGATTTAAACATCATGATGAAAGTCGATTTCGTAAAATACCAATTCGGATGATGGAAATAATTACGTATATTATTAATATATATTATTATTAAATAATATTAAAATAATATTATATGAATATTTTAACAACAAATATTATTATATTAATATAATTACAAATATAAATATCGACAATATAAATATTATTAATATAAATATAAATATTATTAAAATCTAATATAATATATTTATTTAATTAAATATATTAAAAATATAATTATTAGTACAAATATAAATATTATATTATTATTATAATTATAATAATTATTAAATATAATATATAATACATATTATATAAATATAAATATCAATATAAATATAGATATATATGATATAGTATATAAAATAAATATTAATAATAAATATATTATAAAGACAAATACCATATAAATATGAATATAAATTAATATCATACTATGGTTTGTGAGCGGTCATCATGAATAAGACCAAGATATTAATAAACATGACTAAGCCAAAGTTTATAATAAAAACAAAATAAACTAAACTCCCTTAAAGAAGCGATGAAGAAAGTCTAAAGGCAACACAAGAATCCACTAAGCAGTGATTTAAATAAAGGGTGAACATTATTAAAATTACAAACTAAAGCCAGCAGTTATTGGCTCTTAAATTAAGATGTTAATATTTGGTAATCGCTCCACAAAAGGCATCTCCTTAAAGGTGACGATTATTGAAGGGTTACCGATTAAGATATAAGAAAGGAACATGGCATCATCGATCAAGATATATCATATCCAACAGACTTGTATCTTAAACATTGTATCAATCAATTGGCAGATTAGAACATATATGAATCCACGCATCAAAGGAGTAGTATCATAATCAGAGATACATAGATTCTATCATCATATACAGGGATTTAATCTCATCAAGTTCTCACCATCGAAAGATATATCAACACTTACAGCAGACTTATATCATAGCAAGCACATCAATCATATACAGACCGGAGAAAGGGAAACATCAGATCAGCATACTTTCAGATACTTCCAGCAAGCAGTGGTATTACTGCATAATTAAACTAACTACATCATACGGTCGATCATTATATTACAGAGACCAATATATATTAAGCAAGGTCAGCCCGAAGAACATATAATATCTAAATCCAGCAAACTCATACTAAGTCATTCTTGTGTGCAAGGAAAAAAATAAGGATCTTCTTATGAGGGACATTACATTTTGACTTTCCCTTGGCATGTTGACAAACTTTGCAATTTTGCATTACATTCTTCGCATCTACACTCATCCTTGGCCAATAATAACTCACACAGCTGTACCAATGTTCTGTCCACCCAAAATGTCCAACTAGACCTCCACTATGCTTCTCTCTCACCAAATTCTCCCTCATTGAACCATGAGATATTGACAAATGTTGTCCTTTTAAACAATAGATCCTCTTGAATGAAATAATCTAACCATGGAGTTCTATTCATGTCCATTGGGTTCTTGAAGCTTGTTCCTGTAGTGTCTTTCTCTCCTTTTGTAGCCTCAATAATTCTCACCACTCCCCAGCCTTTCTCAATTCCATAGGCAAAAACAAAATTTTTGAACTCCTTTGTCTTGATGAATTCATTATTACTTAATAATGCATGACGCTTCCTCAACCTTTGGTCTCGGAGTTTCTTGAATGTAAGGAGCCTGAACGATTTCCATCTCAAATTGGAGCTCCTATGGTACAACTTGCTCTTGGCCTTGTTGGTAAATTCCCTCAACAACATCTTCTACCTCAATAGCAACATGTTCCCTAACTCCATCCATAGATCCTTGCTTTGGCTCTATGGAGGCCACAATTTCTTTGGCAATCACCACTAGAACCTCCTCACTGTCCTCTTCCTCCTCAATTAGCTAATTCTTGTCTTTCCTTCCTTAAAAGATACAGATACCTGTATGGATCACTTATTATTCCACCTACCCTCTCAATGGGGTTGTTTATTTCAGCTAATGCCCAAGGGTTATCAGGATTTTCCCTTTTTATCTTGGCCTCTACAGCATGGAATTTGCTCCATACCCACGTTTTGTCTACAAATTTCTGATGGTTTATACAATTTTTGGTCAGGTCCTAATTTAGATAGGTCATGGGCATACCCACTCCTCCTGCATGTGGCAATTTCTTTGGCGTCGATAAAGCATCTATGGTCATGCCTCTTGTAATCTCCATTTGTTGTACAAAATTGTTGCAAAATTGGGTGCTCAAAAGTGACATCACAAATTAAAGAAAGACAAGTTCAAGAGCGTCTACTTTCCCACTTCCCTAAAATCTTCATCAACTGACTCAAGCTCCCTAATCAAATCCAAATTTATTATCCTAATTGATACATGCAAGGGCAATTCATATTGATCCATAGGCTTTGATATATGTGCAATCTAGATGTAGCCACCAGTCAGCCCACTTGTGGCCAATATCACTTGGAATAGTGTCCTAATGAAACCTCAACATTTTCAATGAAGTTGCCCCTAGTCTACCTCTATCATGTCCAAAAATGAGTTTGTATAATGGGCTGCCAAAGTAATCTTGAAACGTGGCATACTCTACCCTATTATTGTGTTGATCCATATGTATGCTCCATAATTGCACAAACTTCTCTATAACCTTCTAGATAATAACATCCTTGGTGAATTTATGCACTTCATGCTTCTTTAGTAACACTTTGGCATGTTTGTACAAATACATTACGGCACAAGAAAGAGTAATTCTTGAAGTTGTAGGGGTCTTGGCCTTTCTTGTAATCTGTCAATTCCTAGTCAATTAACTTAGATAAAAGTGGCCCATAGTCATACAAAACTAGCTTATGGGCATACAAAATGTCACAAATAAAAACAGATATAGACTAAACCATAATCCAATCATTGTCACTAACAACCACTTGATAGAAACATGAGAGGGTTGTCTGGAAGTAATTCTTGAGCATTACTACATCAAATTACTCTACCGCATCAACATACATGCTCCTCAAAATATCAGCTGATAAAGCCTATTGTCTTGATAATACACGTCTTTGTAACTCCATTCTTGTACAAGTGTTTGTTGTAATTGTACCTCATTCTCAAGCCCCTTTAATGCAAAATTTTAAAATTATCTCTATCTAAGCAATTCTTTTTAAATCTGTTTGATCAGTTCCAAACTTATTAGAGACCAATAAACCCAAATGTGGCCAAGATCACATGGAATGGTGCATTAATGAGGCCTCAACATTTTCATTGAAGTTGACCCTAGTTTGGCTCTATCATGTCCAAAAATGAGTTTGTACAATGGGTTGACAAACTAATCTTCAAACATAGCATACTTTGCTCTATGTAAGATGCTACCCCAATTTTTCTTTTAAATGATAAACATGGATATGACAGTGTTAGCATCAATTGCACAAAACCAACTAAATGCCTCACACTTTCTGATCACCCAGATCCTAGGATGGGCAAGGTGAGAGCATACAGTGATGTTGGCTTACAATGAACAACAATGCAACACAAATATTCAATTCATCCGCTGGGGCGGGCATCCACGAATCGTGGGAATTCACCACTTTTCAGTGGGTAAAGAACAAGAAAGAAATATTACAATGCCATCCACTTATTCAGTGGGAATACTCCACTTTTCCAGTGGGTAAAAAAAATAAAACAAAGATTTATTCTCCACACTGGTGGTAAACCATCCAGGGGTCCTTATGTGTTATTTGCATGAATATAAAATTTACAAGGAAATCATCCATCTTCATTTAACACATGATTAGCTTGATCGTAATTACCCTTGATGCTTCATTGATGGAGAATTGCCCTGCAGTTTGAAGAATCTATAGAACATCAACAACTGATAATAGATGCAAATTCTGATCCAACAGGCTGATCACTGAATTATAACTCTGCAGGGTGATATGCACATGTACGGCAAGCATGAAAGAATGGGAAAACATAGAAGATTGATGAGACACAACTATGAGTCAATCCTTTGATACAAACTAATTTTCCTGATCACAATAAACAATTCTGGGCAGTTCCAAACTGATAATAATATCATCCTAACTCACAGCAAATCAAAATCCACTGGCATGGCCGTACTGCCTGGAAATAGTATAGCATTCATATAAAACTCAACACAACATTAAAATCCATGAAATTACTCTTAAAAGACTTGTCTAGAGGAAGCAAACACATTGCCAATAACAAAGGTTCCAATAACATCAACAATAATTAATCATGATCATTGATTGCCCTCAACAGTGTACGACCAAGGAAATGTACGGTTGTTTCCAGAATTTGCAAATCAGCATCAAATCACTTCATTGCACTTGCAATGCAGAAGTCTAAGGCAAATAATAACTATGCAATTGATAAAGATCCAAAAACTCCAGCTTATATTTCTTATTGAACATTAATGCTTACAGCAGGTGTACGCCCTGATATGTACAGCCAAGGCAAGAATTAAATCAAAACACACAAACAACTCCAAAATCACAACAAAATTCATAGAAATCCATCATATTTCACTCCAAAACTGATCACAATAATTGAACTTCACAAAATCTTATGAATCCATTTAAGCTCCATGGCAAACTTTGTATGAGCTTGCTCCCAATCCACCTTCAACACAATGGTGATTCCTGTATGAAATCACATCAAACCTCAAGAGGGTTTTTGTCCTCAAGAGCATTCCAGAAGAGGGTTTTCGTCCTCGAGAATATGGAAGAACACGCAGGTTCAATCCAGTAGAGTAACAATACAAATCCAAGCATCTCCAAACAATGAGCCCATCTCTTCCTTTTATAACTTTTTGAGGGAAATAAAATATTATTTCCTCTATCCCTTCATATTTCTCTTCAAAAGTATAAAAAATAATTCATTATGTGTGCATAACTTAAAGTCACCTTTTTAATTAAAAGCTCCCTTTAGCTCAAAAGACCCCTTTATCAAAATAAAGGAAATATTTGATTCACAAGGCCCCAATATGATGCATCCATGATTTAGAGCTTTTCATCCCCTTTCCAACGAGCTATAACACTTAAGTGTTAAATGAACATTTCCCAACCTTTTTAACTTAAATGCAATAATTAATTGTTTAGCTCATTAAATCAACTGATTTTACGAGAAATCCCAAATATCACCAAACTGCAAAATTAAGCATACCAACATACTCCATGATGTTTGGGAAGATGAATGATGCCTTCCGGGTGACTTTCTAAAAATAGACGGCTTCTCCAAGAATCTTGGAGAGCAAATTGGGAACCCGATCAAACATCAGAAAACATCACTGCGATCCTGAACACCATCTGAGCTCAAAGCCAAAGAGAATTAATCCATTTTCCAGAAGGAAACCCACTTTTATAATTAATATTACACTAAGTTGCAATAATTAAATATAACCTTAGGCAACCTTAGTGAAATATTAATTAATTATTATAATAATAGTCCCAAGCCAAAATAAGCACTAGAAATGCACTGATAAATAATTTCAACCAATTCTTGATGAAATGAAGACTTGAGACACACACAACTGCTCTGCAAATAGAACCACGACCACTCCGAGAACTTTGGAGTTCTTCCGACATGTCGGATAGCCCTCACAAGAATACGAACAAGCATAATGCACGCAATAATCAATGCGCTAAAAATGGAACATTACACTCTATTATTGTGCTAATCCATATGTATGCTCCATAATAACAAAGGCTACTCTATAACCTTTTAGATAATAGCATCTTTGGTGAATTTATGCACCTCATGCTTCTTCGGTCACATTTTAGCATGATTGTACAAATACATAAGGCACAAGAAAGTAATTCTTGAAGTTGTGAGGGGCCTGGCATTTCTTGTAATCTATCAATTACTAGTCAATTAACTTACATAATAAGTGTCCCATAGTCATGTAAAGCTAGGTAATGATTAGACAAAATATTAGAGCTATAAACATATGTAGGCTAATCCACAGTTCGATCATTATCACTCCCATAGTTTGAAAACGTGTACTTGGCACAAACTTGGTAGCCCAAAATTTTGACTTGGACATGGGACGGACTCAACAAAAAATGCAATAAAAAAAACATAATTACACAAAAAATAGAAATTAAAATCATTTAGAGAATACAAAAGTCTATACACGTCATATGACCCTCAAATGCTCAAAATTTGAAATTTCAAAGTTTCAAAGTCAAACAATACATTGTATTACAACAAAATAAAAAATAATAATTGTATAACAGCACTATATCTATTTACGTGTGTCAAAAAATAGCCAAACACAATCTACATCCTCCTCTTCCCCCTCCTAGTGTAAACTTTTTGGACTGCAAACTAGAAGGTAAGTCAATATCAAAATAAGGACAGATTGTTTTCTCAAAAATGTCTTCGTTTTCCTCCAATGCATTGTTGCTTCTGTTGCTGTTCTCTCCAAGCCAGCAATATTTCCATCAATAAAAATGATATCATTGTGTTGTTCTTCAATAGTCCAATCAACAAATGGATCGATGCCATCCAAGTTTATAGCATCATGAGGACCCTCCACCTTCATGGTTCAAAGGGGAAGGTTGTACTAGACAAAGACAAGGTCATTGAAGCGCTCCTAGGCTAACCTGTTTCTCCTCTTCATGTGGATGTTCTCAAATAAGCTCCAATTGTGTTCACACCCAGAAGCACTACAAGGCTAGGACAAAACATGGATAGCTAGCCTTTGAAGATTTGGTGTGTGAGCACCATAATTCTCCCACCACAAATTTATAAATAGAACATTTTAAAAAATATAAGAACTAAGTAAAAAATTTAGAACTTGTGTTCAAACTTTCAAGTTTATACTTTCTACTTTCTAGTATTAGATAAAAATTAAATAAATATATTTTACCTAGATATTGATTTTCTCTCCTTAATGGCTTCAATTGAAGCAAAAAGCCTCCCCTTCACGTCCTTGTAGATCTCCAACTCGTCAAGAATTATGTCTCTAATCTTATCATCCGGTACCATCCTATATATGCATAAAACAACACATGCCATGAGCTCATCAACCCTAAATGTATCAAAGAAGTAGAACATTGAATTTAGGTAGAAGGCCAAGGCTTATGTCAACTAGTGGAATTGGTTTGTCCATCTGCAATGAACGATGCACCAAATGATCTCATATTTTCTTTTGTTTCCACCATCGTAATGCGATTTGCCTCTTTGGCCCTATCCATGGGCCTCACAGAGGTAACCCATCAATATGCCATCACCATCCACCAAATGCAGAACCTTGACCAAAGGTTCTATCACCTAAAAAGTTGAAAATAAATTTCTAATTATTACACAATTAACTAAAAACAAATTACAAAAAAACAAAACAAATAGATAAATTCCCTACAAAATTTATGTTTGTAATTGTTACTTACCCTGAATAACTCCTTTGCATTTTTTATGAACAACTCATCAAAAACTGTTCTTGCAGCCTTCTCCCCTTCCGCTACTTTGGAGCATGAAGACTACATACAAGCATTGCTCACAAGCATCTGCTTGAGAGAAGGAATTGTGGCTACAATGCTCTACAAGGTAGTGAGGAAGTTGGTGGCAAATCATGTCACCCTGATCACATAAGCACCTTGCCATTCATGTGATCTCTCATCAAAGAAAGGACCCAAGTATCATTGTAGATACATTTGGGAACTTGCCTAGTGTCTTCAACCACCCTTTTGACCCATCCAATCTTCCCAATGTCCTCTAACATCAAATCCAAGCAATGTGCAACACAAGGAGTCAAGATATAGTGGTTTCCCCATGGCTACATATGTTGTTGTGTTGTCCATGACAATTTGGATAACATTCTCAACCCCAACCTCTTGGATCACCTTGTCCAATAGATAGCACAAAGTCAGCATTTTTGACTTCATGCAAGGCATCTACGGACTTCAAGAACACCAATGTGCCACTCAAAAGTTAAGAAGAGTCCTATAACGACCATTTGCTCATCCATCTGATGAGATGTTGTAGCCCTTTCTCTACCGTACTTTCTTTTGATCATCAACCACAAACCATGTATTTTTAACAGTTCCCTCTAGCAATGGCCTGCTCAAATCCTTAGCCATTGGAGTCTTAAGCCCCTTACTAGCAACTGTCAATGCATTTACCAACCCTTCCCAATATGAGTTCACCACATTCAAGGGTAAATTATTATAGTACCAAATATTTGTTGTTGCCATCCTAGCCTCATGGTGTTCTTTTTCATTCCAAGCGGTACCTTAAAAGTGAATGTTGTGGGCCTATAACATTGTGAGGAATAAAGAAATTGGGTGAAGAAGGAAGACACCTAGAACTCTCAAGAATCTCATTGGTAGAGGAAAGCGGATGATGAATGTGTGAGGCAACAAAGGAATATGTAGATAAAATGAAATTGGCATTCATCACCGTTGCAATTGCTTCCCTTCTCCTCTTCCTTTCCATTTTTTCATACCAAAACTAGTAATTAGGGCATCCATTTGCTTCATTACCTCTTCGAGCACACTATGACAAACCCTCACATCATGTCCAAGTACCTGAGCAAGGTGATATTTTAATCTATTGATTCCTCTTGTTATAAGAAGCCAGCAAAAATTATAGTGGACCTTGCCCTTAGCATCTCCCAAAGTCCCACGCTTCCATGAAAGGTCATTCCTGCCACTGCTTTATATTGAATTTGTTATTGCTGATTTTAACATAGAAAAAGAAATCAGCAGGGTTTCAACAAAAATCAGAAGGGTTTCGAAAAAAATTGTCATGGCAAACATTTATAAAATAAAATAGAAGGAAACAATATGGTATGGTTAGGAATGAGGTGGGGCGAATGGACAGCATCAACCCTAGGTTTTTAGCATTTGTCATTTCAAATTCAAAAAAAAGAAAAATAGATACATACCTTTGTAAAAACACTCCAAACTCATTGAATCGTCAAATGTGCCTTCAAAAAGCATTCCAAACTCTTCTCTCTGGTTGCTTTGTCACCTTCCTACAAATCTACAACTCTATTGATCGAAAAGAAAGACAAAAATGACTGAAAACTAACTGGGCATGTGCATTGTAATGTCCCTTCTAGCAAGCCCAAATTGTTCTCAACCTTGCACAATTTCATCTCACAAAAAGAGAACATTAGTACTCCAAATTTTATGTTTCATATCCTAATTAATATAAATCCATATCACATAATTCATATTCATAGTCATATTCTTATTCATGTTAGTCATAATCAGATTCATATTATCCATAGTCATATTGTTCATAATCATATTCATATTCACATTCATATTCATATTTTATTCATATCCATTTTCATACTCATACTCATTTTCATAGGCCTCAAGTGCTATCCTCGGAAGGATCATATGTCGCCCTATCATTAATCTATCTCTAACTCCATAGGCATGGTTCGTTAAGGAGACACTAACCATCCCATATGAAGGCCCGATGGCTTCCCACCTCACCAATCGGCTCCAAAGACTTCCCACCTCATCTTGGAGAGTCACCTACTGTAGGGCACAAATCACATTGATGAGCTCATCATACCATAGGCCCAAGGCTTCACCTCACACCCAGAGGTATTTTGACACTTGGCCCAAGAGACTTTGCCTCACACCCGGAGGTACTTCATCTTCTTGGGGTTACCTAGGTCCAATATATTCTCCTAACTTACCCATACACCTAGGATGGTGAGATGATTAATAATGAGGCTAATCCTCCTTTTGGATATGGCAAAAATCCTATGATTTCCAAGTCATCATCAATATTTATACATAGTGCTTCATAATTATATCATTCTTGGCATTTACATCATGATGGCCATACATTCTTCACATAATACAATGTAACTATATGATAGACATTTCATATCATATCTATATATGTGATTCATTATTGGATGATGATCCTTGTCTATCTCATATGCCTTGCATTGTGTGCATTCTATTATTTATAATAATTGTCTTTTTGCTATAAGCATTATTAGCGATATTCTTTTGATATAATGATAATTTATTATCTTTATATACCTTATTCATAAGAGTATGTTATTTATACAGAACTATACTTATTTACAACAGTCTCATTCTATAATTCAATAACTATGGTGCTTATTCAATTTCGATACATAAGTCATATTTCACAAAACATCATAATCTGAGATACATAATCAATATTATTATCAATGCTTGTTAAAGAAGCATAGTTATGACATACCTGGTATAAGGACTTGCCAATTCTTTATCTCTGCTGTAGCAGACTTCTCTCCTTCTGATCCATATTGATCACTTCCTTTTTATTTGTTCGCTGGCTTTAGGGAGAGCCCTTCCTATTCCATGATCAGTGATGAGGATATTATAGATTCCATGCTGCCCAATGCCTTTTCTTTACATAATATATATCTTTCTATAGGCTGCGATGGGTCAAGGGGTATATCCTTTGCCTTTTCGTTTCATGATAACTATTTGTTAACTCTTAATTATTTGTCTTATCAGCATTTATCATTGAATTCTCTTAACATTTAATACATATGCATTGCTTGTCTTATATTATCACCGCTGCCTTAGAATATTTTATATATTTAAATATATTTATAGTTATAATAATAATTATATTTTTCATAATATATATTATATATTATATTCAATAATTTATATTATATAACGTCATCATTAATATTATATTTATATTGATTATTATATTATTGTATAATAATAATATATTATACTTATAATGATAATTAATAATAATAATGATGCTATATATTTATTATTTACAATAAGTACATTATATTTTAAATAAATAATATTATTATATAACATTATATATTAAATATTATTATATATATGACCATCATAAAAAACGGCTTTTCTATCTTGTTAAATCTTTAATTTAAATGATGCTGTAATATCGGGACATGACATGCATTTTTTATGTTTTAACATTAAGCGAGTCCAAGCAAAAAAAAAGTGCAAGTCCAAGCAGAGATGCAGCCAATTTTTTTCCAGAAATCAAGCGAGTCCACAATCTAGACTTGACTTGCAAGTTACATTGACTCAATGAGCTTTGCTAGATGACTCATGAGTCGCATTGAGTCAAGGTGAGTCCACATATAGTTTCTTTCTATGGTAACTCTCAACCACTTGATAAAAACATGAGAGGATTGTTTGGAAGTAATTCTTGAACATTCTACCACATCACCATGCATGCACCTTAGATGGTAAGGCTTGTTGGCTTGATAGCAAAGAGGTCTCTATAACTCCACACTCTTGTAGAAGTGTTTGTTGTGATTGTACCTAATTCTCAAGCCCCTTCAATGCAAAATGTTAGAATTATCTTTTTCTAGGCCAAAGGCTTCCTTGATGGCAGCCTCGTTTAAATCCACTATGACCTGGCCCAATTTGTTCTTCACACCCTAATTTTCTCATCATAATTATTGGAAGTCCATGTGATAATATTGGGATTTTCATAGCACTTACACACAACCACCTTCCCAGATTGTATTTCCATATATTCCTGAGCAAAGTTTGGAGTCTGCTTTTGCCCATACATGAAAGAAAAGGTCTCGTCTAGTTGAAGAGAGAATGACATCCCTACTCTAACATGTTTGAAGAACTCCCATGGATTCAATTCCTTTACGATATCTCGATGTTAAGGCATTCTTTAAATTAAAGATTTAAATATCATGATAAAAGACAGTAAGGTTGCTTTCATGAAATACGGTGTTTAGACAATTTGAATAAATAATATTAAATAAATATTTTTAATATACTTAAAATATAATATATTTATTGTATTTATAAATATAAATATTAGCAATTTAAATATTATAAATAATATAATATATATTAATATTTAAAGTGGAGAAATCAGAAAATGATGGCAGCGAATATATAAGACAAAACGTTATAAAAAGTAGTAGCCATGAATATCAACAAATATCCTATGTTCATATATAATGGGCTGCAATTCATACTTGGATATCAAGAGCAGCATACTATGATAGATATACAAGACAGCAATCACTAACAAATAAACAGATTGGTAAAAATCAATAAAGGTGCAGCGATTGTCATATGAGGCAGCACTAAAGTTAGGTTAATATATATACAAGGTAGTTAGTAAAAAGCAACGATTAGTGCGATAAAAGAGCAGCAGTTATAGTCATGTTATAAGCAGCAATTGGTAAAATAAATGGGTTATGATTCTTTGAAGAGACATCACCCTTTCAAAGGGATATCTCTCATCATATAGTTATAAAGAGATATATATATATATATATATATATATATATATATATAGAGAGAGAGAGAGAGAGAGAGAGAGAGAGAGAGAATCTGCAAGATATATAAGGAATATTATTTCTGATTAAGGAGCCAATCTAAAGAAAGAGATGATATAGATTTCTGAGTATAAATGTAAGATACTACCACTTTTTTTTTTCCGAAAATATTGGACAATGATAAACAATGTTAGCACAACTAAAATACCTCCACACTTCTGATCACCAAGATCCCAAATTGGGCGAGGTGAGAGCTTAATGTGCTTTGAATTACAAATTAAAACATTGTGCAAACAAGTAAACATTCATCTGCATTTGCAGGCATCCACAAGTTGTGGGATTCGCCACTTTCAGTGGATATGACAGCAAGAAAGACAAGTACAAATTGTCCACTTATTCAGTGGCTATTTGCCACTTATGCAGTGGGTAGAAAGAAGAGAAAGAATTCAGTTTGTTGTAATGTTCCATTTTTGGTGCATTGATTATTGTGAGCATTTGTGCTTGTTCTTAGTTGCTTGTAGGCTATCCAACATGTTTGGGAAGAACTCCAATGTTCTTGGAGTGGTCATAGTTCAGTCTGTAGAATAGTTATTTGGGTTTTCCTTGTGTAAATGGATTTATTTTCATGGCTTTGAGCTCAGTTGATGTTTCGGGTAACAGTGATGGTTTTTGAAGTTTGATCGGGCTTTTGGTTTGCTCTCCAAGATTCTTGGAGGAGTTTTCTATTTTTGGAAAGTCACCCGGAAGGCACCATTGCCCATCCCAAACCTTACAAAGCATATTGGTTCAGTTTAATTTGCATTCGTAGGCCGTTTGGGATTTTCTGCAAAATTTAATATTTAATGAGCTATTTTAATTATTATTTTCACTTAAGCTCTTAAGGGTGAAAATAATTAAAATATTATTAAGTGTTATAGCTCATTTGAAAGGGGAAAACATATTCTTTTATTTAGGCACATAAAAGTGAGCACTTAAGTGGAGGAAAAAAAGAAATAAATTAAGTTAGAAGGAAAATGTTATTATTTTCAAGAAATAATTCATTTCCTTTGTAACTCCTCCAGTGCCTTCTAAAAGAGAATGAGCTCTCATTTGGAAGGGTTATGCTATGTTTTTGATATGGATTTTGTTTGCAGATAGATTGAACCTGTGAGTTCTTCCATATTCTCTTGAGGACGAAAACCCTCTGGAGTTTGAGTGTGGTTTCATACAAAAATCACCATTGTGCTGAAGCTGGAGATTGGAGCTGAATGGAATTAATAGATTTATTTGAGTTTTGTATTGTGATTCATTTTTGCATGATTGAAATCAATTGAAGGGGATCTTGTGTGGAGTTTTGATCCATTTCTTGTGTTGGAGTAAGTCTACTACTGGTCCGTACCTTGCTGGGCCGTACTTGCTGATTGGAGGTGTTTGAAAAATTAAAATACTGGAGTTGTGTTTGGATTTAGATCTGTTTGCAGTCTTATTGTATGTCTTAGGCGCCTCTTTGCATGATCTTATACGAGATTTATATGCAGCGAACAATTTGTAATAAGAAATCTGTCCTTTTTTGGCCATACCTGCATACTGGGAGATTTTGAAATTAAATGATTTGGTTGTGTTTTGATCAAAGACTTTATTGCAGTACTTTGGTGTTGCCTAGGCGCTTCCATTTATGGTCTTACTTGTGGATTTTATGCTAAGTTTGCTTCTTAATGAACAGTCGTACTCCTCTAGGGTCGTACGGCTCTTGTGGCACGATTCACACTAAGGGAGTCATGATCCATTCTCAATGTTGACTTGATTTGGAAATGTCTTTCATATTGATGCTATTGTCTTAGGATATTAAGAGATTTCTAATTGGAGCAGATTACAGATAGCAATGATCAGACTATTCCTTTTTGGGCCATACGGTCATGATGCTGTGAATATTGTATATCTAATGTGATCTGTATTGTCAATGAAGCCTTCTTGCAATCAGTGGTAGTTGTTAGAAGATTGTTCTGGTTTGCATTCAGATTTATTGTTGGTAAGTTGTGGCAGATTATTAATTGTGAGTTTTTATACTCAATCCACCGTACAACAAAATGAGAGGACTGTTTTGCATGAAGTTCTAACCAGATTCTGAGTTATGTGACTTATTTGGAGTTGGAAATACAGTCCTTTAATGCTGCAACAGTTGAAGAGGGATTAGAGAGTTCTTTATTGTATTTGGTGTCATCTTCTCTTGCTTGGGTGATCCTTTGACCCTGTTTGAAATGATTCTGGGCAGTTTCCTTAAGGTTGTGGTGATCATGTAACTCAGGGCCATATTGTTCTGCATGTGGGTATTTGAAAATTCAGCTGTAAATTCATATCAGCCTTTCATTGCTTCTTGATGCATTGTTTATACTTGGAATATACTTATAATGTTAAAGGGATTGGAAAGGTGATTCATCCCATGTTATTCTGTGGGATTGTTAACTGATTTGTGGCAGCTGAACAACACCAAGACAGTCTGAAAATGACAGAGGACTGAAGCACAGTAGAGACTTGCCATGAATATCATCTTTGGTTTGTGCTTCAAGCATAATGCTCTTATGTTGCAGGTTGAAGCTTCTTGATGCCAAATAGTTGATCCAATTTCACTATTCTGAGTAGTGTTGCATAGTGTTTGTTATTTGTAATCATTCTTTATTGTTGCAAACACTATTGTAACCCCTGGATGGTTCAACCGCCAGTGAGGAGGAAATTATATTGTTTATCTTTCTTTCATCACCCACTGAATAAGTGGAGTATACCCACTGCATAAGTGGATGCCTGCTAAAAGGCAGATGCCTACTGTTAGCAGATGATTGTATTTCATTTCATTGCATAGTTTTGATTGATCAACCAAAGCACATTATGCTCTCACCTCACCCAATTGGGATCTTGGTGATTAGAAGTGTGGAGGTTTTTAGTTGGTTATGCATTTGAGCTAACATTGTCATCCCTTGTGTGCAAATTTTCAAAACAATTGGGGCTACATGTTACATTTGCCCACACTAGCGGTAAACCATCCAGGGGTTTCTTAGTGAATTTTGCAACATGAAAGGAAAGATTACAAGGAAGAGCAGAGAGTGCAATGTTCATTAATACCCCTGTTTCCTCTCTAGTTTCAGACTGCTGCAACATAGATTAAACTGTAGAATCTCATGCATGTAACAAGAAATGCATATGTTGATTAAATAAGAATCTCCAAACAATACTAGTCATGAAATGCTTGAGGAAGCATATTAGTAACCCCTTTTCATACTGCTGTGATGCACTGGTAAATTCTGGAACACTTTATCAACACTACCAATCTTCAAATCAGACTCAGATTACACTGTTTCAGGCTTCAAACCACATATAATAATCGATGAATGAACAATCAACCCCCAATGTAATAACTTGCATATGCTATTGATGATTCACACAACCAGATAGCACTTTCTTTGACACAACATACTACTGATAGAAATAATCAGTAACTCCTCTGCTGTACGAATAGCCAACAGACCATCCAATTTCAAAATGTGCATGGTCATGACCCAAACTGCCATCCTCATTCTTATGATCTTTGCCCAAACAAAGGATAATAAATCTGCAATAGAGGCGTCAGATCATGACAGAGATAATGCAGCCTTAAAACTGTCCCAGAAAACTTGGAAAGAACTCCCAAACACAGACTGGTACGGCTCACAATTGATTGGTACGGACTGCCACAAGACACATTATCTGCCCATTCTAAAAACAGTGATTTCATATACTTTTATTCCCTTCAACATTGACCAACAGCAGATTTAGATGCATATAGGACAATATGAGACATGACACAAAGAGTTTATCATGCACAGCGGCTGTATGGCCTAGGGATGTACGACAGATCATTAAAATTCAGTCTTTGTTTTTAAACTCTCAAAAATACCCATAAAGTGATCGCCTAGCCAATGAAAAGACAATGCAAAAGGAACCAAATCAAAACTCTTCTTCAATCTTTTTATTTTCAAAAATCTTCCATATCAGCTTGTACAGCCAAAGAAGAGTACGGATGCTCACATAAAATCAGATAAGTCTCAAAACCACATCAAACCAACATGGAAGAGGTCGCCTAGGATAGACATTAACATTGCAAAGATCTAAAACAGAACTCAACTCCATACATTTTTATATGTACAAAACTTCATTTCTGCAGGTACGGCCATAGAGGGTACAGCCCAACATGAAAGTGCATAAAATCTCAATGAAACTTGATCTAAAAACTATCAATAACATCTACAAAGGATTACAATTGATAAACTATTATTCTCCATTCCAAAACTTATCAGAAACTTCCAACTCTAATCAGCTCCAGCACAATAGTGATTTATGTGTGAAACCACATTCAAACTCCAGAGGGTTTTCGTCCTCAAGAGAATATGGAAGAAATCACAAGTTCAATCCATCTGCAAACAAAATCAATATAAAAAACATAACCTCGCCAAATGAGCTCTCATCCCTTATTCATAACCTTTTGAGAAGAATATAATATTATTTCTTTTTATCTCTTCATATTTCTTCTCACAAAAGGCCTTTTTTGAAATAATAATAAAATATTAAGTGTGAGGCCCCCCTTTTTAAGTGTCTAACATATAGAACACTTAAAAACCTTTCCAATGAGCTATAACACTTAGGTACTAATTATATATTTTCACCCCTAGGAGCTAAAGTGAAAATAATAATTAAAATAGTTCATTAAATATTAATTTTTGCGGAAAATCCCAAACGGCCTCCAAATGCAATTTAAACTGAACCAATATGTTCTGTAAGGTTTGGGATGTGAAACGATGCCTTCCGAGAGACTTTCCAAAAATAGACGGCTTCTCCAAGAATCTTGGAGAGCAATCTGTGAACTTGATCAAACATCAGAAAGCATCACTGTGAATCTAAACATCCACTAAGCTCAATGCTATAGAAAATAATCCATTAACTCAAGGGAATCCCATATAACTGATATGCAGACAAAATCACGACTACTCCAAGAACATTGGAGTCCTAAACATGTCGGATAGCCTCCGAGAGACTAGGAACTAGCATAATAGGCACAAAAATATATGAGCCAAAAAAGGGACATTACAATAAATGTCTAATTTTCATATGCAGATGAAAAGGCATATATATGAATAAGTAGGATCATACAAAAATATAAATCAATCCCCTCACACACACACACACATATATATATATAGCAGCAGATTGGAATTATCAATCAATCAAGTCATATAAACAATTGTGACACAGCAAGAGGATATATTGCCATCCCTAAACTGAACTATATTTATTGATCAAGAGGTACTTATAATTAATTATCTTATTCAATTACAAGCAAACTATGTTGGGTTGCATAGGGGTATAGAGGCAAGTAGGAAGGTTAGTTCTTCCAGTCCACGAGAGATGATAGGTGGGAAGTATGCCCCCCATCATGCTCTCATCAAGTCATGTTAAAGGGATGATAGGTGGGAAGCATGCCCCCCATCATGCCCTCATCAAGAGATGATACGTGGGAAGTGTGCCCTCCATCATGCTCTTGTCAAGATGTGATAGGTAGGAAGTGTGCCCTCCATCACACTCTTGAGCCTTGAGTTTGATCTTGGTAGGATGTGCTGCCAAGATGGACATAAGAGGTGATAGGTAGGAAGCATGCCCTCCATCATGCTCTAACTTGGGGGTATTCCTATGGGATCCATCATAGGATCGGCTTGAGAATTGGATAGCTATATGTTGAACTAAATATTATTTATAGTATTTACTATATAATTAGTTATGTTATGATATATTGATTTCATTACTATATTCTAATTTATTGATCTTTAATATTACTAATGTCCCTTTCTAGTAGTTATTCTTGTGTGTAGGTTAAGAAATCAAGATATCCTAAAAGGGGACATTACATCCTTCTCCTTGCCCTAGGCTTTTCTAGCCTTTTAGAGGAAACCATGGACGTCTCAGGCTCATCCATGTTAATAACAGATTTAATTGGGCACTTAGATGCCATCTTTAAATAGAGTTTTCACAAATTTGCAGCAATTAGGATTTACAAGACAATCTGATCTACCAACTTCATTGCAGAGATGTTAACGTATGCTGTTCATTGTGCTGTACAATAGTGAACCCTACATTATGGTTGGTACACTACGGCAGGCCTACCTTCACGTATAATAGGAGGCCAACATGAAATAACCATCCAAAAGTTAGGGATTGTTCCCTATCCATCATTCATTATTCAAGTGCTAAAGTGATAACGGGTACATTGTACTCTCTCTCTCTCTCTCTCTCTCTGCTGTTACACGTTAAAAGTGTGTGCTATGAAATACTAATGGAGTCGACTATTTGTCAAATCTAATCACAGTTGTATCAGAAGGATTTAAATAGATCTTGAAGAAAAAAGGAACCATTTCTGACATAGCTATTGTAAAACAAAGTGAACATTCCCAAGAGGAAAAGCATTAATTTGCAATGAGTCAAGGACAATATTTTACTTTCATATACACATCTGCTATGTTTTCAATATATTTCTGAGATAACAAAACCACAGGAAGAATAGCATATAGAAGACACTAAAGAATAATGATCATACTTTGAGATATTGTGGACACTTAAAGGAAAGAATGCCTTGTGGGGTTGTATTTTGAAAGCCTTATGCACCCAGCTTTGATCGCTTTGTTCAACGGATCTTTTTGCTACCCTGGTCAAAAGCTCTGCACCATTCCATGTTAACAATTTATCTTCATATGTTGCAGTGAATTCAGTAAGGCACTCCAGTAGAAAGGGGCTGCAAAATTGGCCATTAGATATTGATTCAGTTTATGGCATATACAATGAAATGTCAAAATTCCTGAAATAGACAGTTTAATCCAAAAGCTTTCCTACTCACTGAAACAGACTGTGAAAACCTTGTGTTCTTAATATCAATATTAATCAAGAGTATAGTCCATTCAATAATAACCAGAAATTAATGTGTTTTTATATGCTAGTTACTTATAATGCTTAAGATATTTTTATCAAATGTACTTCAAATAAAAGTAACGCCTGTCATACAAACCGTCAACAATGTTTGAAATGGTGACTACTCGTTTGCCCTACAGTGTTATCTACTACGTAAGTAAAGAAAGTTTATTTTGGGATTGCAACACTCTCAAAAGCTTCTTGATGAACCTGATCAAACAGACTTTCCATAAAAAATAAGTGCTAATTGCTTCACCAATAGATTATGCAGGTTACTTTTAAACAAGTCTTAGACCTTGTCATGCTTTTATAATAGTTCTTCAAGGCAGTAGCATAAGAAGTTTCAGACTTTCTTTTAGCCTGTTGCTTACAAGAATGGTCTCAGGCTAAAAACATTTCAACCTCTTCTAACTCCAGGAATGTCGTGTTGACATCATCTGATAAAATTGAATCCAATCAACATGATCGCAGCCAAACTATAGCCATTTTGATATGATATAGATGTTTGATAACTCCTTATTTAAGCAGACACGTATAAATTTTCGTGAAGCAGAATGTAGATGTAAAAAATGTGGGCATGAACACTATCTAAGCTATCCAAAATACGGATACATTTAATCCAAACTAAAACAGAGATAAACTGTGACCAAGTTCAGTTGTTAAAAGCAAAACACCTTCGACTGCCGACCCTGTCAGCAACTACAATCAGCTTTATCAATTTTAACATGTGCTCTGAACATGTTTAACATATAATAAATTCAATGCTGAAGAGATCATTTTAGCATCAGATATATGAAGACTCAAAATCATGCAAGTTGCAGAAAAAACAATTATAAGAGTATAGAAGATCAATGAATAGAATTTCTCAAAACTTCTTCAACAAATTATACCTTCTAGATTAATTGAAATTGGATCATGAAAGTAAATTCAGCTACTATGTCTAATCTCAAATCACAAGTCCAATTGACGAGGTACACAACTTGAAGACACCCATATCCCTTACAAGACAAGTACAGCAAATTTTTTTTTTGCAGAAGTCACAGGTACAAGCCACAAATGCAGAATGGTCTGAGGGTGCTCCAAACCATAGCAGCAAAAATCTTTTGGGGAAAAAATCGACAAATCAAAAGTATAAGATTTTTTTCAAAAAATCGTGAAGAAATCATATATATCATTGCAAGCATTATAGTGCAACGCCATGAATGGCATATCTAGAGTAGGGCATGTTATTCCTATATGACGTAGTCCTTGCAAGTCACATCTTGAATCCTTCAAACATCCATCCCGAATCCTCCATCCATCCATCCCGAATCCCCCATCCATCCCCTCCACTCTCAACAATCCCTAAATCATTCCATCTAATCCTCTCTTCATCCTTATCTCTAAACTTGGTTTTCCCTTGTCATTGGTTACAAGCAAAAGGCTATCTAAATGCAATCCAATGCAACCATCTCAAAGCAATCCTAACTCATGCAACTCTAGCCAAGCAATCTAGTGCATTATACAAAAGCATCCACTGGTTTTGTTCCTAGCCTTGCTGCAAACCTTGATCCACTATAATCAAACCATCATCAAAATATATCGTTCCCAATCCTCATGTTGTTCTCACATCAACAACACTATCATCATGTAATGTCCACATTTTCGGAGTGATCACCTAGTGGAGTTGGCTAGTCTATCCTATTCCCATAGGCTAAGCCGGAGGACTCAAGGAATGACCTAATTGGCGAGATTTCACACATCGCCAATTTTGTAGGGCAAAATGATTGTGGGAGATGACTTGGTGTATTTTTGTGAGTCTTTTGGTGAAGTCAACACACTAATAAAATAATTTGCCCTAATGTGGAGCGACCAAGGAGGAGAATGAAAAATAGAAGAAAATATGGAAAAATGCCTGTGGAAAAATACGAATATTTTATGATAATTCCCTTGAGGAAGGACGACTTAATTTGAGGTCAAAACATGATGTATCTTATGCCCAAGTGGTTCACCCCACTTGGAGAAGGGAAAGAAACAATATAAAAATAAAACATCCTGTCTAGGTCGGCCAAGGAAGAAGAAAAATAAAATATAATATTTCTTTTTTTGTATTTTGGGTGCCTAGCATGAGGCCGGTCCTATGAGAGGGAAAAAGGTGAAATAAAACATGATTGCAAGAGGTGGTCGGCCAGCTTGAGGAGAGAAGAAGATTCATGTATAAATATAAGGGCATTTGAGGCATTTCCATCATCATTCATTCATATCATTTCTTGTGGAGATTTATCTCTTTGGCTGCAACATTTGGTTCAGCACTTTCCAAGGACGAAAACCCTTAGGAAGATAGGTGGATTGGACAAAAACCCAATCACATCTTGGAGGTGGACTCATATAGAGTTCATATTTGTGCTTCATTGGAGATTTGTGAGGAAAGAAAGAGCAACAAAGCCACATTTGTTTCTACAGAAACCCTAAAGGCCAAATTGTGAGATTTGTGCCAAATACAATTTGGAGAAGAGAAGATAAATTCAGATTTCAGATTAGACTTGGAGCGCCTTCATTTGGAGGGTTTGTGCATTCATTGAGCTAGGGTTTTCACCCTAGATTGAGTGCCAAAGAAGGGCAATTTCATTTGGGAACATTTCTGATCAATCCTAGCCGCCGCCGCCGCCCTCATTTCACATGCCATTTGTCATCTTCAAGGGAGCGCCACGTAGCTGAAGAAGTTTGCCCAGCTATGGTTTGTTCGTGACATCATTGTTCACCATTTGTGGTATGTACAAACCTGATTTGTAAAGACAGATTTCTGACCTATGTTTGGGCATGTTTGGACTATGTATTTGATGTAATTGGAAAATCGGATTATTTTGATTTGTAGCAGCAGATTGATATATTCAGAAATCAGATTTGTTTGCATTTGGATGTTCATATATTGTGGATAAGTTCATGATTGATGCTATTATTATAAGCATAGATGGAAAACTCACTGAAATTTTGCCGAGTTTTCGAAAACCCGCAAGTTTTTTTTGCAAAAGAGTTTTTTTTTTACTTTAACTCGCAGTGTCTTTTCTGCCGAGTTTTGCCGAGTCCGCAAAAAAAAACTCGCAGGCGTCAAAAATAAAGGGCTCCGCGGCCAGAAAAGGCAAATCACAATCAAAAATTAGTTTTTTTGAGCTTTGCATAGCAACCCCCCCCCAAGCAAAAATAGTCCATTTGCAATGTTGTAACATCGAGAAGATCGGATTCAAACACCATTTTTTGCAGATTTTGAAGGCAAATTCGAATCCCAGGTAAGATAGATCCTTACAGTGATTGGACAGGGCAGGATGAGCAACCTCAATTGTTTACCACAGATGACAAATCACTGGATCCTATTGATTTGGATGAGATATATCCTTACAGTGATTAGACAGGGCAGGATGAGCAGCCTCCATTGTTTACCGCAGATGAGATCTTGATTTCGAGAGACAGACAATGGAGGATTTGGGTGCAACAGGAGATGTAGGGTTGGAGGACATTCATGAGCATGAGTCATTGCCAGAGACAGAGCCAAATAGGTCCAGGATGGTGGTCGAGCCTTAGCCACAGCCTTCCATGCCAACCGAGGAGCCACCGGCACCGCGCACTTGCAGGTTTAGAGCATTTGCCTCTTCCCTAGCTTTGGCTAAATTAGGGAAGAGGAAGATGTAATATGTTGTATAATTTTAGTATTTACTTCTAATTTTACTATTTTCATTTTCAGCTATCTATTGTAATTTGTATTAGACTATCAGGCTTTCAGCCATCAGGATTCCGCATGAGAATGCAATTTTGTAATCAATTTGCATAATCAAATTTAATAGAAAACACTTTTGTACTCATTTATGGACTCATTGGATTCATCTTGTCATTGAATTTTGCAAAAAAAAATGCGTTTCTAATGAAATTTTAGCAATTTTTTAAGTTCCCGAGTTTTTTGCCGAGATTTCTTTGAGTTTTTTTTTTCTAATGAAATTTTAGCAATTTTTTAAGTTCCCGAGTTTTTTGCCGAGTTTTTGCCGAGATTTCTCTGAGTTTTTTTTTACTCTCCAAAAATTGGCTTGCCGAGTTTTTTGTGAGATTTCTCTTAGTTTTTTTTGACTCTCCAAAAATTGGCTTGCTGAGTTTTTTGCTGAGCCGAGTTTTCCAACTATGATTATAAGGGTTCATTATTGGCATGTTATTTGAGCATTTTGGATGCATATGTGTTCATTGTCCACATTTGTTCGTAATCAGAAAATAAAATCAGAATTGTAGAGTTTTGAGCAGAATTCTAAAGTGCAGAAATTTAGGGCAGAATTCAGAAAATAATATTCAGAATTTTAGGGCAGATCTTGTTAGGGATCTTACACATCATCATCATCAATCAATCATTAGTTCTTAGCTTGACCAAGGGCAAAATCTTGTTTGTCTTTGTATTGTTTGTGCATGCATGCTTGCTTGCTTATGTGCTTTATTGTTTTGTTTTTGCACTTGTAATGGTACTTGCAACATATTGCCACAACAACATCATGGTCTTCCATATCATGGTGCCATACAGCATATGGTCACATGCGACCTTTTCTTTTGAGTCAGTCCTTTATGCACAAGACACATCGCCACCATGGTCTCTATACCATGGTGCATAATGTCAATTGCTACATCAAACACTAATTTTCCAACCAACTAGGATGACCTATCATCCACCCCATCTATTAGCATCTCCCTCACCTCCATTTCTCAACCTGTTGACACCTAAAAAATCAGTCCCCAAAATGCCATGTTTTGCTCCCCATGTCTCATTCATATTTTTACTTGAATCTATAGCTTATAACCGATCAGAGACATCTTTCATAGATTTTCATGTGTTTGCCATTTGAAATGCAAGGTGCAAAAGCCCAAAATCGGCTAAGTCCTAAATTTCCAAGGTTCCCTTGTGTTTTCACCCCTGTCGGAGTTTCGGGGGTCAAGGTTCCAGTCTTTTGCCTTCCCTTGTCTATCAGCTATGAAATCAAACCTCAGAATGTTCCTAAGTTTTGAAAATTCTAAGTAGTCGACGCAGTGTCAGGAGTCGGAGCTCTAGTCTTTCATCTTCCTTACAAAGGCATGCGGCGAAAGTCTCCGAAGAGTGTGCCACATGTCAGGCGGGCGCAAGTTCTATACAGTGCTAAGAAAACACTTCCAAAAAACTACGCCGGCTCGACACGTGTCTTGGTTGCGTTCCGCGGAAGGCCTGACGGCCGACCCCCAGCAGGCAAAGTTCTCTAAGGCTTTTCGCCTTTTATGATTCCTTCAATGGGACACATGGCAGGATATCACAAGCCCGAAGCCGCCAAAGCTGACATCATACCTCCATTGTGTAGCTGCGAAATAAGGATAGGTGTAAAGTATATCGTGGCCTATGGCCATAAAATCGATGACTCAGTTGGAAAAAGTGTCATGCCAAGTGTCGAAGGATGAAGGGAAGAGGTGGGGCCGATAAGGATCGAACGGTAGCGCAATGTTGCAGGGAAATCTTGCCTGCAGGACAAATTCAGTTCGTAGCTGCGAGATGGTGCCACATGGCCTGTTCTTGGAAGGAAGGAAAAGGCTTATATACGAGAATCAACGTGGATGGTCCCGCTTTCTTGCTTGGAGTTTTTCACCGCTTCGTTGAACGATGGCTGAAGGCCCCGCGAAGACTCTAGCTCCAGCAAAATGCTCATGTGGATGCCACATTGGATTCTACAGTGTTGATGCAGATTTTTGGTAGGCCCGCAAGTTGAAGTATAGAACTGCGAAATCAAAGGGGAAGGCGATGGCCGTTGATTCTAAAAGCAGACTCGTCTACGGCTAAAATTCAAAAATGTCTCTCAGGCATCCCGAAGGTGGGAAGATACACAAATTCAGTTGGGCAACATTGTAGGGGCTGATTTTTCAAAGCATTCAGAGCCGATGAAGACACAGAGACTCAGGGTTCGAAATTTAAAGTGTTGTAAAAGCTTTGCTTGGCGAATTTGAAGAGATTTGTCTCATATGCCATCAATGCAGGTGCTGTGCGTCTCAGCTACCCCCTCCTTTTCAGATATTTGTTGCATTTATCGTTGCAGATCAGCGAACCGGTTGTGTGCATTAAAGCAAAAAATATCTTCCATCTGCCTCAAGACCCTAGATATTTTTGCAGTTATTTCTAGCAGATAAACGTCCCTTCTGGCCGAGATATTTTCTGACAAGGCCCATAGGGGGCAATTTATTGTAACCTAATTAAGAGAATCAAATGCTATATATGCATGAATGTAAGATGTAAAAAGGGTTGGTCGTTGAACCAATTGTCTGGTCTGGAAAACGCCTAAGGAAGATTTTAGGGCATCAAGCAGAGAAAATTGTCTAGGCAGTGAATGAAAGAATTTGTTTGATACAGCGTAGGAAGGATTGTAACGCGCATTTTCATGCATTGGTATATCTCCACGGTTGTTTGTAATAATTCAGGGGAATGCATTGTCGCAACTTTGTATTTTGCCTTCACCACATTTGTTGGTGCGATTGTAATGGAATTTGATAATGTATGACAGTATTTAAATCAATACAAGCTTTGTGTTGGGTCATTTCTCTATTGCAAGTGGGTTATTATAGTTTGGCTTTGGATAAATAAGTATGTCTAATGCATGAAGTGTAATATGAGAAATGTATGTGAATATATTTTAGTTTTCTGTTGATGCTGGTTCAGCCCTATTCTTTCCTCTTTATTGTTTATGACTCAGTTGCCCAATGGAATAGGCACCAATCCATATTGGGGATGGATCAATCATCATTTTAATCAAATTCTCATTCTGTTAGCTGTAGGAGTAGTAGGTTTAGTTTAGGGTTTCTCATGCTGTTCATGGTTCTGTTTTATAACCAAGGATATATCTGAAGTGATGCAAAATTGTTTTAATCATTTGTGAATCATGAACATGTATGCCTGCACTATGTATCTTGTGTATGAGAAGTTAAGTTGATTCATTTCTAGGAGTATAGTATTGCCATGATTGGATGCAAATGCATAGTGCGGTAATTAGTGATATAGGGGTTATTAATGACAACCAATTGTTTTGGGTCTAGTGATAGTCTTTGGGACCTAGAAGGCAGTTTGGGTTTGGTTGTCCTTTCATTTTCAGTTGTTCATCTGGTTTTAACATAATACCTATTCAGGTATCCCCCTAGGAATATCCCTCTCGAGTCTAAGCTGAGCTCAAAGTGCAGAGGAGTCAACCCACTCCTATAGGTTGCCTCAGAATCACCCTTGACCTGTCGATAAACCTATTTCCATCACCTTGACGACACCCCTGGGCCTGGTGATTGTGAAATGTTTTAGGGTTTTGGGTTGTAGTTATTTTGGGAGCCAACATCTTTTGGCACCGTTGCCAGGGAGGACTCGTAAGGTCGAAGATTTTGAAGACCCCTGTTTGCAACCGTTGCCGGGTGCAGTTTGTTGTTGTGTGTAAGGTTGGCATCCCGTCAACTTACGCCAACATTTTTTGGTGCCGTTGCTAGGGACAATTTAAGGGTTCAAGGAAATTGAAGACTCTGCTAGTGAGCTAAACCCAGAATCAGTTTGTGGCCTTGAAGATCAGTCACACTTCAAGGAATTCCTCTTTGGAAGAGGTGGTGACTCTACTGTCAAAGAACATAAGTTTGTTACTGCTGCCCCTTGGTTGTTATTAGTGAATTGAATGCTTGTCTCAGCATGCAATAGCTAGTGAAATAAAGGTACATGGTTTTCTTCCTAACCTTTGAAGTTGTTCATGTTGAAGGAACAAATTCCTATGCCTCAGTTTTTTGCCCAGCATTATAGGATGTTGTAGTCATGGCCAATTGGTATGAATATGGATACCCTAGGGATGTTCTATCATCTGAGTCTTCATATATATCAGACCCTAGAAATTACATTGGCCTGGATTCTCGTGACCATCCTAGCAATGCATATTCCAATCATGGCTCTGTAATGTCCCCTTTTTGCAAATCAAAAGCTCTTTACCTTGTTCACAAATTTCAACTTGCCACAAAAGAACATTAGTACATTTTTGCATTTTAAGCCACATATATAATTCACATAAGAACATTGTTTTTATCATTTCTATGATCAAATGCCAATTCATAACTTTAGTTCATCATTGATTACTTTCAATACACATTACTATCATCAATCTATGATTACTTTCAATTCATATCACTATTGCTAATCTCATGATTGCTTTCAATGCACATTATCTATCAATCATATTTCATATGTTATTCTTATGATCACTATTCATATGCCTTGCATATCATTAACATTTCACATGTTACTCTCATGATCATCATCAATATGCCTTGCATATTCTCTATCATGACATTTCACATGATCTATGATCTTTATCAATATATATTGCAAACTTACTATCCCTTCATATGTTGTTTATTAACAGCCTATGGAAGGTGAGAAGGGAGTTACCGTTATCCACCATGGGGCTCTAATGTCTCCTATTCTTAGACTCAAGTGGTATCCTTAATACTTTTAGAGTCAAGGCCTCTATGAGACTCCTTGGTACTCTTATGATGCCTTACATCATGGTAGCCAAGGCCATTACATCACTATCCTTGCACTATGGGTACCTTATACCTCATGTGACAAGGCCTCTATGTGATACATATCTTTTGCACTATGGGTACCTTATACCTCATGTGACAAAGGCCTTTAAAATACCCATGAGTGGCCTCTTGGCACTTTCCTCTCTTTCTCCCATACGAGGTTAATAAATCACATATGGGCAATTGCATATAAGATACATCATTATGAACAATTGAATGTAACTATCTACACATTACATTGTTAGTGGTGACTGTCTTTAAATCAATGCTATCATAATTGACAAGCAAGAAATACAAATAAACTTTCATACCTGATTATGACAGCTTGATCAAAACTATAGAAAGACTACTAATGTCAAAATGCTTACTTGCTATAGCAGCTTCTTGGATTGTGAATTCTGCAAAATCCTTGATCAGATGCAGTCTTTATATTGTCAAACCGGTGAATGTAAATGCTGTGCCTTGTAAGGATTGTATCTGCTGTGAGAGTATTGTTTTATTAGATATTGCAGACTGAAATGTTCTTGTTTTGGATGATTGGAAGAATGATTCGATGATGGATATTCCGTCAGTTCCTTAATTGCTGATGAGATAATCTTTTATTGATATCCTTCTCCACCTCATCTATTTATATAACACCTGGACACATTTGTTAATGCAGCTAGACCCTCGATTCCCTTATGCATCAATATATCTATGCAAATTCTCATTCAACAAAGACTCCATTAACATTAAATAGGACCCACAGTAATATCTATCAGAAAATGTCTCCCATACATTAATAAACTCATCCTTCAAATTTGCACCCAAACCTGGCTCTCAGTCAATGCTTCCATTCTTATATGTGTGACGTCTTCCTCTAGCAAGCTTCCTCAGATATATTTTAAATCTCATATCTTTATTGATTTTCCTAAATCGATGCTTTCTTTCTTGACTGCCATGTTAAGAGATATCTTTAATTTGTCTTATCCTTTTTTAAATATATATCGATTCTTGCTCGATTTTCTTTGTTTAGATATTCGATTATTCCTTGCTAAGATGAGATGTAGATAGAGCTAATGGTCCGATGCCTCCCTGATATCATATATATCCCTCATTCGATCTGCCTAGACTTCTAATTGGTCAACCGACGCCTTCTTACTTGGGTCACGATTCATGGTCGACACTCTTGTTTGTCTTGTTATTGATGGTCTTACTTGGGCGGTCTTTATAATATTTGTTTATTAATAATTAATTTATAATATTTACCTTATGATATTTATAATATTTAATACATATTTATTATAATATAATAATAATATGTATTATGATAATATTTAATTATTAATACTTATGTAGTCACTTAATAATATATATATATATATAATCACTTCCATAATATATTTATAGATATTTGGATATTCACATATATTATATATAATGATATATTATATTATAATTATCATAATTATAATAATATTCAAATTGATAGTATAATATATCTCACTATTAAAATATCTATATAATAATATTATTAAATGTTATATGTATTAAATATTAATACACACACAATTATCTCTAACACTTGTATTGACTAATCACCGCATTTCACGGAAATGACTTCACCGTCTTTGATTATGATATTTAAGTTTTTAATTTAAACAATGTCTTAATATCGGGACATGACAGGCTCTACATGTTATACAAACCAAAACCTATATGCACCCATGCAAAATAATAATGACATAGCAATGTAGCAGTATGAAATTGAAAAGACCAAATAGCTGTTGGAGTCATTATTGCAGCAATAAGTAGAAACAGAAAATCGGATTAGGCTACTAGAGTCTAGGATGCAATCCAAAGCATTCCTTGTTGCCCCAAAAAATCAATTGGCCCAGTCCCTTGCTCCTCCCTTAGATCCAATATATGATTAGCTAGACCTCTCATGGGTTGATTACAAACCAATGAGTATGCCAACCAGGGTCTACAAACAGTTGCCCAAATTTGATGAGTATAATATTTTGGAAGGAGACACACATGTTGATGAATTTTTGGAATTCATGGATACACATCAGTATGAGGATGAAGACATGTGGATGAGGTTCTTTGTTAGGTCCTTGCATAGCAAGGCAAGAGAATGGATCCAAAATTTTCCAGGGCAGTCCTTTGCCTTGTGGAATTAACTTGTGGCAGCATTTGAAAATGAATTTGCCAAAGGTCTTGACCCTACTGATCTTGTCATAGAGCTGAAAAAAATCAGAAGACAAGAGGGAGAGTCAAGCAAGGATTTTGGTCACAGGTTTGTTGCTGCTCTTTCCCATATTCCTGAAGGTTTCAGACCTAACATTCCCGCTTGCATTGATATGTTTTTCGAAGCATATGAAACTAGTTTGAGTTATGTGCAGGAAGATTTCAAAATAACGAGTATGCAGCAGGCATACTTGTCCCTAGACTCCATGGAGAAAATGAGAGACAACTACATAAAGGGTTTGTTGTCCACAAATGCATGTGTTGCTGGTAATAAACATGCTGATCTGAACGGCAGCAATGTGGATATAAACAATCAAATGAATATAGCATCAGATAATGATGATTGTGTAGTTAGAAGGGTAGAAATGGAAGGTGGTGCATCATATGACAGTGATGCAGATGATGAGGATAGTATATGCACCTACTTTCGGCTGAATAGCTCATCAAGTGAAAGTGAAAATGATGAAACCAATGGTGACTTCCAACCTAATGCTGAGGTATGTGGCCCTGTGAACAATGAGGATGCTGTGTACATAAGTGAGCAGCAAGTTGAATCAACTTGTAAAGTTGATTATGAAGACTGTGGACAAGTAAGTGAAATAAGGGAAGAACAAGAAACTTGTTTCTTGTTTGATGTATTGCCCTCCTTTCTTCCTGTATGTGATGAAGCAAGTAATGTTTGTTTGCACAAGGATGACATAGAGGTGGCTGCACTTGAGGATACCCGATCAGAGATAGTTGTTGGTGCAGCCATGGAATTTGAGTCTAAAGAGCTTGCCCTGGATTTTGAGGATGGTGATCATGTGGACGCATATGAGAACCTGTTTCATTGGTGCAAAATATGTTGTCTTCCTCATGCAGAGTGTGTTTCATCTCAGCCACAAAGTAGGATAAGAATGAATGTGGAAGAAGAAATGTGTCATCAGTCAATTTGCAATAGCATATGACACAGCAAATTGCCAAAGTGCTTTTGAAACAGAGAGACAATTTGAGGAACTTGGTTTTTCGCTTGAGGTGTCTCATGGTGTTGATGTGTGTGCTGAGATTTTGAATTGTAGCCTGAATCATCTTTATGATTCAGAAATTGAAATCTATAGCAGCACATATGAGAGTTGTGTTCAAGAGCTTGGAGTTACAAATGATTATGAATGCTTTCATTTTGATGTGAAAGATGTGTTAGCTCTTGAATGTGTTAGTGTTGCCGTTGAGGTTGAGTCCTTTATATGGGACGTTGATGTGAATGAGCAGCAAGGCATGTTTATGCCTGAATTTCAACAGATGGCAGCCCAACTTGAGAATATACCAGTGATGGATTCTTTCCATTTTGATTTGCATGAAGAAATGTCTTCTCTTGTGGATCAACAGTGCATTCAGGCACAGTTCTCTTTGCCATGTGAATTGGACGTATTCTCCTTTTCCCTCAATTTGCATGAAGAGGTTTGTAGGTATGAAGTTGTAGTTGTTGATGGATGCTTCCTTCCATCTATTTCTTTTGATGCTGACCTAGTTCTATATTCTTCACCCCTTGTTGCTGGGAACAAGCATGATATTGATATGAATAAATCAAGCACCTATTTCTCATGGTTGCCCTGCAATAGTAATTTCATTGGTAGAGCTAGCCTTGGCTTCATAAACATTTGTTGCAAGTTGGCGCATGCTAAGGGCCGTTTTCAGTTGTTGCAACTAGGTGATAAGTGCAAATTTGGTTTGAGGGAGATCAGCTCCTTCATTCAGCTTGTCTTTGACAGAGGCAAGTAGTTTTGGTCATCTTGTGCAGGTTTGACCTGCAAGTGCCTGCAAATTTTGATTACAGTTAACTTTCCTATTGTGCCCCTATGCTTATGACTGTATGCCTTGTAAATACGTTTCCGTTGTTTCCCCTCGTTCGGTTTTTTTGCCTTTTTGGTCTGCCCGGAGATATTCTGGATTCTCGATGTGCCACTGCTTGGCACACGTCCCCAACTAGAGCCAATGTTGACACCTAAAAAATCAGTCCCCAAAATGCCCTGTTTTGCTCCCCATGTCTCATTCATATTTTTACTTGAATCTATAGCTTATAACCGATCAGAGACATCTTTCATAGATTTTCATGTGTTTGCCATTTGAAATGCAAGGTGGAAAAGCCCAAAATCGACTAAGTCCTAAATTTCCAAGGTTCCCTTGTGTTTTCACCCTGTAGGAGTTTCGGGGGTCGGGGTTCCAGTCTTTTGCCTTCCTTCCAAAGGCATGTGGCAAAAGTCTCCGAAGAGTGTGCCACGTGTCGGGCGGGCGCAAGTTCTATACAGTGCTAAGAAAATAATTCCAAAAAACTGCACCGGCTCAACAAGTGTCTTGGCTGCGTTCCGCGGAAGGCCCAACGGCTGACCCCGGGCGGGCAAAGTCCTCTAAGGCTTTTTGCCTTTTATGATTCCTTCGATGGGACACATGGCAGGATATCGCAAGCCCGCAGGCTGCCAAAGCTGACATCATATATCCACCGCGCAAGTGCGAAATGAGGATAGGTGTAAATTATATCATGGCCTGTGGCCATAAAATTGATGACTCAATTGGAAGAAGTGTCGCGCCAGGTGTTGAAGGATAAAGTGAAGAGGTGGGGCCGATAACAATCGAACGATAGCGTAGTGTCGCAGGGGAATCTTGTCTGCAGGAAAGATTTAGTGCACGGCTGCGAGATGGTGCCACGTGACCTGTTCTCGGAAGGAAGGAAAAGGCTTATATAAGGGAATCCATGTGGATGGTCCCGCTTTCTTGCTTGGAGTTTTTCGCTGCTTCGCTGAATGATGGTTGAAGGCCCCACGAAGACTCTAGCTCCAACGAAATGCTCATGTGGATGCCATGTTGGATTCCACGGTGTTGATGCAGACTTTTGGTAGGCCTGCAAGTTGAAGTACAGAACTGCGAAATCAAAGGGGAAAGCGATGGTCGTTGATTCTAAGAGCAGACTCATCTACGGCTAAAATTCAAAAAAGTCTCTCAGGCATCCTGAAGGTGGGAAGATACACGAATTCGGCCAGGGGACATTGCAGGGGACGATTTTTCAAAGGATTCAGAGTTGATGAAGACACAGAGACTCAGGGATTCGAAATTTAAAGTGTTGTAAAAGCTTTGCTTGGTGAATTTGAAGAGATTTATCTCATATGCCATCAATGCAGGTGCTATGCCTCTCAGCTACTCCCTCCTTTTCGGATATTTGTTGTATTTATGGTTGTAGATAAGCAAACCGGTTGTGCGCATTAAAGCAGAAAATATCTTCCATCTGCCTCAAGACCCTATATATTTTTGCAGTTATTTATGGCAGATAAACGTCCCTTTTGGCCGAGATATTTTTTGACAAGGCCCATAGGGGGCAATTTATTGTAACCTAATTAGGTCAATTACAATCAGATGCTCTATATGCATGAATGTAAGATGTAAATGTAATGTCCCTTTTTTGGCGCATAGATTTTTGTGTGCATTATGCTTGTTCCTAATCCCTCGGAGGCTATCTGACATGTTTGGATGAACTCCAAAGTTCTTGGAGTGTTCTTGGTTCAGTGTGCAGATCAGTTATATAAGTTTCCCTTGTGTTAATGGATTAATTTTCTATGGCATTGAGCCCAGTGGATGTCTAGGGTTACAGTGATGTTTTCAGAAGTTTGATCGGGCTCCCGGATTGCTCTCCAAGACTCTTGGAGGAGCCATCTAATTTTAGTAAGTTACCCAGATGACATCGTTCCTCATCCCAAACATCATAGAAGGTAGTGGTATGATTTATTTTGCAGTTCGCCTAAGTTTGGGATTTTCCGAAAAGTCAGGTGATTTAATGAGCTATTTAATTATTATTTTCACTTAAGTTTCTAAGGGTGAAAATAATTAAAAAGTTCTTAAGTGTTATAGCTCATTAGAAAAGGGAAAACATATTATTTTATTTAGGCACTTAAAAAGTGAGCCTTAAGTGGAGAAAAAAGAAATTATTTAAGTCGGAGGGAAAGGTTATTATTTTCAAGAAACAATTCATTTCCTTTGTAACTCCTAAAGTGCCTATATAAAGAGGTTGGGAGCTCATTGTTGGGGTTATGCTTGGTTTTGGTATTGTTATGCTGCTGGGATTGAACCAGAGAGTTCATTCTTCCTTCTTAAGGATGAAAACCCTCTAGAAGATGTCCAGTTTCATTGGTGAAATATCCTGCCTAGTTGGAAAGAGGGCAAACTTCATTCAGGAGTTGCAATGAGCAAAATATGGATTGAATGGTTTTGAAGTTTTGATCTAAGATTTGTTATTATCTTGATTGTTGATGATTGAAGAATGTTTTCTGAGACATATTTGCAGATTTTGTGAGTCTTGGTGTGAGTATGAAGTTGTCCGTACATCTGGGGGCCTTACCAACTGAAGGGAATGATTCAAATCTGTGACTCAGATGAATGATGTATTGAATCCACATGATCAAGATTTATTTCTTACCTTTTAATATTGTCATTGCAGGCCTGAATAGATTATTCAGAGTTTCCAATATTTATATCTCTGCAAAATCCGTACTTTCCTGTCCGTACCTGCAGGAAGTACGATTTGGATTTGAATGTCATTTCTTGTTGATAGGGGTTGTGACAGATTACAATGCATTATTTACCCTTAGGCGCCTCAAAACAGATGCATTTCAATAAACTTTGGGCCATTTTCATGAGTTATAAGGGAATCCGTACTGCTGGGTTGTACGGACCTGTTTGGGAGTAGTCTGATAAAAATTGCAGTCTGTTTATCTTTTGATGCCTCTTTATTGTGCTTTGGAAGTGGTATGAAGTGTGCATTGAGGGTGCTGGTTAGTTGGGAAGGTGTTCTACATATTTACTCATCATATGATTCTATGTATGATCCAGTTCAACCGTACAGCATGAAGGAAATCTGAGTTTTCAGCAGTGCAGTCTGATCAGCAAGGAAAGTACAGTGCTTCAGTATTTGATAGTTAATGATATGAGTTTTCTAATGTCTTTGTTATACAGGGTATTAGTGTGTATGCAAGACTCATGCAATGTCACTATGATGATAAGTTGTATTTCTTGTGATGTAGCTACAGCTGATGCATTTTGTATATTTTCTCATTGAAGCACAAACACATAATAACCCCTAGATGGTTTACCGCCAGTGTGGGCAAACTGGTTTATTTATTTCATACTTCTACCCACTGGATAAGTGGAGTATTCCCACTGGATAAGTGGATGGTTTTGTAATTTTAGTTCTTGTTACTACCCACTGAAAGTGGTGAATTCCCACAGTTTTGTGGATGTCTGCATATGCAGATGAATGTTTATTTGTTTGCACAATATTTTAAATTGTAATCCAAAGCACATTATGCTCTCACCTTGCCTAGTTGGGATCTTGGTGATCAGAAGTGCGGAGGAGTTTTAATTGTGCTAACATAGGTTGTCAATTGTTCAATATTTTGGAAAAAAAATTGGGGTTGTTTGTTACAATAAAAAGGGTTGGTCGCTGAACCAATTGTCTGGTCTAGAAAACGCCTAAGATTTTAGGGCAACAAGTAGAGAAAAATGTCTGGGCAGTGAATGAAAGAATTTGTTTGATACAGCGTAGGAAGGATTGTAACGCGCATTTTCATGCATTGGTATGTCTCCACGGTTGTTTGTAATAATTCAGGGGAATGCATTGTCACAACTTTGTATTTTGCCTTCACCACATTTGTTGGTGCGATTGTAATGGGATTTGATAATATATGACAGCATTTAAACCAATCCAAGCTTTGTGTTGGGTCATTTCTCTATTGCAAATGGGTTATTATAGTTTGGCTTTGGATACATAAGTATGTCTAGTGCAAGAAGTGTAATATGAGAAATGTGTGAATATATTTTAGTTTTTTGTTGATGCTGGTTGAGCCCTATTCTTTCCTCTTTATTGTTTATGACTCAGTTGCCCAATGGAATAGGCACCAGTCCATATTGGGGATGGATCAATCATCATCTTAATCAAACTCTCATCCTGTTAGTGGTAGGAGTAGGAGTAGGTTTAGTTTAGGGTTTCTCATGTTGTTCATGGTTTTGTTTTATAACCATGGATATATCTGAAGTGATGCAAAATTGTTTTAATCATTTGTGAATCATGAACATGTATGTCTGCACTATGTATCTTGTGTATGAGAAGTTAAGTGGATTCATTTCTAGGAGTATAGTCTTGCCATGATTGGATGCAAATGCATAGTGCGGTAATCAGCTATAGGGTTATTAATGACAACCAGTTGTTTTAGGTCTAGTGCCGGTCTTTGGGACCTAGAAGGTAGTTTGGGTTTGGTTGTCCTTTCATTTTCAGTTGTTCATCTAGTTTGAACATAATACCTATTCAGGTATCCCCCTAGGAATATCCCTCCTGAGTCTAAGCTAAGCTCAAAGTGCAGAGGAATCAACCCACTCCTATAGGTTGCCTCAGAATCACCCTTGACCTGTTGATAAACCTCTTTCCATCACCTTGACGATACCCCTGGCCCTGGTGATTGTGAAATGTTTTAAGGTTTTGGGTTGTAGTTATTTTGGAAGCCAACACAACCAATCATCTCATCCTCAACATTCATCCATTCACTACTTCTACTTGTTATCTTCCATCTCTTTCATCCATCATTAACATCCACTTCTATCCACATCCCTACCTCATTCCTCTTCATCACTCCTCTAAGTGGCTAGGGCATCTCTTTAAAAAATAATATATTTTATCTTTCTTTGAAATATTGTTACTTTTCTTACCGCAACACCATCTCAAAGAGGGGCAAAATGTAGACACCTAAATCTGACCATATCCTAACATCACCCGATGTAACCCACGTCTACCCTTGTGGGGTTAATTAAATAAATTACTTATTTAATCATAGTTGAAAAACTCGCCTGTAACTCGCTAAACTTGCGAGTACACGCGTGTCAGAAACTGCAGCGAGTTTTACAGGCAAAAACTCGGGCCGAGTTTTATGAAAAACTCGCAGCGTTTTTTGGGTTAAAAACTCGCAAGACTTGCACAAAACGCGCGAGCCCTAACCAAAAAAATCAGCCCGCGACTTATAAAAACCTAAAAAGCGTTTTTAACTTTTGTTTTGTTTTCTTCATCTTCAGCGGCAGTGACGGACGGACAGCGACCCACGAAACCCTAGCCGGTGACAAATCGAAAAGTAGACTTTCGAATCTTCCAGAATTAATATAGCTTGAATGAAATTTGAAGGAGAGATTTTGGACGAACTGTCAAAATTTATATACGATTATGATTATGTACATTGTATATTAAATAAAGGTATGACTATGAATTTATATAATATTATAAATAATATTATAATCGTATGATAAATAATACAATTCATACGTATATATATGATACAATTCAAAACTTCAAATAATCGTATATAAATTCATATGAATTTTAATTTGTATACTGTATCATATGAAAGAAGAGTTTTTTGATGAACTGTCAAAATTTATATACAATTATGATGATTTTTATCATCATAAATTATAATCCTATATAAATTTTGACTTTATTTTATAAATATAGGATTATGATGTAATACTGTAACAATAAAAAATACTAAAACAGTCTAGGATTATGATGATATAGGATTATGATGTAATACTGTAAGTCTGTAATACTGTAAAACAGTCTAGAGTTAGACTTTATTTTATAAATAATACAGTCTAAAATCTCTTCTTTCATATGATACGGTCTTTGTATTAAACTCTTAATTTTGATTTATATATGAAGGAAATCAGCAATGCATTCTACAATTTCAGAAATGTGTGTTTTTTAAGAATATTTAAAAAAAATTATGCATATTTAAATGTTCGATAAATTTGCCGAGTTATTGCCGAGTTTTTCCCCGAGTTTTTGGCGAGTCCCGAGTTTTAAAATTTTTGGGTCTACCGAGTTTTTGCCGAGTCCGAGTTTTTCAACTATGTATTTAATTGACTAGTCTGATCATCCTCTTAGTATTAATAAAATAAATTACGATCATTTATTTAATTAATTAATCAATTCAGCCTTCTTCTAATGTTCTAGCCCTAATAAGTAAATTCATATTTATTTAATTAAATCAGACAATCCCTCATCATTCCCCCAAAAATTAAATAAATACATCACATTTATTTAATGTATCCCAAATAACCCCTCACATCATTAGTTGAATAAACAAATCTTGATTGCTCAACTAATTAATCACTTGCACATTCCTCCACACTTTGTTCAAAATAAACAAAGTCAAACTCACACTCCCCCATTGTCTCACACATGTGTGAGACCTCTCACTTGTCAATATCGCACATTGTGAAGTCCCCTTTTCGGATATTCTTGTTTCCTTTACTTGAACACAATTAGATCACTAGAAAGGGACATTAGAGATATTAAAAATCAATAAACTAAGATAATATTCAATTCCTAGCATCATTCATATTAAACTTGTCTATGATAGCATAATTAATAATGAGAACAATACTTCATAACATAAACAATGAGATCAAATCATCATAGCATAATCCACATTCAGTTCAATTCATACCACAATTCAATATCGACTATGTTCAAGTCTTAATCCTTACTTCCTTTCTAATCATCAACCATGGATGGGGATTTACTTGTATAGGGTGCGATGAAACCGACTCGATAGATGGATTTACTCTGCCTCTCCCTAACAAAACCTTGCATATCCTAAGGTTGTAGGCAATAGAAATAAATAAGTATTAACTTGAACATACTTCGATATACTCCAACATACCACATGATCACATTTATTCATAGCACATTCTATATTGGCTATGTTCAAGTCTCAATCCTTATTTCTCTTCTAATCCTCAACCATGGATGGGGATTTACTTGTCTAGGGCACGATGAAACCAACTCAATGGATAGATTTACTCCGCCTCTCCTTAACGAAACCTTGCCTATCCTAAGGTTGTAGGCAATAGAAATAAATAGGCATTGAGTTTGGACATACCACTAATTCAATGTGTTGTGAATTCTATTGATGTTTTCCCTAATATATTTCATAGCAAGTTTCACAATGCTTATATATATTTATATATACATATGTAATGATACTAATGATAATCTTTCAATTATATGCATTTGTCATTACTTACCACATGGCATTCATCGTAATAACATAGGGTTAGATACATCATACCAAGTTTATTACTCTTGCCTTTGTGTCCTTGGAGATCTAAGGATTGTATTCCTTTCTTCTATGCCATCTGCAGCCCAATATACTATTGTATATTTATATTTCAGATCTGTTAGAATATCTATTTATATTAGAAATGCATTTAACTCAGAAATATCTTTTCTTATGCTTGCATATCTGTATATAAATCAGCAGTCTTCTATTTTCTATCCTTCATCGATGCCTTGAATTATTCCCCTATCTCTCCTTATATATCTTTAAAGATTCCAAACAAGGCAACTCTTCATGAACAATAGTCACACCTTTCCTTGATAAGCACAGCTCTTCATAACAAATCGCTGTCCTTTATAACAAATCGTTGTCTTTAACAAAACAGATCGCATTTCTTCTGCCTTCCACTTATTATCATTTGCTGCCTTAATTAAATCGCTTTTCTTTATATAATGATCGCTGCTCTTTCCTTTGGCGATTTATATCATATAGTTTTCAACTTCTTTTTTAAATGTAATCGCACCACCTTATATTAATTGCTGCTTCCTTTTGATGATATATCAATCGCTACCCTTCTTTAATTATTAATCGTTGTTCTTAAAGCTCTTATAAATCGCACGAATTCACTTCATAAGTTCGCTGCTCCATTTCATAACATTGTTGCTCTATATCGCACATACTTATGTGTATAAGAATTGTCTTATTTTATATTTTGTCTTTTTCTCATCCTCAATTCTTATTCACAGCTCATCAAATTATTGACTCACTCCCTTCTTATATACATGCTTCGTTCTTTTTAGAGGGAGGTCGGCCTTCTATATTTTAAATCTTTAATTTAAAATATTTTTCTAGGTAAGGTTGATAACTTGGGATATTTAAGTTTCGTTCCTTCTTCAACAACCGCTCTTCAAGGGAGTCGACCATAGGGGAAGGGGACATGAAACACATCCTCGTGATTCTTGTCACACATATGTGACAAATTGCACCAGGCTCCAAAAAGTACCTTTTAATCTCCACCCTTCACTCTAACCAAGGAGATCTCCACCATCCATTTTCCTTAATCCATGTCTCATTCATTTGCACCTCTCCCAAGCTGCCACTTGTTGGCTTTTCATTCTCCTTTCAAAATGAATCAATCTCATTCATCCAATCTAAGATTCAATCTACACCATTCAGATTCCCATCCAAAAACTTATAAATAAACCCTCTCTCAAGCCCATTTCATTAATCAATTGGAAAGCAAAGGCATGTTGTAGGGATCTCGAGCAACCTACATCTCTTCTCAACATCAACACACCATTGGAGCATATCCACAACACCAAGGTTTGCATTTGTTGCTTGTTTGATTTTAATATAGTTTGCATTCCTTCCTGCTCAATCCGAAGTAACATTAAGTGTGAAATTAGAATCTTGCATTATTGTTAGTTCCTTATTGTTTTACATTTTACCATTTACACTTACTATCATCAAACGAAATGCAAGAAACAACATTGACACACGTCTTCTTGTCATTTGAACTATGAGAGCTCTTAAATTATTATAAATAAAGTACAATAACATGGGGAGAAAAGAGTGATAGCATAGGCACTTGTAGCAGAGATAAAATGTGATAATTGGGACTATAAGATGTCCCCTTTCAGGCCATCAATGGCTCAAAAAGGTGGCACCAAATTTAGAGGAAATTTGGGAATGTTGGTTACAACGGTTGGGATAAGGCATCTTGAAAAATATTCAATATTTTCTTGAGGTCCTATACTTCCTTCAAGAGAACCATTGAAGAAAATAGTGTATCATCAGCAAATTGGAAGATGGAAAATGTGTCTTCACTATGGGCAGCTTGAAGCCCAAAAGGATGATTTCAAGAAATGGATTTCCTTGATGGAATCCTTTAGGAGAGAAAGCATCCCTCATTTCACCATTAATATGAAGTTATTAACAAATAATGAACAGGTGGTAAAGCAACTAGCAATCCACTCAATTAGTTCCTTTGCAAACCCTAAAGCCTTGAATGTTGCAAAAAATTTGCATCCAATTATGCCCCAAAAGCCTTTGATGTATCCAGTTAAGTTAAAATGCATGGATATATATTTCAGGTGGAGCATGGACTGGCACAATGATTATGGGAAGAACCTGTTGCATTCACTTTGCAATTATTTTTTAGATGATCTTCTAAACAATATTATAAGGTAGATTGGGCTCAAGCCATCCAAAGTTGAGGCATTCTCCTTTTTGTGGGATTAAAGCAAGAGTAGTTGCATTCAAACAATGTACATTTTCTGACAACAGCTTGAATCTTTTATGATCTTCAGTAGAATCACATTATGTCAGAAATCCTGATAAAAATGATATGGTCAGCCATCAGAACTTGGATTTTTATCTCTTGCTAAAGGAGAAGACCACTTCCCTCATCCCCTGGATGATTATTGGTTGTAGAAATTTTTCGTTTTCTGAATCAGAGATGATAATAGGAATCTTCTCTTAAAAATTTTTGTATGCCTCTATTCTGCATACCAGAGTTTCCCTGAGCATGTCCATGAAATGATCCATCACTGTGGTTAAAATCTCAAAATGAGAATAAAGTGCTCTTCCATGAACATTGTATATGCTGAACCATATTTAAGGTTTGCTTACTGAAAACCATTCTATGGAAATTTTAAGTACCAGAGTCTCCTCCTTTTATCCAAATTACCCTCATTTTCTTCTGTTAATACACATCTTCATTATTCTCGATACTTGAGAGTTTCTCAATACAAGCCAATTCTTCATGTGCCATATCTACTATATATCAATCATCTTGAAAAGGAATTTGGAGTTCTTGAAGTTTATGTTTGATTGAAGTCTTCTGTTTAAATATATTCCCAGTCACCTTAGGACTTATTTTAAATTTTCCCTCACCAGCTGCACTTTCCATGTACATGTGACTATTGCATGGCCTTGAATTGTTTCTCCCTCCTTCCACAATTACTATATGCATTCCTCAAGTTTAGGTTGTGTCAACCAAACATTCTTAAATTTAAAAGTCAATTCTTTTTGGTCGGTCAACCTGTATAATTTCCATCTGGATCACCATCAGTCTGTTTGACAGTGGCATTGTCAACCCAGTGATTGCTTACAGAGCTGTTTGTAAGAAAGAAGCAATCCAAATTCTCAGAAATATAGCTGATTCCTTGTCACCTGTTACACCATGTCTACAGACCTTTTGTAATCTCAACATTGACTAACCCATTCTATTCAATAAATGTGTTAAAAGCGTGGACTAGAAGCAAAAGACAGGGGTTCCTCCCTTTTTCTCATTTGTTAAGAGGATCATGTTACAATCTCCTAAAATCAGTAAATCGTTTTTCCTGAATTCAACCCAATGGGATAATTCTAAATTTGCTCCTTTAGTTTTCCAAAATGTGGATGTCTATGAATACTACTGTAAAATATTTGTGCAATCTTTAAGACAAAAACTCAGCAGTCCCTATTCATAAGCAGTGAATGATTTAAAAGCATACTCGGAATGTTACCATAAAGTAGCAACATCTGCAGAATGTCTAGCTGTATTGAGAACAATAAAATCGCATTTGTTCAGTACAACTTTGGAGAAATTGGTATATGACGGCTTCTTTTTTGTAGAAGATTAGATCCTCTAGATTTTTCATGTAATGATTTTCAGTCACAAACAGGAAAAGAGCTCTGCTCCAAGCCCTGCAGCTGTGTCAATATGTGCTGGAGGTATTCATTGTTGTTCTTCTGAGATATGCTGGTCTTTGTACAAAGAGGAAACAATTGAATTTGAAATCAGAGGATTAGAATGCCTTTTCTTTCCAGATCCTTTGATCATAAAAAGTAGAAAACCAAATTTATTTGAAGTTTTAACTTTTCCTCAATTCTGCTTGGTATTAGATGTCCCCTTTCCTGCAATGAAAACATGACCAAAAGAATTTGATTTTTTTTTCCTCGGATACATCCATTGTGATCTTCCCATGGCTAGAGAACATTGCTCTTTGCCTTAATCCCTTCCTCTTGATTCCTAGAATGGTCTCTTTGTTGCCTCTGACTAATTTTGAGCCCCTTCTAACTAAGTATCAACCCATCCATCTTCTCCCGTCCTGCACTGTCAAGGACCTCAAAAGAATTTGTTAGTGGCAAGTTTCTACTCTTTCTTTTTGAAATTTCCTAATCACTTCTGATTCTGGTGTATTTGCTTGTGATGTGTGTTCCACTTGATGTTCTTAATTTGGTCACATCCAGAAGCTTTATTTTTTACAATTCTATTTCAGCTTCTTTTCCATTAAACTCTGTATTTTAAGGTTCAATAGTATAGGTGGGACAGACTCACACAAATGCCTAGGAGCATGGCGCTCTGCAACACAATGGCATATTTTTATAGTCAACTAGTTGCTTCCATTCAATCCCCCTAATTCAGGAAAATGTCGGAGAAATAACCCACACCTTAACCGTAATAAGGAGCCTGCCAAAAAGCACCCATCACAAAGAGGGCTGGCAGCTCAGTTGTAGAGCACCCTAGCACACACATGGGAGGTCCTAGGTTCAAGTCCTAGCTGGTCCTTGGAAAAGAACATGGTATCAAAGCCTGACTAGAAGCTTGAAGCATCAAAGTGTGGCTCAGGGGTGGATGTTGGAGAAATGAGCCACACCCAAACCAAAATAAGGAGCCTAGTAAAAATTCCACTCACAAAGAGGGCCAGTAGCTCGGTGGTAGAGCACCCCAGCATGCACATGGGAGGTCCTAGGTTCGAGTCCTAGCTGGTCCATGGAAAATAACAGAAAAAATCTCTCATAGAAGCTTTTCCACATCAAGATTAACACAGTTCTGTAAGCTCTAAGGTTGTGTTATACTCCCCAAAGATTTTACCATGTCCCCCATTTCAATCACCAATCGTTTTCAGAGAATATTCCTCCCAAAATTCACTTGGCAGTATTGGAAGTCAAGCCATCACTGGAATATTGCTGGGTAAATTGTCTGTTGGGTTAAAAGCCAAGACCCTTAACTTCATAAACAAGCCTGACTTATTATAGAGCCAGAGTTGTCCCTGGATTACAGAGTTTTTCTCATCTCTGGCTGGAAAAAATGTCATAAAGTACCCTTTTGGCATCATAAGACCTTCCATAGGCACTCCGTTTCTAGTCTTCATGAGTCCAATCCTTCAAATATTAAGACCTGCGAAAGCCCCACAAAAATCTGCAGATCAGTGATCTTCTCTTAAGGAATCAGAGGCAACTCTCCATATTTTCCAATGGGAAATGCATTTTGGGTGGAGTGTCCATTTTCTGTAAACAATCAGAACGTCATTCTTGATTGAAGGTTTGTTTCAGTGACTGACTTTTGCATATATGAAGAAAATTCAATAATCTGTCTCTAGATAATTGTCTCGATCTTTTGAAATGGTAACTTTAGAGGATCATGTTGGTGCTCAAAGTTGATGCTCCTCAAATCCCTAAAGCCAATCAATTCTTGAGTGCCAGGGGTGTCAAACTCAAGAAAAAGAATACAAACTCATTCAGAATGAGGCAACTAAGGCCAACATTGATAAGGTGGGTAAGACCTTCTTTTGGAACTGTTAGACCAAGGGAGGGATTCCCTAAGGCGTCTGAAGACAATGATTAATACCAGTTTGAAACTGAACCTAAAATCAAACCATACCCAATGCACAAGAAACTCCTATTTTCGGTCACTAAGCACCTGTGTGCTGGTTTGAGGAATTCAGTGGTGTTACACCTTCATGAAACAGATACACAACCATGCAGAAGAGTATGAAATAATGCTCTAATAGCCCTAACGCAACAACATTCATCTAAACATGGATGTGGGTGGGACAAACAACATAGATAAGGTAAAACTATGAGATTGTTGTTGTGTTTACTGTTTAAGTGTTGTGAAGGAAAAGGAGAGTTGGCAAACAGCAGACCAGTCCCTGTATCCAGTTAGGGCAGCAGAGTGTGGACACCAGACAAAGGGGACACCACTATAATCAGATTTTATCACCTAATCAAGGCAACAACAAAGACAATAGTTTATAAATGCATAAGTTAGCCTCTACACAGCAAATGAACAGCCGGAAGATTGTAGAACCTAAATCACAAGCATTCTTTAATAATCCACAAGCATACCACAAGTTTCACAAATTGATATGAAAGGACACCTCACAAAAACATTTGCAAAGGTTTTTTACAATCTATAGCAATTTACCAATCATAAGCAACATTCAAATCAGAAAATGTGATTAGGGTATATTGTCAGAATACCAAAAACTCACAATAAATTCACAGAGACACTTGAAACAAAGTTCAATTTGCACATTCAGTTCATTCTTTGAGAATTACAATATCCTTTCATTGCCTTTGTAAGAAAACCTAGAAAAAATTACAATTCCATTGCTCTAAAACCAATAACCGGAAGAAACCTTGAGTTTCATACAATTTTTTCTATCTTTTCAGCTCTGCTCTACAACTTGAATTTTCTCCATCCTTTGCAAATGAATGCAAAATCCCTTAAATACTTCGTCCCAAACCACAAGGAACCATGGAAAGATGGACTTTGACCTCTGGAAGTGGAAACTGGGCGACCATGTTGCTTCATCACATCCACATGGGTCATGCCAAAAAATCACATTGATTTGGAGTGCTCAACCATGCTTTGATCCAAGAAATCTGTCATTGAAGGGTCCACAACAGTCCTGGGGCACATGGAGCTCACCTACCAAGCCATCGAGCTTCGAATGGATCATTAATGGCGGTCCTAAGAGTTGCTGGAGCATCTTGTCGCGAGTTGAACAATTTAGGGAAGACAAAATCGTCGGGCCCCGCCAAATTGAGCTTCGCCAAATGCTCTCTTTCTTTATCGAGGGTAACGGACTCCCTGCAACTTCAACAAACATATAGAGCACACCAATCGGGAAGGCCAAGCAATCGGGCTTCGGCAATCAAGCTATCACCATATAATCTTCTACTTTTTGAATAGGAGTAAGAGACTCCTCGACTTCGAAGTCTGAAGAAAAGAACCTATCGGGCTTCGACATCGGGCCCACGTTAAACGCTTGTCCACTTTTTGGGCAAGAGAACTAGTAACTCCCCGATCTCTAAAGTCCGAAGAAATATAAAGGGCACAATAGTTGGAAGGCAAATCCATCGGACGCCGACAAATCGGGCCACCACCAAATCGCCTTCCACATTTGAGTCAAATCAAGCACCTCCCCAATACCACAATCCCAAAAAACTTGGGCAAATAAGAAACATCAGGGACCAGGGACACCATGAAATGCATGCCCCAAAAGCAAGCAAAACCAAGAACGCCCGACGCCACAATCCCGAAAGACTTAGACAAATGTATAACGTCAGGGAGTGGGGCCACCACAAATCATCTGCCCAGGAGGAAAAGAAAACCAAGGAAGACCGAACCCGCAACACCGAAAGACTTAGTAGTTATGAAGAATTGGGGATCGGGGAAGTTCCTAAACTCATGCCTAATTGTCAAACAAAAGCAGGTAAATTCGACACCGCAATCCCAAAGGACTTAGACAGAGAGGCAAGGAACCAATGCAAAGTTCAGAGCCGATAAGGATGGCATGCTAGCACAAGAAACCCTGAAACTCCGAAAAGCCAACAAAGGCACAAAACTAAGGGCAAGGCTAGAAACCCATCAAACATAGAATTTTATGGATTTTCACTTGCATATTGACACATTTAGAAACCCTTTAAGATGTCTTAGATTGGTTATAAATAATGGGTCAAAGATCTTTTAAGCACTTCAGAGGCATAACCATGGGATTTTTGCAAATTTTGAGGCAGGTGCCAACAGGATCCTAAAGAGGGAATGGAAGAGGCTATGGCATCTCCACAGGGAGATATATATTCGACAATTAATTCAGTAAAAGTTGCAGAAGATGTGTCTAAGTTGCTTGCAGACATAGTAATGGAGGAGAGATAGCATCCATTCAGTTCAGTGCCAGTCCAGATCATATCCAGCTTACAATCAAAGAAATACTTACCTGACTATTAGGTTGTTAGCCAAAGAAGCCCATCAAAGTGAGCAAACATCTACCTAAATAAAAGATGAGCATTAAAATTCACTTGGAAGGATATGTGCTCAGAGAATGTGAAGCAAGAATATGCTACCATAGCACTAACAGAGAATGTGAAGCAATTAGCACTAAGAGTAGCTTTCATAAAGCTCACAGAAAACTGGCCTCAGATTTTAAGTTGTAACCTTGTTCCTGAAAATTTTATTTGATCGAATAGATTATTTATAATCCAGACTACTGCAGTCTGCATTGCATAATGAACAGTTCGAACTGTAACCAATAAAATAAATTTGGACCAGAAGCACATATCACCCATTTGATGCAAATTTGTTTTTATGATTAGGAGGGGTAGTTTCTTTCTGAAAATGAAATTTTATCAATTTATATACATATAATTGCTTAAACGTTGAACAGTATAAAATAAAGATGAGATTAGGAATCTGGGATAAGAAGGAAATTCGAACCTGTGCTTTTCAAAAGCCATCACAGCCCCATTCAGAGTAAAATTCTTATTTGAAGGAGATACTGTGCCTATAGTATTGTTTAGTGAATCAAGCGCCTTGAGGACAACAATGTCTGAATCAAGATAGATTCCTCCATATCTGCAACCGAAAGAAACCGAAGACCATGTTAACTGAAGCAACTGCTCATACAAGAAAGCCGTGTAAATGATGAAATAATAATCAATAGAACCATGTATCCACTTCAGCAGAAACCAAGGAAAGCTTATCCTAAGACTCCTCGTGGTGTAAGGAAATTATAATAAGTTGTAACAAAATCCCATGTTAACCGAAGCATACATTTGAAGGAAAAATGTTCATAAATGAGAAAATTATCATAGAATAAATATAATAATGCACTTTGATTTAAATAATGCCCAATTGTTCCTAGCATTTTGTTCATTAAGTTCACTGGAAAAAACCATGTTCATCTATAGTGTTGGTAGCTACTCCCAATCCAGGATGGAAACAGCATTCAATATTTACCCAATACATATACTGATCACCAGCTCTAGCAAAGCCAGAGATTCCATTCAATACAAAATCAACCAAAGTGAGTTGAGATTATTTAGCTCCATGGCATTACTAATCATTCTAATTTTCCAAGAATGATCCTAAGGTATAGATGGATACTACTTAGTATTCCAAAATTTAGGACCTAAAGGCAATCTTATTTAGATTGACAACTTGGTCCAAGTTCTGACTTGCTTCTGATGTGAGATTTTGACTTACACCTGAATCTTAATGAGACCCACTGGAGAATCACAAAAAACCCTTTTACTTCAGGCTGTTGAGATCTTCCCCGTCACCTTTCAAATAACAATGTTACAAATTTTCATCACCAGAGGACATTCTTACCAGACTTAACTACCCCAGTTTGCCAATTTTTATAAAGTTCTTGTCAGTTTTATCCCACAACTTCTCCAGATTAAGTTGTGCCAAAATTCCTAGAATTGTAATTGATAATGAGGAAAAGAACTTAAGCGTCCCCAGTTGACGACAGAAAATACTTCTGGAAGAAGTAAATGTCTTTTTAGTTTTTTCCTTAAATTGTCAGTGGTTAATACTTAGTGTGCAGAGATAACCATTAAGAGATTGATTTTTCCATAGGTCAGTTTATCTATATTTTATGCTGAGCAATGTGATGGTTTCCAACCAAGTTTTGTATCCTCTTATAACCAGCCCTGACACTGTAGTTAGGCATCACAGTTAGCATGTTCCTTACTTAACCTCATCCTATCATCGATCAGCTAGCATTTAAAGCCATAATCTATATGATTAAGGGAGACAGAACAAATTTATGGCCACCACAATCTGAAACAGATTACTGCACAACTGTACGAATAATTTGGAGATTCCAAAACTGGGTCACTTTATACATATCTCTGCCCTTAAACCAATTCACTTGAAAGATCAATTTCTCAATAGTGTCGGTAGCTACTCCCAATCCAAGATGGGAACAGCGTTTAATATTTACCCAATACATATACTGATCACCAGCCCTAGCAAAACCAGAGATTCCATTCAATACAAAATCAACCAAAGTGAGTTAAGCTTGTTTAGCTCCATGGCATTACTCATCAATGAATCATTCTAATTTTCCAAGAATGATCCTAAGGTATAGATGGATACTACTTAGTATTCCAAAATTGAGGATCTAAAGGCAATCTTCCTTAGATTGACAACTCAGTCCAAGTTCTGATTTGCTTCTGATGTGAAATTTTTGACTTCCACCTGAATCTTAATGAGACCCACTGGATAATCACAAAAAAACCCTTTACTTCAGGCTGCCGAGATCTTCCACATCAACATTCAAAGAGCAATGTTACAAATTTTCATCACCAAAGGACATTCTTACCAGACTTAATTACCCCAGTTTGCCAATTTTTAAAAAGTTCTTGTCAGTTTTATTATGCTGAGGCATCCTACAGTTTCAGCAGGGTGGAGGTGGGAGCTCGTGTACAAAAATACCCAAAAATAGACAATGGAATATTCATAATCAGGACCCTTCTTTTCTTGCTGGCATTAACTCTGAATCTGGTGGTTGGCATTTCATTTGTCTTAGGCATTTTTATTTCTCCATTGCATCTGGCTGGACTGGGCAGCTTCAGCTGTGTGCTATCTTTAGCAAGCAGTTTGAAGAAAGAATCAGGGTGATAAAGCCTTCCACTAATTTTTGTATCATGGGTCTTTCTTTGGTACAGATCTTTTTTCACAGTGGCAAGTCTTGCCCAGCACAGCCTCGCCTGACAGGATCCATCTCTTAACAGCAAAATACTCAACGCACACTCACGCAGATCTTCCCGCCTCATGCACTGTGCCTCTTCAAATGCGTCAATTCTCAGATCAGAGCATATTAATGAAACTTCATTTTTGTTACGAGGAAATCGCTTGGTTTTAGGCTGTTTTAATAAATGGTTAGTGGTTTTTGAACGGAAATGGAATGTACCTGGACCGATTTTTATTTTTATTCCTTTTTTATTTCTTTCTGAGCTCATTTTGAAAAATCTATTTTCTGCACTTTTTTAATGTATTTCTGAATTTGACTTATCTGAGTGCATCATTTTTTGAACTCTATTATGAAGGAATTTACATTGACTATTGTCAGTAAATATCTGTACAGTTTCTGGGTTCATGGAAAAAAGTATTCATAACATTGGGTATTTATTTTTTGTTCGGTTTATTTTGCAGATACATTAGTCTGAGTCATGGAATTCAGTATAGTTCTTCATTAGTTAGTTAGATTCGTAGATTTTAGAATAGATCACCATTTGAGTCATGGATTTCGGCATATATCAACTTTTGTTAGTCTGAGTTGTGTATATCAGTCTCTAGATTTTCCATGGTATTTCTGTGTAGCGCCAGCAAAGGATAAAAGGCACAGTTATTCATCAGTAGCATTTTTTCAAAACCAGCACATACCGAGCTGATTTAGCGCGAGGCAAGGTCACAGGGATTCCAGGTTATGTTTATAAATTTCTTTTTGACAAATGTATTTTCTAAATTAATAGATGGGTTTTATTATCTAGATTAATAGATAGGTTTTATTTGTTGATACATGAACAAATTTTAAATTTTAAGTTTCAGCGCGAAGATTATATGTATGCATTTGGGAAAGAGGAGTTGGTGTTACAGGGAAGGAGAACAAATGGTTACACTTATATATATTTTTCTGACCCATTTACACTTATGTTGTTAGCATCAAGGTGTTTCTTGAACGTGAGTTATTCATTCTGCAAAAATGGCGGAGCTAAGGATGAAAGACAGCAAGGAGCAGATTCCTTTTTCAAGAAATGGAGAAGAATTAGTGGTAAGAGAAGATGAAGCCAACCTTGATCTAGATTTTTATTTAAGCGAAAATCAACAATCAATAACAGATGAAGGTGAGAGCAGTAGCAGTAATAATCTCCGATTGGCTGTAGATGAAGTGAAACGTGGAGAGCCAATAAGCCAGCTTTCAACTCTCCATGAGGTCTGAAAGATTTACACTTTCCAAGAGGACCACATCAACGCAGAAATAGTGCATGTGCTGGTTGATTGTCTGACCAGGGAGGATTTGGCAGAGCTTCAATATGAGGCAGCTCACATGTTACGCTGTTTGGCCCCAGACGACGCTTCTGCTTTGATTGAAAATGACACAGTGCCTTGGTTTAACAACCTTTTGACTACCCCAGTGAAGAAGTGCCGGATCAAGCGCTTCGGGCCATAACCATTCTTGCAAACCAGGCTTTCCACTTCAACAACTTTGAAGCCATCCCTGACGACATTATTTTTTATCTAAGTTACCGGGTTCTTCAGTTTTGGGCGCAGGTACCGGACCGGACCGGAGCGGGAGCGGCGGCGAGAGCGCCCCACCCACCCCGGGTTCTCTGTGGGTTGCGATACGCAAACCCATAGAGAACCCGGGGCGGGCGGGGCGCTCCTTGTCCACTCCCGGCCGCTCCCAAAAGCTCTCGTGAGCAAAAACGCATATTTTTAGTGTTAAAAAAAAAAAAAACATTTTTTAAAGTCATTTAACAATGAAAAAAAACAAAAAACGAAACCCTAAAAGGGTCCATATAACAAAAACGCCCCCATTCACTTCTTATTTTTGCAACAACTCTTCCATTTCACAAGAGTTTTTCATATTTTGTTCATTTTTGCATTGTGGAGGGAATCGATTGCAAAGCACCAAGGAAGGATTGTAGCTTGCACAAAGGTCATCTATTGATCTAAGGTAAGTAGTTTAACCTATTCTTTCTAGTTTTTGTTGAATTTTTTCAAGTTTTTTATGGATTTTTAATTTTTTTCAAAAAATTTCAACTTGTTTTTTGAAAAAAAAAAAAACAAGTTTTAACATTTTTTAAACCTATTTTATTGTTTCTCTTGAATGTTTAGGTGTTTTATTAGTGTGTAGGGTTGGAATATTTTTATTATATTTTATTATTTTAATTTTAATTTTGTAATTTCTTAAGCAGCAATCTATTTGAAAGTGAAATGACTACGCCTACTAGTTCAAGTTCGGTGGGTCTTGAGAAAAGTAAACAATTTAAATATGATCAAGGATCTCCTCTTTGGAGACATGTCAACATGATTGAACAACTAGCAGGAGGTGGGGCTTTTGTTTGGGTTTGTAATGAGTGCAAGGTCACATTTAAGAGCTCATATACTCGATTGAAAGCTCACTTATGTGCCATAAGTGGAAAAGGAATAAAAATATGTGAAGGGCCAAACAAGAGGGGGTTGCCAAAGGCACAAATTATGGCATACATTAAAGAACAAGAAGAAGCTGATGAAAAGAGTGCAAGAGCAAAATCAAGAGCTCATCCTTTAACAAAGAAAACATCAATGAATCCACCTACAGAAGCTCCTTTTTCCAGGCCACAACATCCTTTCTTGGACTTGGAGGTAATCCAAGATGATGAACCCTCTTCTTCCCGCAAAAGAGGTCCATTTGCAAAGGCATTTCAAAATGAAACAAGAGATATTGCAGATGAAAAAATTGCACGTTGCATTTATGCCAATGGTCTTCCTTTCAACTTGGTGAGATCACCATATTGGCGGGAAATGGTGGTAGCAATTAGTAATGCACCTTCTGATTACACAGGTCCTGGTTATGAAAAGGTGCGAACCACCTTATTGGCAAAAGAAAAAAATTATGTAGAGAAATCACTAAAACCAATTAGAGATTCATGGATTGAAACAAGAGTGTCCATTGTTTCTGATGGATGGAAAGATTGCAAAAACCGACCTTTAATAAATGTTATTGCTGTGTCCCCCAAAGGGGCAATGTTTTTGAAGTCGGTTGATTGTGAGGGGGAAATCAAGGATGCACAATTTATTTCCAAAATCCTCATTGAGTCCATAGAGATGGTGGGTGTTGATAATGTTGTCCAAGTCATTACAGACAATGCAAAAAATTGTAGGGCAGCAGGTGCTTTGGTTGAGGAAAGATACTCACACATATTTTGGACACCATGTACCGTACACTCCCTTAACTTGGTGATGCAAGCAATTGGCACTCAAGTAGATTGGGTGAAAAATACATACAATAAGGGTGAGGAGATTCAAATGTTTGTGACAAACCATCATATGTCACAAGGCATCTTCAGGGCTTTCTCGCATTTGGAGTTGTTGAAGGTAAATTTAGTTTATTTTAATTTTAATTTATGCCATATTTTTATTTACTTGCATGATTCATTGATTTAGATTTTAATTTTTAATATGTTATTAACTTTTTTTTTTACATAACATTAGGTTGCTGAGACCCGATTTGCATCACACACAATCGTTTTGAGACGACTTGTGAAGGTGAAAGAGGCATAAGGCTCCATGGTCACTAGCCACCAATGGAGTATATGGAAGACAGCTAATTCAGAGAGGGCTCAAAAGGTGAAGTCATTGATCCTAGCTGATGAGTTCTGGGAACGTGTGCAATATGTTTTGAGTTTCACGAAGCCTATCATGAGTATGCTTAGGTTTGCTGATACAGATCAGCCATGTTTGGGGGAAATCTATGATGGCATTGACTCCATGGTAGAAAAAATAAAGAGCATAATAACACAAAAGGACAATGACCCCAACGAAACATTTTTCCTAAGTGTCAAACAAATCATTGATGACCGTTGGGACAAGATGAACACACCCTTGCACATCCTTGCATATGCCTTGTCTCCCAAATATTATAGTACTGAGATACTTGCTTTGCCGGGGAGAACCTCACCATATAGAGATAGAGAAGTTGCTTCCGACTGCATGAAAGCATTTCGAAGAATCTACTTTGATCCAGAAATGGTGAATGGTGTTAGGAAAGAGTTTGGCAGGTTCATACAAGGACGAGAGCATAGTTTGTTTGCTATTGGAGACATGTACAAGGAAGATGCCCATACATGGTGGTACCTCCATGGGCAAGATTATGTTTTGCTCCAGCCTCTTGCAATCAAAATTCTATCACAGGTAAGCATATTTTATTTTAACATTCTTAGTACTTACCATTTTTTGCATTTTAAAGTTGTATTGACTAGAGCTCTAATTTGGAATTTGAATAGGTTGCAAGTTCTTCTTCAGCTGAACGAAATTGGAGTACATACTCCTATATCCACTCAGTGAAGCGTAATCGATTGGCTGCTAAAAAAGCAGAAGACTTGGTCTATGTCCACTCCAACTTGCGTCTTCTATCACATAAGCAAGTTGAGTACAAGGACGGGGCAGCAAAGAATTGGGATATAGCCCCTGAGTGTGCCAACTTGGATGCATCTATTACAAAGCTTGCTACAATCACTATAGATGATGAGGAGAATTTTCTACATGATGTACATAGTGGGAGTGGCACTCCATATGTTTGTGTTTCAAACGATTTGCAACCAATCGATGATGATGACTTAGATCTAGATCCTTTTGATGAAGATTGAAGAGCGAAAGATTGGCTTTTGAATCTTGATTATAGACTTATAGACATAGTATTTTACTATTTTGAAATTTCAAATTTTGTAAAACAGTACTAACTACTGAGTATTTGTAATGATTTTCATTGTTCATTGGTCATCTAAATTATCAATCAAGATTCAAATGTATTATGTATGTTCAATTCTGTATATTTTTTAATTTTTTTGGTATATACAGTTATACTATATAAATAAATATATATATATAAAATATATATATAGTACAGCCGTACCCACAGAAAAAAAAATTCGCCGTACCAGCATACCAGAACCCCGCTCGTGAACCCATTCCCGTACCAGAACCGACAACTTAGTTTTTTATCTGTTACCTTTTTTTCTATCGCTCTACAGCTCCTTTTAAGCTCTTCTGGTTTTCTGTCAAAGTAATGGTATACATCATTCATTGCAAACCTAAGGACATAGTTATTGCTCTTACAATCGTGAAGGAGCTTCTTGAAACAGGGGAAGACCTTCAAGTGTAGAGGCTTGCTTGGGAGGCTATTCTATATTTTTCTGAAGAAAGTGAGTCTTGAATTTATCATTGGAAATGACATTTGTCCATGCCTTGTTGAGCTTCTCTTTCACGATTCTCCACATATACTGCTTTTTGTCATGGAAAGTATGGCCAACATTGCAGAGTACGGGAATTATAAGGAGGTTGTGAATGACAAAGTACTCTCGTGTATTGTGGCAATCGTTTCAAGTGGTGACAAGAGAGAGTCGAACACAGTTAGGCAGCTTCATATGGAGATTTGTAGGTTCCTCTACAGTATCACAACTCACCCAAGATGACATTGAGCTTACAATTAATGCAGGAGTAATTTCTGCACTTGTGGGGCTCCATGCAGAGGCGACAGATTGTATAAAGGAAGAACCAGGTTATGCTATTGTTAGTGGTATTACAGGCAGGAGTGACGAGCACGTACTTTGTGGATATTGATCGTATAAATCTCCTTACTAATCTGATTTCACCTGGCAAAAAAGGCCTTACACAAACTTGCCTTAAAGGCCTGAAGAGGATGTTGAAGCTCGCAAAAGAGAAAAACAAACACCGACATCTTTCCCGAACAGCTCAGCTCAAAGATTTCATTAGAACACAAGCATAAAGCACTCTAATCAGTTATTTTGATCAATGGCAAGACCCAGAGCACTGTAGTTTTGTATTTCCTCCTTCTAAGAAGCCTCATACTCGTTTGTCAATACATCCAAGAGAATGAAATTGAGATGAAAACTTTCAAATTGAATGTCATCTAAAGTTTGAACTCACTTTTTCTTGAAACAGAAAAGTTCAATGGTGTGAAAAAGTTTGAGTGGGATTTTGTTTGTATATGCTACCTTCGCGACGGAAAATTCAGTCATCACTGTCCTGATCTATATATTATTGATTCAAAGTAATTGTCTACATATATAATCCTTTATAAATATATATAACCATTATATAATCCTTTATATATATAATCCTCTATATCCTCTGTAATTAGGGTTATAGAGGATTATATTAATTTATAACCCTAACCCTAATAAATAGACTTGATTATACTATAATATAATTAATAATAATTAAATAATTAAATTAATATGCCTATGTAACTCTAATTATAGTTAATTTATTAGAAATCTAACCCTAATTATCATTACTAATCATTCTAATTTTCCAAGAATGATCCTAAGGTATAGATGGATACTACTTAGTATTCCAAAATTGAGGACCTAAAGGCAATCTTATTTAGATTGACAACTTGGTGCAAGTTCTGATTTGCTTCTGATGTGAGATTTTTGACTTCCACCTGAATCTTAATGAGACCCACTAGAGAATCAAAAAAAAACCCTTTTACTTCAGGCCTAAGTCACAAGGTTCGAGTTCGTGTTCGTGTTCGGCAACTATAAAATTCGGATGAAGTTCGGCAAGGGGAAAAAAATTCGGCATTAAATTCGCCTATATAGTTTTATTTTATTTTTTTAATATAAGTAATATATACTCAAAATTATAAAAATACATATTATAAGTAATTACAAAAAAATTATAAGTAATTACAAAATAGTTATAAGTTTATTAGTCTTTAAAAAAAACCTAAAATTTAAAAAATAATAAATAAAAACAAAACAAAAAACCTAAAATTATGCTATTTATTAGTTTATTAGTCTTTATTACAAGTAAATAAGTAATAAATTATAAAGTAAATAAATTATAAGTAAATAAAGTTTATTAGTCTTTATTACATGTAAATAAAAACAAAATAAAACCTAAAATTCGTGTTTTCCGCCGCCACTCAAATTCGCATCTCCTTCAACACTCACGACTCTTGTGCAATGTTGTTCAATCGCCGCCCAACCTCCAGTCGCGGCTCACTTCTACAAGTAGTGTTCTCAAAGATGATAAACCCTGTTGTCATTCATCATCTGAAACAAGAGTACGAGGCTCCAACTAGAAGACATGTCGTCGCTCAGAAAATCGCCACTCAAAAGACACGCCGTCACTCAGAAAATTGCGGGCACGGGAAGCATCAAGTTTCAACAGTCACGACTCAGAAACTTACAGAGCGTCGCGGGCAGAGGGAAACGTGCTCGTCGGGGAGTTTTATATCCGGAAATTAACCCGTTGACAATCTTATATTTTATTTTTAAAAAAAAAACCCTTTATACAGTGACGAATTTATAGCGAATTTCATGGGTTGTTCATAGGTTTGACGAATTTCGAACTCCAAACCAAAAATTCGCCGAACCTTGTGACATAGCTTCAGGCTGTCGAGATCTTCCACATCACCGTTCAAAGAACAATGTTACAAATTTTCATCACCAAAGGACATTCTCACCAGACTTAATTACCCCAGTTTGCCAATTTTTATAAAGTTCTTTTCAGTTTTATCCAACTTCTCCAGATTAAGTTGTGCCAAAATTCCTAGAATTGTAATTGATAATGAGGAAATGGACTTAAGTGTCCCCAGTTGATGACAGAAAATACTTCTGGAAGAAGTAAATATGTCTTTTAAGTTTCTTCCTTAAACTATCAGTGGTTAATACTTAGTGTGCAGAGATAACCATTAAGAGATTGATTTTTCCATAGTCAGTTCATCTATTTTTTATGCTGAGCAATGTGATGGTTTCCAGCCAGTTTTGCATCCTCTTATAACCACCCTTGATACTGTAGTTAGGAATCACAGTTAGCATGCTATCAGTTTATGTTACATAACCTCATCCTATCATCAATTGGCTAGCATTTAGAGCCATAATCTATATGATTAAGAGAGACTGAACAAATTTATGGCCACCACGATCTGAAACAGATTACTGGACAACCGTACCAATAATTTGGAGATTCCAAAACTGGATTACTTTATACATATCCCTGCTCTTAAACCAATAGACCAGAAAGACCAATTTCTCAATACAGGATGATCACCCATTATTTTAGTGCAATGATCCAAAACATTCATCCAGCTCCCAAGATGATAAAGAAGCCAATGAGTGCTGGTACTTCATTCAGGTGCATCACAACATTTCACGAGAGGCAAGAACTAGTATTTAAATTTTACAAAACCAATACCAAATCTCTATCTGTATCTTTAGGAGATGGTTGGTCTCATATCATTGAAGGTAGAGATGATGTTTGTGTTGTTCTGAATGATACTGTTAAGGATGTGATTTGGGATGTTATGTTCCAAAGATGAATTAAACCTTGATATATATTAGCCAACTCACCCACAACACAAACATCAGTGTAAATTTTAGTGGCAATGAATTATTCATTTCTGATGTGAAAGAGAATAGGTTGGTTGCCATTAGCATTGGACAAAGAGGTCTATATAAACTTGTTGATCCTTCCATGTTGAATTTGTGTGTTCTTATGTGGAGAACAACACTTGCATGAATGGTATGGCCATTTGAATTTTCAGTATCTTTTTGAAGTTCGTCAAACCAATATGGTTCACAAGCTGCTTTCCATTCAGGAAAAGCAAGATATTTGTACAGGGTGTTTCGCTGGAAAACAAAATAGATAGCCATATCTGACTAAAAGTGCATGGTGGACCATAGGAGTTTTTAATATCATTCATGTGATTTGTGTGAGCCATCTTGGGAATCAACAACAACATCAGAGCAAGGTATTTTTGTCTTTTGGTTGGGATTACTTTAACTTGTCTATATTCTTTAGTAACTTTGTTAAGTTCAAACTTCAAAGCATTAGTAGAGAATAGTGATGGAGACCTAAGTGGTACTATACCACATTGTAGGATTTGAAGAAAGATGAACTTCCCCAACAAAATCCACAGCCACAAGCCCAGGAAAGCAACTTGTTGGTTTTGAGGAGCATGTGAACTTTGCTCTCTCATCAGCAATATTTTAGGTGAGTGAACCAGCCACTTCTATTGAAGCAAAAGGTAAACTGGAATGCAAAGCAGCCAGGAAGATAGAGTATGATGCGCAGATGAAAAAGTCATGTCTCCTCTGCCCAAAGGGCATAATACTAGCACTTGCACCCACGGGAGGTTCAAGGAATACGCCAATGAGTTTAGAAAATTTTCCGGCGTGATTTTTTTACAGCGTGAGACAATTCTGAGCAGTATAATGCTCACATATAAAAGCCTATCGGCTAACTATGTGTTTTTAAACACTATAATTATATATTAAATATTAAAAATAATATTAATTAATAAAATCATAAAATAAAATAAAAAAATTAAAATTTGAATTTGAGCGTCCAGTTTTGGGCCCATGTGTCCCATTTGGAGTGAGGTATATCTATGGATTCATTTTCTCACTTGGAGTATCATATACTAATTTTTCAATTTTCACTCTTGAATCGTTTCAAGCTAACCACGAAAACCCTTACAAACAGATTGGGTGAGGACAAAACCCATTTCCCATTATTGACAGTTCTACACAGGCACTGTAGTGGCGCTGATTTGGTTAAAATTGTGTTTGACAGGGCTGGAGGAGTTGATTGAAGAGCATATCCAGTATTTCCTAATAGCCGCTATTCACTTAAATCATTTTTGGCATTCACAGCATAACTGTTGGTAGCGTCCAGCACATTTGGTGACAAATCAAATCACCCTAGTTGCTGACTGGGAATTTGAATGTATTAGCCGCTGCCTGGTTATCTAGGGTATACCCTAGCTGAATCATGAGGCCATTTTGGGCGCTGAGCATACCAGTTTTAAGGAATCGGAATACAGTTTTTGCAAGAGCAAGATTGGGGAAGGAGAAGTCATTAATTAGAGAGTTATTTGTTTTGCACAGTAGGTGTACCTAGACCGCTCCACAAAGCCCCAAGTTTGTATGGCCATATCCCAGGCCAAGGCTGCAGCTGACAATGGAGATAACTTGTGATTCTGTGCTCAGATCTGTAGGAGTAATTTGGCATCTGGTAGCTATCATACATATACCCTAAAGGCATAATAACAGTGTGTATACCTAGGCAGCATCTGATTTTAATGTGAGTCCTGGAATTTCTTCATTTTGTTTATATTTCTGATGTTTTGTAATGATTTATTGTAAGGTTCTCTACTGTGCATCAGCACCTAATTTCAGTAGTATCCCAGATTGAAATAAATAAAACAAACTATTTTGTGAGCAATAGTGTTATTTCCATTTGAGGGTTTGTCCTTGAAGAATAGGTCCAACAACTTGAAAATACTTGGGGGATATTTGAGTGGTATCAGAGCCACTTTTCTTTCCAGCCTGTGGGTCTGTTGTAATGTAGGTTCATGCAAAAGACTAATAGGGAAATCAAATATAATAGAAGTATCATACGTCTTCAAGTCTTCATATCCCCATGCAATCACATCCTGAAATTCCTTCATACTCTTAATTATACTTTCTCTTTCTTCAGGTGTACAAACCTTCCCTATGAAGACATTTTTTACATCCTATTCTGTTCCCAAATTAACTGCATCACATTTATTTCCATCTTCATTGTGGTATTGAAGAGCACTCAATTTATCCGAATCAAAAAGTCTTTCAAGTTCTATCATTCCTTTTGGGAGTGTGTTGTTCTTCAAATTCATAATCCCATCAGGATCAAACTCAACCCCTTCTACTTCACCCTCATCAATAATTTGTGCAGTGAATATTCCTGAATTTGTTAGGAAGTCGAGTATATGCTTGTCATCTTCAAAAACTTGAAAGTTTGTGACGTTATCTCGTACTGAAGGTACTGACGTCAATTCAACTATGAACTTTTTAACCCTTCCATTGCCAGGGGCTTGAGGGAACCTGCTGCTTGAGCTAACGCATTGGCAACCTGATTCTTTGACCTGTAGATTGATTGGATGTTGAAAGCATCAAAATCTTCGATGAGGTCCCACACTCGATTCCTATACTTTTTCAATCTTTTATCATGGCACACATACTATTTTCTGACTTCCTGATAATTATTTCTGAATCCCCAAATACATGTAAGATCTTGGCTTTCTTCTTAATGGCGAGGAGCAATCCATGCACTAAAGCTTCATATTCTGGGACGTTGTTTGTAGAAGGGAATTGCAACCTTAGTGCTGACAAATACGCCTCTCCAACTGGACTGATTAATTCAAAGCCAGCTCTGGATCCTTGCTTGGACTTGGATCAATCGAATCTTAATGTCCATACTTGACCAACTTCTTGCTTTGAACTTTGTATATTATCATCTTTCTTTTCCTCACATGCTTCTTGAGTACTCTCTTCTGCTGGAACTGATAAACCGGATTCTTCCATGAAAACTTCATCTAGAACAGGTTCTTCTAGCTTTGATATTCTTGGGATTTCTAAGCTCATTGCTTCTGGAATCTTCTTTCGAACTTGTTCCAAAGCTACTTCACACATTGCACAAGAAAACTCGGAATGGAAGGCATTATGGATTTTGCACCAATTGGGCAGCAATAAATCTTGAATACGCGCATGACTTCCCAGTTCTACACCTTGCTTCACATGTTTCAAAACGAAATTCCGAAAGTTCTCAAACATGCCTTCACTTTCCTCATCTGATGCAGTATCATGATCACTTTCTATAAGACCTTCTATTGGATTGTGCAACATTAAAACTTCTTCGACTTTAGGCTTATAGACATCGAGATTTGTCTCTACAAAGAGGATTTCATTGTCTTCTCCATGCTCGATGATCATTAGCTTCAGCCACAGAGTACTATCTATTCTGATTTGATTTGGCAGTCCTTTCCACGACAACCACATATGCGAGAAATCAGTAGAAATATATCCATTCAACTTCCTCAACCAATCTCTACTCAATAGCATTCCGTGTCCCTCAGGAATGTCTACAACTGAAATATCAATATAATGTTGAATCCTAGGATCGGTTGCCAACTGCATATGGATGTTGTGTAATTCTCCTACAACTGGAACTTCGGTTTTATCCAACTGCGTCACCTTCTTGGAAGTCTGTTTGGGCACCAGACCTAGTTTCTTGCAAACACCTAGCAGCATAACATTACTTGATGCTCCAAAATCCATTAAACAGTTATGCAAAAGTTTTCCAAACATTCGAACTGACAAAAGGAATGGTGGCTGTTCATCCTTCCCTTGGTAAAAAACTACTGATTTCTTCTTTGGAGTACTGTAATTTGAATTATTTGCTGGTTGCAGATCTCCCTGTGGATCTTGACCCTTTACTATGTTGTTGTTCTCTGTAGGTACTTTCTTCACTCCAACCTGTTCATCTTTGGCCGTGCTAGATGAATCTTGTGCCACATAAATTGCATTTGTTTGCCCTTGCGGATGAGGAGGTACTGATTGAACTGTATTTGTATTTTGATCAACATTTATTTGAGGTGCACTGGACGTGGATGGATTTGATGAACCTGAAGCAACTTGCGCATTTTGAGTTCCACTCTTTACAGCAGTATCGTTAAAACTCTGCAAGGCTTCCCTTATTTCAGGTACTCTCATTAATTCTATCAATGGCAAACTTATCTTTACCTTCTTGAGTTCCTCTACCACACATTGACTTAATCTCTTCAAATCATCTTTAGGAGCTTCTTTTCTGGGAGGATCAACCCTTGGAGCGGTGTTCTGCAGTGGAGCATCTCGCGATGGAATGACTCTTTGGGCTGGATTCTTTTGTCTGTATTCCGGCGAATCCTTTGGATAACTTGGATTATTGCTCGCATTTGGATTTGGCGTAGTTTGGAGATTATTTGGAGGGATTGATATAGTCATAGGATCCTGTGCTCGATAGTTTCGTTGGTAAACCCTTTAAGGTACATTTCCTGATGATTGCTGAAATGCTTGTACTTCACATGTTGTCTCTACTTGAAAATTATTGTTGAATGGAGGATAATAGCATGAGTCTTCAAGAGGTCCATTCGCTGAAGCTGGTGGAAAGCTTCCATTGTACTCTATCATGTCATATTCCATCATAGGCAGAAATACGAAATCTTCAAGAATCAAAGCTTGATCATATCTCCTTGTTGGCACAATCTCATACCCAGTGACTGGAGGATTCTCTAGTGCTTGTGAACCATGCATTTCCTTTTGAAATATATGAGCTGCTAACTTGAATGCAGGACATTGTAACTTAGAATGTTGGTTTGTATTGTGCAACCTGCACCATGTTGACAACGTTGCTTCTGCCAAGAATACTTTATCGGCTGGCTTATTCTCAGAAGTTGGCGGATTATCCAAGGGTGAAGGCACACTTCCATTGTTAGGTGTTGTGTTCCAGGTCTTGTTCTGCCTTTGAAAACCTTGATTATATCCTTGATTGTATCCTTGGTAATTTCCTTGATTTCCCAAGTTTCCTTGATAACCACTTTGATTTCCCTAATAGTTCCTTTGCATATTCTACAGATGGTTGTTTTGATTTCTCAGATGCGTAACTTCGGTGGATAACTTTTTCACTTGATCTATCAACTCTCTCATCTCATCCTTTTCTTCTTGAGTCTTCATAGAAGACGATGATCCTTGCAAATACACCGGTTGTGCAGGCGAAGCTTGTGAAACAGGCGCCCCAAGATAAAATACCAACTGATTAGTGGGAGCGGGAACAGGATTCTTTATTGGCATGTGGTGTGCCAATGCTTGGTTGATTCCTTGAATTTGATTCGGCATCGTCGGATGCCCTATGTGATTGAGAGGCCCATGAGTATTCATGCCTAAATCAGTATTCACTTTCACGGCTTCAGCATATGCCCCTTTCAAATTAGTGGGTGGTGCCCTTGCTCTCTTCACGAACATGGAAGTGAGACGATCTAAAGCTGCATAATAGACTTCCATAGCCATTGCCTCATTAATATTATATGGAGCCTGCAGTCTAGAATAGGCCTTGTGGAACCTGTGATTGAAAGCAACGATAGGCTCATGCTCCTGTCTTCTTACCTCGACAAACTGCTTATAAAGCTTTGCTGGAGTAATAGGAATTCTGAATTTTGCCAAAAAAGCATCTTTCATCTGTTGCCAATTGGTAATGGAACCAGCAGGGAGATTAACATACCAAAAAGTAGCATCTCCTTCAAGTGTGTAGGGAAACACCCTGCAGGCTACATCTTCATGTTCAATCCTTCTATTTGACAGAGTGTCTTCAAAAATCTTGATATGCTCCTCCACAGTTCAATTTACATCGTTTATGTGGAACTTGGAGCAAAAATGTTCAGGATTCTTAGGCATATCATTGTAGTTCACAAAAGCTCCAAGAGGAGAAACATTTGCCAAAGGCCAGGCCATTGGAACGTTTACTTGTGGTAGTGGACCTGCTTGAGTAGCTCCTGGCTGAAGTGGAGGCACTTGGACGGTTGCTTGTGTACTGCTTGATTGAGTAACTCCTTGATTTTGATTTCATGGAGGTGGAGTTTGGAACAAATTTGAAATGTCTCCTCCACTTGGAGATCCTTGACTTGATGAAGTTGCTTTCTTCCCTTTCCTTGACTTAGGAGGAAATTCCAACTCTGTCAACTCTTTGGATGCTCCTGGTGTAGATCTTAAAATCCTCTTATGCCTTTCCGGTGAAAAGGAAATAATTTGATCCAGCATGTACTTCTTTCACCAATCCTTGAAATGAAACAACTTGTTGTGTAGGCCCTCCTAGCGCCAAAAATGTTGATGATTGTTTTTAGACAACTCAACAATAGAGTAAAACACTAAGTATCCCACTCTCTCTTGAATAAAGTTCTTCAAAGGCTAAGCTATGTGATCCAATGAAGTAACTTCAAGGTTCCTTACTTATGATTTGCGATGGATGAACTCAGTGAATTGATGTGATATTGCTGATTATCACAAAGGGACTTACACAATCGTTCTGACAACTTACTTGTTTCACTTGCAAGAGGCAAACACTTGGAATTTCTAAGTACTACAACTTGTAACGTATGATTTTGCAATGGTGTTCTTGATTCTAACTCCTAACAATGATAGATAAAAAAGTACAAAAGTTATAAGGTTTAGAGAAACTATTCTAATCCTAGATGCAAATGATTATTGATCAGGTGAAATCAACTAACCCTGTTTCGCCAAGTTAAACAACACAAGGTTGATGCGATTTTCTAGGGTAATACAAGATGTTCAAATCACTTGCGTTCATGAAAGTTCAACAAACACAAACAATCGAAGTTAAGTTCACTTTGTTCAATCTAACCATACACTGCAACTTGCAAGCCACAAATCACAAATGGTATGAACATAAAGATTTCACCACGAAACAATAATGATTAGTTCCATCAACTAAGATAACACTTGAAAAGAAAACTTATGCTAACCTAATATTCGCTTTAAGAAATGGAAACCATGCAACACTTTGAAACATAGACAATATCACCAAACCAATGAGTCTTGTATTATCTCAAAGAGTTCTTGCAACAACTTTTCCAGAGTCTCAAACTTACAAATGAGAGCAAATGGAGCCCTTATATAGCCTTCAAAAATACATGAAAGGCTAGGATTGATTGGCAAAGCCAATGGTCTAGATTATGCCACATCGGCAGTTAGTTACAACAAATTGCTATTTTTAGTACATGAAAAAGGGAACAAAGGCACGTTTCCCAAGAAAATAAGGATGACACATCAAAGCCTATGAAGAATCTCCATGTGAGGCATCTTTACTGCTACCATGAAGTGCAATGAACCTGGACAACACTTGCTTGACATCATCAAGAGGTACACTTGGCGCATTCCTAATGGTTCCTTCTGCTTCAAGTACATCAACTGTATAAACGCCAAGTGTCTTCTCCCAATCGGTCATTCGAGCCTTGTTGGCGCCAAGGTGGATGGCAAGTGAAAATATGCTATCAAGTTTCTCATCAAAAATATCTTCTTGAAAGTAGAATGCTTTGACTTGTTCCTTCATGCGATCAATAGTCATCTCTCCAAAAGGATTACATATCTTCATCAATGATGCATGTATACTATCTCGTATCCTTTGAATGACACTTCTTACCCTTGTCATGTCTATGTCAACTTATCAAGCAGTTGCCCTTTGTTGCGAAAGCAAAAGTACCATGAAGAGAAATCATATGTCATTCCTTCTTCAACTATCTCATCATGTATCAACTCATCAATGGAGAGTCCCATCAAACTCTTCAAATGTGGCATGTATTGTTCTTTGACGGCTCTGAACTCAGCACAAGCTATCAACAATGCAAGTACTCTTTCCTTAAGTTCACTGACCTTATCATATACTTGCATGATATCTTCAAGATGCTCATATGTTGTAATGTCCCTGTTTCCGGCTTGATCATCAAGTGAAAAATGGATTAGCCTATTCCTCATTCCCGGAGGCTAATTCTAAAATATGAGGGAATGAAGTGGTTTTTGACTAACTCAGTTTTATTGTTTTGCAGGATCCTAGTCAGAAACCCAAAAAATTGGCTAAGTCTAGGTCAGGGCGCACTTTATCTCTCTTCCAGCCTCAAGTTGCGCCTCGAAGAGAAGCATCATGATATGAAGCACATCAGTCATTTCAAACAGGGCGCCTTGATAGGAAAGGTTGATTGGACTCCAAGATGTCAGAGAAATGGTTAAAGAGTATAAGCACTACTTCATGTTCCTCTCGACTCAAATGTGCGCCTTGATGAGGAGATGTTAATGTCAAGGTTCAGTTGTCACTTGGGAGTGCAAGTTGGTCTAAGGCATGTTAGGCGCTAACCCTAGATCAAACAACCTTCAAAATGCGCCTTGATAATTGAGGTGCCCAATCACATCTTCACCACCTAGAAATGGCGCCTTAAGATAAATTGAAGATTAAAGAGGTATTTGCATCATCAATGAGGTTAAGGTTTGTTAAATAGATTATACCTTCACTAGAAGTCATCATTTCCATCTGGAGAAGTATTAAATCAAACTAGGCGCACTTTACCCTCTCTATCACCTCACAGATGCGCCTACTCCATGAAGCTTGATTTGCGCCTTGGATGGAAGTTTACTCAAGTGGCACCTAGATCACTCAGGACACTCAAAGGGATCTATCTATCAATGACCTAAGTCTTCAAGATTATAAGTCAAGATGATGAAGGCGCACTTCTTGGTCTTCATCACCTCAAAAGTGCGCCTAAGCATGAATGCGCCTCACAGTCAAAATAGACTTCAATCCCTCCAAATCCTCAAGGCGCTAGCATGGATTGATGTTCCAAACCTACTCCAAGGTCTCCAAAGGTGAGCGCTTGCAAGGAGATAAGCAATTTAAGAGGAGGCGCCAATTCATCCTTCCACAGGCACCATGTTGCGCCTAAGAATCTTGTCAAAAAGTGCGCCTAAGAAGGAAAAGAACTTTCAATGCCATCAAGATGGAAGGCGCTTGATAGAAGAAGATGCATTTGACTCACACATGACTTGAGTTAGAAATTTTAGCAAGGAAAGACCTCATTTTTCCCAAGGCGCCAATCTAGGCCTTTTTTACCTCTAAGTGCGCCTAGGTGAAGTTGAAGGTCCGACAGGATGCTGACACTCTGGATAAGGGCGCTAGGATAAAGGGCCACCAAAAGGTATGATTACAAGTATAGAACATCCTCAGCAAGGTATTGGGTGCAAGTTCATGTCTCTCAAGCACCAAAGATGCACCTCAAGAAGATTGACTTAGCAACATGAGGATTTTCCTAATTGGAGCTAGTAGACAACACAAGGGATCAATCACTCAACTAGGCTTATTCCCTTGTCACATTTCTCTCAGTCGGCGCCTAGTTCTACATTGGGCGCTATTTCATGATCAAACTACTTCAATTCGGCGCATAGAATTAACAGAATGTCATTTCAAGAACTCAATGCTCTCATTGGTTGACAAGAAGGCATTGGGATCTGTACCGATTCAATGGGTAAGGTTGCCACCTCAGACTGAGTTGTCAGATGGAATATTCCCCATGGATATGCTTCTTGGAAAACGTGCCTTGGTTCCTCTTATGCATAGTTGGCAGACTCGCCAAAAACTCGGCGAGTTTTTATAAACTCGCGAGTTTTTTTTCGAAAAGAGTCTTTTTGACTTTAACTCGCAAAGTTTTTCTGCCAAGTTTTTTCGAGTTTTTCTGAGTTTTCGCCGAGTTTTCTCCAGAGACTCGCTGAGTCTGTGCAAAAGACTTGCGGGAGCAGGTATATGTGGATTTCGCAGCCAGAAAAGGTAAAACATAATCAGAAATTAGATTTTTTGAGCTCTACATAGCAAAAAAAACCCCTCCCAAGCAAAAATAGTTCATTTGCAACGTTGTGGCATCGAGAAGATCGGATTCAAACGCCATTTTTTGTGGATTTTGAAAGCACAGGTACCACACACTCGCAGGACTAGAGCATCTGCCTCTTCCCTAGCTTTGGCTAAATTACGGAAGAGGAAGATGTAATATGTTGTATTTACTTTTAGTATTTACTTCTAGTTTTACTATTTTCATTTTCAGCTATCTATTGTAATTTGTATCAGACTATCAAGCTTTCAGCCATCAGGATTTCGCATGAGAATGCGATTTTGTAATCAATTTGCATTGGAGTCAATCAAATTTAATAGAAAACACTTTTGTACTCATTTATGGACTCATTGGATTCATCTTGTCATTGAATTTTGCAAAAAAAATGCATTTCTAATGAAATTTTAGCAATTTTTTAAGTTCCCGAGTTTTTTGCCGAGTTTTTGCCGAGATTTCTCCGAGTTTTTTTTGACTCTCCAAAAATTGGCTTGCCGAGTTTTTTGCCGAGCCAAGTTTTCCAACTATGCTCTTATGCATTGGGAAACGTGCCTTCATTGCCTTGAGGAGCACTATAAAAGGAGGAGAGGCTCTCTCATTTGAACATCTTATCTTTTGGCGAATTTTCTCTCTGCAAAGCTTTATGCTTGTGATCTTGAGGCCTGCGAGTTTCAAGAGTTGGGGTGATGCTCCCTCAACTGACAAGGTGATGCTCCCTTGTTGCATTGTGGGGTGTTGACATCCAGTTGACATCATTAGGCTCAATTAAAGTGATCTATATCAACTAGTGAAATAGAGCTAGTTGTGAAGACGTTGAAAGCATTGTATACATCTAGGCTTCAAGGCCTTTTCTTGTAATCATTTGAATAAGATTGTCTAATCATGCCATTGTGGGCAATCATCATTGTAATAAGACATTTGCATTGAGTTGAATCAAGTAATAATACAAGTACCCAACTTCAAGTTGATTCATGCAAGTTGCCTTTGTTATCTTTTCATATGTGATGTTAAGTAGACTAAGTAGTAGAAGTGCAAGTAAATTTGTCTAAGTAAGAAAATTTTTAGTTAGTACTAGTTGGGTATCTTACAGTGGTATCAGAGCTTGGATCCTACCAGCCTTTGGGTAATGCAAGAAGGTGATCAACAAAGCGATAGAACAAGGAGATACATTGCACGTGATCAAAGAAGGCAATTCCAGTGGAATCATCCTTACCCACAACAGGATACTCTTTCAGGAGCAATTGCAGCTAGACAGGCTGACATGGGTGAAAGAAGTAGAAGTCCACCTGGTGATAATGAACATGAAGCAAGGGAAATGTTTAGAAACATTGCCGTTGGACAACAAACAGCTCAAATATTGCAACAAGTCCTACAATCCCTCCAAAACATGAATCAAGGAGTTGAAGGTCAGCAAGGTAATGCAGCTAGACGCGAGAGACAAGAAAGACATGTTGATGATGATGCTGCTAGTGCAACAGGCAGAAGAGTTCGCACACGGACTCCTACAGTTGATAGGCCTATAAGACCTACTTTCCTTCCACCACCACTTGAATAAGGCACTGAAGCTGATGAAGAGTTTGATGAGGAAGAGTAGAATAACTTTGAGGATGAAGTAGCACTCTTTGCAGATCTCTATGCCAGACTACCAGATCGTGTTCGGGAAATGATGACTTTCAATGAATATTGCCGACAGAAGAGGGAAGATAGGGACAGGTGTGGTAGAGCTAGAGGCTATCGTCCTAGAAGGGATGATGATACAAAGGAGTATAAAGAAGCCTTGAATCGAGTTCCCATTCCTACCTTTGATGGAAGTGGTAAGCTCAGTGCTAGAGCTTGGGTGAACAAGCTGGATACATACTTTTCTCTTCAGCCTTTGACAAAAAAGAAGGCGATTCACTTTGCTACAATGCACCTTGAAGGGTTGGCTTATGAATGGTGGCATCATGGCCTAGTCTCTCAACATCATGATAGGATAGATTCCTATGATGAGTTTGTAGCCAAGTTGATTCAAAGGTTTGATAGAAAAGACACCGAAGTGTACTATCGCGAACTAACCCAACTTAAGCAAGAAGGAAGGGTTGTGCAGTATGTAAATGAGTTTCAGAAGATAGCAGTGATGGTACCTGACATGACTGACCGAAGAATCACTATGTTGTTCATTGAGGGATTGAACAGTCAGATTAAGCCATTGGTAAAGGTACAAAGGCCAGCAAACTTGGAAGAAGCAATTGACTTTGCTCTTGATCTTGATACTACTCCCGTATACCAGCCTAAGAAGTTTTATAAAGGCGTTAGTTCAACTCAAAGAAGACAGTCATTCCCACCAAAGAAGTTTCAAGACATAACAGATGTTGAAAGAGATGAGCTCAGGAGAAAGAAGCTTTGTTTCTCATGCAAGCAACCTTGGGAACCAGGACACAGGTGCCTTGGTAAAGGTAAAGCTCATTTGATTGAAGTGGTATCTGATGATGGAAGTGAAGAGGAGTCACTAAGTGAAGAAGAGTCAACTCAGGATGAAGAGGAAGTACATGAACAACCAACTCTTAATGTTGTCTCGGAAGGAACAACTGACAAAATAACATTAGCAACTATTTCAGGAGTACCTAAATATCAGGTCTTCCGCATAAGAGGAGTTGTGAAGGGTCAAAGAGTCACATGTCTAATTGACAGTGGTGCTACTCACAACTTCATAGATGAAGGCTTGGTAGTAAGGCGGGGTCTAACAGTTGAAGACTTCGAAGGATTTCAAATAGCAATTGCTGATGGATTCCTGATGAGTTGTACCAGAAAGGTGACCTAGCTGCAAATTCAAATGGGTGATTATACTTTACAGGATGATTTCTATGTAGTTGGACTTGGGCATATTGATGTGGTGCTTGGAGTACAATGGTTACATTCACTTGGAAGAATAGTCCAGGATTTTCAAAAGATGGAATTGGAATTCATGCATGAGGGAAGAAAGATCAAACTGAAGTTAGTGTCTGATGGGAACCTTAAGGATATACCCCCAGGCATACCTCCTGATAGAGGTTTTGAACATGTCATTGAATTGGAGGATGGGACCAAACCCGTCAACATTGTGCCTTATCGGCATCCAAGACATTTCAAAATGCAAATTGAGAAGACAATCAGAGAATTGATCGAGATGGGACACATTAGGCCATCATCAAGTCCATTTGCATCATCTGTGGTGCTAGTGAAGAAGAAGGATGGAACAATGCGGATGTGTATTGACTATCGCGCATTGAACAAGAAGACCATCAAGAATAGGTATCCAATACCTAGGATTGATGAGTTACTTGATGAACTTCATGGACTTGTGTTCTTTTCCAAGATAGATCTCAAATCTGGTTATCATCAAATTCGTGTTCGAGAAGAAGACATTCCAAAGACAGCATTCAGATGCCATTACGGACATTATGAATTCTTGGTGATGCCTTTTGGATTGACAAATGCACCAGCTACTTTCCAGTCATGTATGAATCATGTGTTTAACAAGCAGTTGAGGAAGTACCTGTTGGTTTTCTTCGATGACATCTTGATTTACAACAAGACATGGGAAGAACATCTCCCACACTTAATTGAAGTTTTGAGTGTCGTGAACAATCAATCTTTATATGCAAAGATGTCTAAGTGTGATTTCGGCTTGAAGGAGATTCTAGGCCTAGGTCATGTGATCGGAGTTAATGGTGTGAAAGTTCAAGAAGAAAAGATTGAAGCCATTCGCAATTGGCCAGTTCCCAAGAATGTATCTGAACTAAGAGGTTTCCTTGGCCTCTACAGCTATTACAGAAGATTTGTTAAGGGATTCTCACAACTTGTTGCACCCTTGACAAACCTGACAAAGAAAGGTGCTTTCATCTGGACAATAGAAGCCCAAGCTGCATTTGATAAATTGAAAGAAGTTATGAGTACAACACCAGTATTGGCTTTACCAAATTTTACTAAATCTTTTGTCCTAGAATGTGATGCTTTTGGAGAAGGCATTGGAGCAGTATTGATGCAAGATCGTCATCCCATTGCATTCGAGAGCAAGAAGTTGAAGGACACAAAAAGGTTGTACTCAACATATGACAGAGATGCTGGCAATCATGCATGCTTTGGCTAAATTTCGCCAGTATCTAGTTGGATCTAAGTTTGTGGTCAGAATGGATCATAACAGTTTGAAATACTTCCTAGGGTAGAAGGATCTGAATGAAAGACAACAGAAGTGGGTTACTAAGATACACGCATATGATTTTGACATTGTAGGATACCCAACTAATTCTACCAAAATTTTTTCCTTACTTAAACAATTTTACTTGCTATCAACTCATCAACTATTTCAACAACACAAAGATATACATCAAAGATAACTATTTGAATGAATCAACCTTAAGCTGGGTACTTGTTTTATTACTTGATTCAATCAACTCACAATGTCTTATTACATGGATAATGCTTTCAATGGCATGAAGTTACACTTTATTCAAATGGAATTATAAAAGCAGGCCTTGGAGCCTTGATGATTACAATGCCTTGCACACTAGATCAACTTAATCAAACTCAACGATGTCAACTGAATGTCAACACCTCACAGTACAACAAGGGAGCATCACCTTGTCAGTTGAGGGAGCATCACCCCAACACTTGAAACTCGCAGGCCTCAAAATTACAAGCTCAACAGCTTTGCAGAGAGAATTTTGTCAAATGCATAGATGCCAAATGAATGAGAGAGCTCCTCCTTTTATAGGCCTTCCAAAGGCAATGAAGGCACATTTTTCAATGCACAAAGAGGAACCAAGGCACGTTTCCCAAGAAGCATATCCAAAGGAATATTCCAACTGATGACTCATTCTGAGTTGGTAACCTTACCCAAAGACCATGACACAGATCCCAATCTTATCCCTCTGACCAATGAGAATTCAAGTAGTGTAACTACCTTATCCTCTTCTAGAAACACTTAGGCGCAAGTTTAAGGTTCTTCTGATTTGGGCGCCAGATTTGGAGGATCTCATCAGGAAGTGCGCCTAAGTCATGAATCCTCATCCTTTGATGATACCACCTTATGAATTGAACTCCTCTGGATCCATACTCTATCATTTGATGATTTGGGATGCTCAGCTTATCACCTTGCATGGTAGGCGCACATTTGGAGGATTTGTAGTGGATTTGGCGCCTAGAGATGGATTTGACACTTTTTCACAAACTTATGTAACAGATGAAACTTCTAAGTGTTGGATTGACTCCTTTGGAGAGAGCGCCCAACAATTGTACCCCTTGAAGATGTCTCCTCTCTAGCTAGGCGCACTTTCTGTCAGTCTGTCTGGGAATTTGCGCCTTGAATCCAATTCATCGTCATTCCAAAGTCATTTGTAAGCAACTTGGCTTTTAGGAGATATAATCTTGTTCCCTGATGAAGCGCCTTGCATTCCAACTAGTCTTGAGACCTTATTGCCTCCTTAGGCGCATATTTGGGTAGTTTCAACTTGGAATCTGCGCCTAGTCTTGAGTTGTCCAATCTTCCTTAAGGGCGCTCACACTTGGAGTCTTTGTGATCAAACAAAACACTTATCTTACCAAGCGCCCTGGCTTTTTGAGGAGTTTGGAGATCATTTACCCTCTTAGGCGCATCTTCAAGGTCATGGAGTCATGTTTTGGCGCCTTGATGTTCTTGGGCGCACTTGGAGTGTTGCAGAGTGTCACATTGGCGCCTAGGGTCATATCTTCTTGACAAGGCAATATACTTTGATGAGAAACCTTCAACTCAATATCTATCATCATCCATGATAGACTCTCAAAAGGATGTTTCTTGACTCAATGTGCGCCTAACAACCAAGACATGATCATTTCATCTTTCTACTTGATCTTCATTGAGGATGAGACTCACTTGATCTACTTGGAGGAGCCCTGTGCTTGTTTGGAATACAATCTTGATGCTCAGAGTCTAGGCGCACTTTTGGGAATTCTGATGTAGAATGTGCGCCTAGGCTATACTTAGCCATTTTCCTTCGACACTTCCAATGCATTATGGTTCTAGAAGTTGATATCTCCTTCTCCAAAGGTAGCGCCACCCTTCTGGAGACATTGAAACCCTTGTTCCAAGCTAGGCGCACATCTAGACTTGTCAGAGTGACATTTGCGCCTAGGCGTGAAAACCTCATTATATCTTACTCAAGTTCATCTCTGATCTAGGTGCTTGGTTCGAAGAACCCATCCAGGTGGAGCGCCTTCTGTTTGAATCCCCATCTTCACTGCCAGAAGTGACTCTTGAAGCTAGGCGCCAGAAGGGAGGAGTTCTGCCAAAATGGGCGCCTTGCTCATGACTTAGTGGATTCTGACTCAAAACTCCTTGATTCTACCTGCAAAATAACACCCAGAGTTAGTCAAAACCCAGTTCATTCCCTTATCATTCAGAATTAGCCTCCGGGAATGAGGATTAGGCTAATCCATTATACACTTGATGATCAAGCCGGAAACGGGGACATGACAGACATTGAGTATGTGAAAGGCAAGAAGAATGTGGTGGCCGATGCCTTGTCTAGAAAACCTGCCATTTGTGCCCTGAGTGAAGTTTCTGCTAATTGGAAGTCTCAGCTTCTAGTTGAGTACTCCAAGTCAAAATTTGCTTGTGAGATCATGGATGGAGTCATTCAGGATGATAGGTACAAGGTAGTTGATGACATCATCTATTATAAAGATAGAATCTATCTAACACCTGAATCCAAGCTAAAGCAGCAAATTTTGAGGGCACACCATGATACTCCACTTGCAGGACACCCTGGCTACTTCAAGACCTACAGACAGATCCGAGAAAAATTCACCTGGAAAGGTTTGAAGGAAGATGTTTTGCAATATGTCAGGGAATGTTTGACTTGTCAGCAGAACAAGTCAGAACATACTTTTCCAGCAGAATTACTCCAACCACTGCTAATTCCTGAACAAAAGTGGGAGAGTATTTCTATGGATTTCATCATAGGTCTTCCGAAGGTGAATGGAAAAGACTGTATCTATGTAGTTGTTGACAGGTTGACAAAGTACGCTCACTTCTTTGCAATTCCACTTGAGTCATCAGCTTTGCAAGTAGCTGAGTTATTCTTTCGTGAAGTCTTCAGATTACATGGCCTTCCTAAGACCATAGTCAATGATCGAGATAGCCGGTTCATCAGTGTATTCTGGAGAGAGCTATTTCGACTAGCTAGAACTGACCTGACACCAAGCACTAGTTATCATCCTCAAACTGCTGGACAGACTGAAATTGTAAATAAATGGCTTGAGGGATACTTGATAAACTATGTATCTGATCATCAGCGTGCTTGGATTAAGTGGCTACATCTGGGTGAATACTGCTACAACACCACTTTCCACATTTCAATTGGCATGTCTCCCTTTCGAGCTTTGAATGGGTATGATGCAGTTTCATTTGTTGATCTAGCACTGGATGATAGTAGAGCTCCTCGAGCAAGAGAATTGATGAAGGATACTCAAGACATTTTGAGAGTCCTTAAAGACAATTTGCAGAGAGCTCAAAACCAGCAAAAGTTGTATGCCGACAAACACCGGGTTGAACAGAGCTTTGAAGTAGGTGACATGGTGTTTCTGCGCCTTCAGCCATATAGACAGAGTACTTTCAAGAAGTCAGGTGCAGAGAAATTGAAACCCAGGTTCTATGGACCCTATAAGGTATTGAGAAAAGTAGGAGAATTGCCATACGAACTTGATCTACCAGCTGGGAGCCGCATCCACAATGTGTTTCATGTGTCGTGTCTCAAAAAAGGCACTAGGACAACATGTGGTTTCTTCTGATGAACTTCCACCACTGGATGAAGAAGGAATGCTTGCACTTGAACCTGAGAGTGTGGTGGATATGAGGGAGAAGAAACTGCGCAACCGGAGCATAAGGGAATATTTGGTGAAGTCGAAAGGGTTGCCAATGGAGGATGCTACTTGGGAAGGAGAGAAGATTCTTGAGCATCCTAACCTTCAATTGCTTAAGGGCAAGCAATTTCGGGAAGGGGAGACTGTAATGTCCCCGTTTCCGGCTTGATCATCAAGTGAAAAATGGATTAGCCTATTCCTCATTCCCGGAGGCTAATTCTAAAATATGAGGGAATGAAGTGGTTTTTGACTAACTCAATTTTATTGTTTTGTAGGATCCAAGTCAGAAACCCAAAAAATTGACTAAGTCTGGGTCAGGGCGCACTTTCTCTCTTCCAGCCTCAAAGTTGTGCCTAGAAGAGAAGCATCATGATATGAAGCACATAAGTCATTTCAAACAAGGCGCCTTGATAGGAAAGGTTGATTGGACTCCAAGATGTCAGAGAAATGGTTAAAGAGTATAGGTGCTACTTCATGTTCCTCTGGACTCAAATGTGTGCCTTGATGAGGAGATGTTAATGTCGAGGTTCAGTTGTCACTTGGGAGTGCAAGTTGGTCTAAGGAATGTTAGGCGCTAACCCTAGATCAAACAACCTTCAAAATGCGCATTGATACTTGAGGCACCCAATCACATCTTCACCACCTAGAAATGGCGCCTTAAGATAAATTGAAGATTAAAGAGATATTTGCATCATCAATGAGGTTAAGGTTTGTTAAATAGATTATACCTTCACTAGAAGTCATCATTTCCATCTGGAGAAGTATTAAATCAAACTAGGCGCACTTTACCCTCTCTATCACCTCACAGATGCACCTACTCCATGAAGCTTGATTTGCACCTTGGATGGAAGTTTACTCAAGTGGCGCCTAGATCACTCAGGACACTCAAAGGGATCTATCAATGACCTAAGTCTTCAAGATTATAAGTCAAGATGATGAAGGCGCACTTCTTGGTCTTCATCACCTCAAAAGTGCGCCTAAGCATGAATGCGCCTCACAATCAAAACAGACTTCAATCCCTCCAAATCCTCAAGGCGCTAGCATGGATTGATGTTCCAAACTTACTCCAAGGTATCCAAAGGTGAGCGCTTGCAAGGAGATAAGCAATTTAAGAAAAGGCGCCAATTCATCCTTCCACAGGCACCATGTTGCGCCTACGAATCTTGTCTGAAAGTGCGCCTAAGAAGGAAATGAACTTTCAATGCCATCAAGATAGAAGGCGCTTGATAAAGAAGATGCATTTGACTCACACGACTTGAGTTAGAAATTTTCAGCGCGTCCCTGGGGTTTTCTTGCAGCTCCGAACGTTTGGAACGTTCTGGGGACTCGGGGATGGGCACAGAACGCCCCCCCGACGTCCCAAAAAAAAAACTGTTTGTAGGGGACGTCCCAGGGACGCTCCCTCCACTCAGAGAACGTCCCCCGATTTGGGGACTGTCATGCGCTCCAGGGACGTTAGAAAGTCCCGTCAATACTTTAAAAAAAAAAATTCTCGGTTAAAAACTAAGTCCAAATGCCTTGAATGAAACATAGAAATTAAATGGAAACCTAAAAGTTAAAACCTAAATTTCATTCCGCGACAACACTTGGGAGAAAACATCCGCCGAAAAGGTAAACGTCCACCGAAAAGTTAAAACCTAAATTCCATTCCGCCGAATAGACGTTTGCAGACGAGCAGACCCGAGGACATTTTGTCATTTTCAAACCCGAGCGCCCAACTGACCAGACCCTCAAACGAACAAACGAGCAGAGGACATTTTGTCATTTTCTCAGTCGTGGACTCCTGAGACCCGAGCGCCCAGCCGAGCAGAGGTATTTTAATTTTTAAATTTATATTTAGTTTTACTAAGTATTACTATTAGTATTATTTAATATTTGTTATTTGGATTTCTGAGTGTATAACGTATTAGTAAGATTTTTTAATATTATGAATATTTTATTATTTTATAGTATATTACTATATAGTATATACAATATATTATAATTTATATTAGTTATTAACTTATTAGTTATTACAAACTTCAAAGGCAAGAAAATGATAAATTAATAAAATTAAAGTTTTAAACTTATAAAGTTATAAAGTATATTAAAATTTAATATACTATAAACTATAATATCAATATGTATTATGATTTATCATTATGTAACTAGTAAATTCATGGAGAACACATAGCTCTTTGCAAATAACTGTTCAGGGTCTCGAGTCTCCTAGTTAGTAAGTAAACAATAGATATACTCAGTTAAAAAGACAACCTAGAGAACAAAACAATAAAATTTCAAATTAGAAGTAATTCAGTCAAACAAATTAAATGGGGATTTCATGCCTTTTGATAGTCAATTGAAATAGTCAAATAAGTTTGATTGAGACTGAAAAATTAGTACCCTCAATGGATTGTTGGTGGTTAGGGCTCTGCAAAATTTTCCTTTATTTTTCGGTTTCCACTGGGTGAAGGACTAACATTGTTTTTTACTCTTTATTTGTTCATTGTTGAGGGCTCTTTGTTCTTGCAAATGGAGTGTCTTTATGTTCTGCTAATGTGTGGCTCAGTAAATTCTGCCTAAAATTTGCAGGCCCTATATGTTCTTGAAATGTATTTTTGAGAGCTACAATTCTGTACTTTGTCTAGGTCTTGGAACAGGCTTTGTAAGAATTTAATTTAGTGTTTTTGGTGATCTTTGGTGTCTCTTCACAATGGCTTTGTACTCAACAAGGGTATTGACTATTTGTGCCTCTTTTGTTAGAGTTTTCGACAGTCTTTTATGGAAATTTGATTCTTTTAATTCTCTTTGCCTTCTTGTTGTGCATTATTTTCTTCTTGCAGTATGTTCTAATTTAACTTCAATCATATCTTTTGTAATCTAATAAATGTTTACCTCACGTTTGTAGCTTTTCAATTTCTGAATTTCATTACAATGTTATAAATAAAATTCCTTGAGAGAAGCAAACATCAATAGGAGAAAAACTTACTATAACAAGAGTGAACAGAGTCTATAGTATGCTGCTATAACAGTAATTTTATATAATCGATTTAACTTTATTTTGAATCAGGATTCAGGGTCTACATTCCAAGATTTCAGATTTGCTGATTTAAAGTTCATAACTTGAAACTGAAGATGGATCCTTTCAATGTGATTGCTGATTTAGATATGGAGAATGAAACAGAAATACCAATTGACGAGGATGAAGAATCAGTTAGCCTAACAGAAACCCCAAGCAAAGGCAGTTCAGGTGCAGCTACAAGTGTATTACAATCTGATTGCCCTTCAGAGTTGTTGTCACCATATGCCAAAGGGCCTTTTAGCAAGAAAAATCCCTTACAGCAGTTTGTAACAATACAGGACAGAAATAAAACATCTCATTCAGGGGGAAGTCGATTATGGAAATGCAACATTTGTCCAGAGGGTAAGTGGTATGGCAGCATAACGAGGACCAATGCACACTTTTTGCATATTCCTAATAAAGGAGTTGGGGGTTGTAAGGCTCTCAATCTTCAAATGAAGGCTGAAATGATCAAATTATATTTAGGGGAAATCACTTCACCATCAGCTTCTACTACACCGTCACGAAGAGGTTCAAGTTTGCCACCTTCATATCCTAGTCCGTCATTTGGGGTGAGTGCAGTGGAGTCAAGGGGGAAACGGAAAGCTACAACATCATCCTCACCAAACCCAATCACAGATATGTTTAATGTGCAAGCAAGGGAGGCATCAGATGAGGCCATTACCAATTTCAACTTTGGCAACGGCATTCCTTTCCATGTTGCTCGATCTCCTTTGTACAGGGAAATGCTTGAGAAGGTAAGGCACGCTGGTCCTGGTTATGTGGGTCCTGGTGAGACTAAATTGAGAACCACACTCTTGGAAAAGAGTTATTCCAAGGTTAACTTGTTGATGGAGGAGATGAAGGCCAAATGGGTGAGATATGGTTGTAGCATAATCATGGATGGGTGGACGGATATTAGACAACGTCCACTCATCAATGTTATAGTTTCATGCATTGATGGACCTTACTTCTTGCGAGCAATTGATTGCTCAGGAAAACACAAAGATGCCAAGTTTCAGTTTCAGATCCTGAGAGATGCCATTGAGGAGGTTGGTCCTCAAAATGTGGTGCAAGTGATTACTGATGCAGTAAATGTTTGTAGGGCAGCAGGTATGTTGGTTCAATCTACATATAGGCACATCTATTGGACCCCTTGTTGTGTGCATGCTATGAACAATGCACTCAAAGACATTGGAAAGATAGAGTGGGTGAAACAGGTGGTGGCAGATGCAAGGGAGGTGCAAATGTTTATTTGCAACCACCACATGTCATTCGCATTGTTTCGGACTTTTGCAAAGAAAGAATTCCTCAAACCAGTTGAAACTCGATTTGCTTCCTATTTCATTCTACTAGAGAGGATGCTTGAGTTGCAAGAGCCATTGCAACTTATGGTTATGACACAAGATTGGAACAGGTGGATGGAGTCAAAGACTGAGCAGGGGAAGAGGGTGAAGGAGATTGGTTACTGATACTTTTTGGTCGAATGTGAGATACATCACATCTTTTGTACAACCTGTTTTCACTGTTATCAAATTTGGGGATTCTGATAGTCCTAGTCTTGGGGAGATGTATGAGTGCATTGATAGCATGCTTGGCCAAATGAAGGCTGCCATTCATGAGAGAGACCCCACCCTAGAGTTGTACAATGAGCATATTCACCCCATCATCCAGAAAAGGTGGAGTAAGTTGAACACCCCTCTACACATGGCTGCGTATGCTTTGAATCCAAAGTGGTATGTGGAAAGAGTTGGTAGAATTCTTCCTATTAATGATCACGAGGTGAAGAATGGCATCATGAAAGCCTTCAAAAGAATGTATAGTCCTAAGGAAGCTTCATTGATCAGAGTTGAGTGGATTAAGTTTACAGAACTAGATGGCTACAAGAGTTCGGCAAGGATTGATAGGCTCACCCTAGCACAGGATAAGCCAGTTAGTTGGTGGACACTCTATGGACCTCCAAGACCATTACGCACACTTGCCATTCGTCTTCTTTCACAGGTTTTTAGTTCCTCAGCTGCTGAGAGAAACTGGTCCACATATAGCTTTATCCACTCTCTAAAGAGGAATAGACTTACCTCTGCGAGAGCAGAAAAGCTTGTTGCAGTGCATAGTGCCTTGCGTCTGATTGGTCGCAAGGCACCTCAGTATAGGCAGAGCCTAGCACAGAGGTGGGATGTAGAGCCCGAGGACACAGAACAACTTGATGATGACCACAGTGTGCAGGTGGCATTAGAGGATGCACTTCCTTCTAATAGTTCCAGTGATGAGGAGTTTCCTACATATGTTGTTGCTGATGATGATGATTCTAATTATTGAGTTTTCACTATTCAGTTATAGTCTATAGATATCGTTTTTGGCAATTTAATTTTGTCATTTTGATGCTTTTCACTTGTGTAATGAGATTATGAGACTTTAGTAGCTACTTTGTACTTTGAACTTAAACTTCTTATAAGTTTTAAAGTTTATAACTTACTTGAATATTAGTATATTTCTATTTGAAGTTTGAAATGGATCACGATTTTCAACTATTGGCAACTACCTACTATGAGTATGACTATGAATATGATTGTTGAATGATCATTGATATAATATTTGTTCAATTGTTCAATGTTTAAAGTTTATTGTTAGTGTTTACTATTTACTATAAGTTTAAGTTACCTCAACATGTATCTCCTTTGAGTTTTTATCTTTTTAACCAATATATATTTTTATTAAAATATATTATAATAGCCGTCCCCTCACCGTCCCCAAAATTTTGGAAATTTTTTGCCGTCCCCGGAAACCTGTCCCCCCATCCCGGAAACCTGAGGAACATTGGAAATTTTAGCAAGGAAAGACCTCATTTTTCCCAAGGCGCCAATCTAGGCCTTTTTTACCTCTAAGTGTGCCTAGGTGAAGTTGAAGGTCAGACAGGATACTAACACTCTGGATAAGGGCGCTAGGATAAAGGGCCACCAAAAGGTATGATTACAAGTATAGAACATCCTCAGCAAGGTACTGGGCGCAAGTTCATGTCTCTAGAGCACCAAAGATGCGCCTCAAGAAGATTGACTTAGCAACATGAGAATTTTCCTAATTGGAGCTAGTAGACAACACAAGGGATCAATCACTCAACTAGGCTTATTCCCTTGTCACATTTCTCCTAGTGGGTGCCTAGCTCTACATTGGGCGCTATTTCATGATCAAACTACTTCAATTCGGCGCCTAGAGTTAACAGAATGTCATTTCAAGAACTCAATGTTCTCATTGGTTGACAAGAAGACATTGGGATCCGTATCGGTTCAATCGGTAAGGTTGCCACCTCAAACTGAGTTGTCAGATGGAATATTCCCCATGGATATGCTTCTTGGAAAACGTGCCTTGGTTCCTCTTATGCAGCACTATAAAAGGAGAGGCTCTCTTATTTGAACATCTTATCTTTTGGCGAATTTTCTCTCTGCAAAGCTTTATGCTTGTGATCTTGAGGCCTGTGAGTTTCAAGAGTTGGGGTGATGCTCCCTCAACTGACAAGGTGATGCTCCCTTGTTGCATTGTGGGGTGTTGACATCCAGTTGACATCATTAGGCTCAATTGAAGTGATCTACATCAACTAGTGAAATAGAGCTAGTTGTGAAGAAGTTGAAAGCATTGTATACATCTAGGCTTCAAGGCCTTTTCTTGTAATCATTTGAATAAGATTGTATAATCATGCCATTGTGGGCAATCATCATTGTAATAAGACAATTGCATTGAGTTGAATCAAGTAATAATACAAGTACCCAAACTCAAGTTGATTCATGCAAGTTGCCTTTGTTATCTTTTCATATGTGATGTTAAGTAGACTAAGTAGTAGAAGAGTTAAGTGCAAGTAAATTTGTCTAAGTAAGAAAAATTTCAGTTAGTACTAGTTGGGTATGTTACATATGTTGTTTCTCTTGACCTCTTCATCCAATCCCTCATCCTATGAGATGATCTCAATTCCTCAAGGTGTGCAACTATTTCTGGAGGAAGAATGGGTGGAGGTGTGGAAACTCTTTCCTGTTGACGGATGGGATACATTAGATGTTGAATGTACTGTTCCAAAGCTTGACACCTTTGCTCAGCTTTTATCCTTCCTTTTGTTTCCTGTCTTATCATAGCTCTAGCATTAGTGACTGAATCTTGAAGCTCTTCCTCTACCTGTGCTCCAGTCAAAGGACCCAAATTAATTGTGTTGATATCATAATCTTCAAGTACAATATCTTTGCATCCCCTCGTGGTTCTGCCGGAACAAAATTGATCCTTGCAACATAAACCTTTGACTCTTGTATCTCAGGGCTTTCCTCTATGTTGGATTCATATGACCTGAACATCTTTGGGAGAAAAAGCATTTAAGCTAAAGACATTGACTGGAGAAGATATCCCATTGCCTGTCAACAGGGAATTTCTGAAGCATTATTTCCAACCGTGAGTTCCTTGCGGGACTTACTTGTACATATTTAGAGTAGGTTTCCTTTCTATTGTTTTCTGTTTTCTTATGAACATTTTTGTATCCTTATATCAATATCGTCAATTGCATATGGCCAATGATCTTCAAGTTGCTCTATATGTTGATAGGTAGGATATGATTGCTTGATTGCTCCATGTGGATCAAAGTTCTCCCTCCGTGAATCATGAAGGTGCAAGTGATATGCTTGAAGCTTAGTCTCGGAGTGTTCAGCTGCTTGCAATGATGGACATGAATAGTATCTCCCAAGCTTTAGAAGAAATTGCAACCCGGCCTTCTTTCTTGCCTTTTGCATATTATGGAATTCTAACAGTTGTTTTGATACTTCTAACATCACTATCCTATTAGTAGGATATCGTGGCAATCTATATGGATGGGAAGTGAAGCCTTGAATTCTTATATAGGTGAACTTATCATATTGAATGTAATATCATCCATATTCTTCAATGAAGGCCTTAGCAGCACCTATCAATCTCCTTTGCAACTCTCCTCGCAATCTCCTTACTATATACATGGCAAATGCATCATTGAATCTCTTGTAATGGTTGATGTTCTTGAGATGAAGCTGTGTATAGCATTGGTGTGATAGGACTTGATTGGATTTAATGCCCACTTCTCCTTCAGAAGTCAATCCCTTGTAGACCACATTCCTCGCCAATATGTAGACAAGATAGGAAGTCATGCAGAAGGACCTTGACTTGTTGAAATTTTCAAATTGCTCATCAAGGCAATGACTTATAACCCCGGCCCAATCAATCATCTTAATCTTCGTGAAAACATGATCAAGATATGTATACATCCATCCCTCAAAATTTGATGATTGAGGCCTACCTGTTACTCTATTCAAGAACATGATGAAATAACTTATCTCTTGCCTGAAATTAGCCTTGTGAAACTTCGGATCTTCAGGATTGTATATCTTCGTTGAGGGATCCACCATCCACTTCTTGCATGTATTGCTTGGGCTTGGCTTCAAATGTCTATTGTGCAGTTGTAGGACAAATGAACACTGTCTTTTGATTCAGAATATTTAAGACCTCCTGAATGGCTTCTCTTTGTAGATAAGCTAGAACAGTTCCATCCTTAGCCACAATTTGCCTTCCTTCAACATTAGTCTAGTGCATTCCAACACCAATTCAGTGCATGGCAAGACAGGCGGGAAACAAGTTGCTTGTATGATACCACTTTTAGCAATAGCCTTGATGTCTTCATTCCTTGTTGGTGCAAGCAAGAAGTCTTTGATCTCCTCCAAGTTGGCATGTCCCATGTTGGTGTCTCCTACGTTCTTCCAATGCGTCTCGAGCTTAGACTCTGGTAAGGTTGATTTGGCATCCATCTTGATCATCACTTGACGCTCCTTCACAGTCATGCCCATTTACCTACAAAGATCAATATACCTCTATTAGTGAACTCAAATTATCATTATCAGACTGATTTTTGTATGATAAAGCCATGGAAATCTGAAAATCAGGTAAGTAAAAAGGCTGATTTATAGATTTAAGGCAGCTGAAACATACCTCTTGACAAATTTTCAGAATAAACAAATGCAGATTTCTGTAAAAAATACTGAAATACTAGCTGCAATTGACAAAAATCAGACTTCCAAATCTGCTGATCTGCTAAAAATCGCTGCTCCTCTCCTCTAAAATTCGCTCTAAAATCAATTGCAGTTAATAATGATCAAATGACATGGGGTGCTTGAGTTTAAATAGGCAATTTGCCTTGAAAAATGGGCTGGTCGGCCACATTTAGGCATTTATTACATTTTTTAAAATTTTCAAAATTTGAAACCATTTGCCTATTTAGGCGCCAAAAGTGAATGGTGATGGCATGAAATGCGCCTTGTCTTGTAGGCCATTTATCAATGATTCCAAACATGTTTTCAAACCCCAAAAGTCTTTATGTCCTTAGGCGTATGTTGAGAGTGATACAAGTATGAATTGGCGCCTAGTGTTGGATGAGTGCCTTCTTCATCTTAGGCGCTGATTTAAGGCAAAAAGGACTGAAAATTGCGCCTTACTCTTTAACTAGTTTCTTGTCACTCATTAACTTCAATATCACACTCAAATGTTTATGGGATCCTCCTTCACCTTAGGCGCTAATTCATGATGTCAATTTGGATGCTTTTTATCAAGGTGCTGATTTGAAGTTGAGGGAATTGATTAATGAATAGGCGTTGAAATTAGATGGCATAGGTGAGGATATGCGCCTAGCTCTCCTTAAACTATTTCTTGGCCTTCTAACACTTCATAACTTCTTATCATATCTTCCAAGAGATCCTTTTATCACTTACATGCTAGATCTCAAGGTATGAAGCTTCTTTTGTTCAAGGCGCCAAAAGTGGTATGCAAAAACAAGAAATTGCGCCTTACTCTTGGAAGATGCTCACTTCATTTCTCATGAATTCAAACTCTTGTGGAGGTTCAACGAAGGTATCTTGAGACTTAAAATCCTTCAAATTGCTTGATGAATGTCCCTTTGATTATTAGGTGCTCAAACTCATCCTTACTTCCTAGGCGCTCAAAATGACTAGAGCAGCAAGAAATTGCGCCTTAACTTGATATGGTGTTCACTTGCCCCTAAGGCGCACTTTAATGATGTTCAAGGCATGGAATTGCGCCTAGACTTGAGTTGATGTTTACTTCAAAATTTCATGACTTTAAAACTTGTATAGACTCTTGTGAACTTGTCTACTCCAATATCTTCCAGATTGATAGATTCAAGCATGCTTCCTCCTAGGCGCTCAAAATGGACTCTTCAATAGTTGAAATGCGCCTAGACTTCTTGACTTGTTCTTAGGCATTATGATGATCTCAAACCAAGGCATTGTTATTTAGAGCCCTCCTTACTCCAAGATGTTATCAAAATTCAAGGTTCTTGGCCCCCTATCTCCTAGGCGCATCTTGATGACTATTTGAATGTGAATTGGCGCCTAGGTGTAGATTAGTGTTTCCTTCACTTCTCATATGTTCAAATCATTGTAGTTGCTCTTAAAGACTTCACCAAAGCCCAAAACCTTCAGGACTTGTAGATTCAAGTTGATCTCCCTAGGCGCAAATGTGAGGTTGATCATAGGGAAACTTGCGCCTTTGATTTATGGTGTACACTTCATGCATTTGATCCACTTGGGAACTCTGAGTGAATTGCTGCTCCTAAGGTGCTACTCTTTATAGTTCCAAACATCCCTTCTATATCAAGGCGCTCAAAAGAGGTTCTAGAGATAGAGAAATGTGCCTTAGCTTTCTTAGCTTGTTTCTTGGCAATCCAATAGCTTCAATCACTTGTTTAAACTTGCAAGGGACCACCCTTCAACTAGGCACTAGCTCTTAAGGCTTATAACTTTTAACCTTCAAGGCGCCAAAATAGGGTTGTACTGATGAAAAAATGCACCTCACTTTCAAGATGTTTAATCTCCTTCCAAGGTGCCAAAACGAGGCTTTACATATGCAAAAATGTGCCTAGTCAACACTTAGTCATTTTCTCTTAAAATCTTTAATCTTCCAAACATATTGAGTTCAAAATATCATTCTCACATAGGGCGCCCTGGTTTGAAGTGGTTGGAAGCTAGCCTTGGCAAAGGTATTCATACTCAGCTTGCCCATGCTCATCAAGTTATCAATTCATACTCTTACTGAACACCTTCATTGGTGACCTAAGGAATACCCTATACTACACTTGCAAACTCATCGACTGACTAACTCTAAGATAACACAAATAACTAACCCTAAAACAACTAACCTATGAAGAAAATTGGGGGTCCCATTTGCAATGGGGTGATGTGTGATTAGGTCACAACACAGCGCAATGAAAACAATGAAAAAACCTTTTAAATTTCCTTTAAAGTGTTTAAGTGCCCTGATATTCACGGGCGGGTACCTGGAGTCTTGCGGGGTGCGCGGCCCGGTGTCTCCAGAGACGACGAGGCGTCTCTCCTGCATCTCGGAGATGGGACTCGCGTCCCCATCTCAGAGGCGCACACCAAGTATGAGGGTGCGCATCTCCGTGCAACACTATTAATCAATCACATCAACTACACATATGCAAGATCTAGCAATTAAGAACACACGATTTACGTGGAAACTAGAAACCCTTTCGGGAGAAACCATGGCACAATATTGCTTATATATTATAGATTGATCTTCTTCTTTTGTAGGCTTCAACCTACTAGAGACTCTAATCTCCACTTGCCAGAATTATAGGCTCCAACCTATTGGAGGTTTCAACCCCCACACAAACTGAGCTTCAACCTAGCAAGAGGCTCCAACCTCTATTTGATAGGCTCCAACCTCTATTTGAGACTCCAACCCCCACACAAACTGAGCTCCAACCCAACAAGAGGCTCCAACCTCCATTTGATAGGCTCCAACATATTAATCCTTCAATGGCTGACATAGTTTACTTCTCCACAAGATCTTCTCACAAATCTGATTACAACTCACACAATATCCTTCTTCCAAATCTGATCACTATCATGCACAATATCTCTCACAAATCTGATCCAATCTATGCACCAATTCTTTTCACACAACTGATCATAATCATGGCATTATTTTCACATAATTTTCTGCCTTACCATTTGCTCAAATTCACTTTACAATCTGCTCTTACTCTTCACATATATTCGAATATATATATATATATATATATATATATATATATATATATATATATATATTTGTATTTACCCTTCATACATGGGCAGCATCTCTTCTAATATAGATCTGAATTGCTTTTCATTTTCTGCCCCTTTATCTCTTGTCAATCTGCCCTTTTACTCAGAAATATATCATTAAAATTTTTGTTTTCAAAACATACCTTCATTAAGCATTTATATGTTCTTCATGGGAGATATCCTTTATGAATTGATGTGTTTTTTACTCAAAGGATATAACTCTTGAATATATCACACCCTTCCAAAACAATTGCTGGTCCTTCCTTAACCAAATCGCACCTCTTTAAATATGTTAATCATTTGTCTTATTCTTCTTGTCGCACCTCTTCAAGATCTTATTCTTATATAGGATGGGCATTCACACTAAAGAGAGGTCGGCTTCTTTTGGCATATATATTTGTATTTACCCTTCATACATGGGCAGCATCTCTTCTAATATAGATCTGAATTGCTTTTCATTTTCTGCCCCTTTATCTCTTGTCAATCTGCCCTTTTACTCAGAAATATATCATTAAAATTTTTGTTTTCAAAACATACCTTCATTAAGCATTTATATGTTCTTCATGGGAGATATCCTTTATGAATTGATGTGTTTTTTACTCAAAGGATATAACTCTTGAATATATCACACCCTTCCAAAACAATTGCTGGTCCTTCCTTAACCAAATCGCACCTCTTTAAATATGTTAATCATTTGTCTTATTCTTCTTGTCGCACCTCTTCAAGATCTTATTCTCATATAGGATGGGCATTCACACTAAAGAGAGGTCGGCTTCTTTTGGCATATTTATTTAAATTTAAATTTCATCATATAAGTGGCGCCAGTCTCATAAGCAAGTCGGGCACTTTATTGCATTTAAATCTCCAAACAAAACAAGGCGTTGATTTAGGAAGTCGGCCAGCATATGATAATATGAAGTCGCCCATCTTTCATAACATGAGTCGGCCACTATTTAACCTTATCCAATATTTAATTGCTGTTGTTTGGTAAAGGTAATCACTGCCTTTCTATATCTCTTGGTCTCACACCTTATATTAAAATCATTAAAACAGATCTCTTAATCACACCTCCTTATAATGATTTGTATGCAGATTGCTTGACTTGTATTTGCTCTTATAAATAAGACTTTTCACACTTTCTCCATTATGTTTAAATCTTTAATTTAAACATCCATATGTCTCTAAGTCGGCCTTCCAATTTCACCATCTTTTCAACAGGAATATATAATGGACTTCTCTTATATTTGCTTTGTCATCAATGACTCCATATTCCAATAATCTCATTTATACTTCCTTGACAACAATCTCGCCCATGACAATATTTCCACCTTGCATTCAATGTGCATTCAACGATATTGCTATGTTGACAATTATTTCCTATACTCTCGTCTATACATCTTAATCCAACAATCTCCACAACAATCTCTTAGACATCAATCTCACCAACAATCTCGGGCTTTGACATTAGGGATAAAAATCTTGTTCATGTACCTTCTTGACATCAATGACCACATGTGTATGCATCTTTGACATCAATGACAACATTTCCAACATTTCCAACAGAGAGCTTTGAGCTTGGAGGATTCAATGGCTAAAGGCAAATTCAACCCCAAGCCATCTCCAATAGGGCAGCAAAAGAAACCCTTCCAAAGAAATTTCCCTCCACCCAAGGCGTTACCTCCAAGACCCAATAAGAATGAAGAGACAAAGAATGATCTCCGAAGGAAGTAGTTATGTTTCTCATGCAAGGAGCCATGGGTGTTTGGGCAAGGGATAGGTGCATTTTATAGAGGTAGTATCAGACGATGATTCAAAGACAGGAGAACCTAAGTCTGAGATTGTAGAGGATGCAGAGGAACATAAGGTAGAAGGAGGTTCTTCGGGAGGCACACTTGGCACTCTTTCAAGAGCACCTAGGTATCACCTTTTTTGAGTCTGTGGAGTATTACAGGGTCATAAGGTGACAGTCTTGATTGATAGTGGAGCCACCCATAATTTCATTGATGAGGTCTTGGTGACTAGGATGAAGTTGAAGACAAATAACTTTGAGTTCAATGTGATTGTGGCCCATGGTTTCACTATTCCATGTACACAAAGGATTTAGCAGCTTGACATCACCTTGGGGAGGCACAATGTTTGCGATGACTTCTATGTGGTTGGCATAGGTAAGACAAATGTAGTTTTGGGTGTGCAGTGGTTGCACTCACTTGGTGAGTTTATCCAGAACTATCAAACTATGGAGCTGAAATTCAAATTAGAGGGTAAGGAGGTGGTTCTTCAAGGTTTGTCTAATGAAGCTCTGAGGGTTGTTTCAACTAAGAGGATGGAGAGAGCATTTCGTAGAGGACAGGTAGATTGGCCGGCACAATGTTTGGTTACTGATGGATTTTCACTCATAGGTGAAAAGACTACTCATATATGTATTCAACATATTACGGACAAGCATAGCATGGTATTCAGTGATATTCCTCCAGGATTACCTCCAAATAAGGGATTTCAACATGTCATTGAGTTGGAGGAGGGATCTAAGTTGGTCATCACTACACCATATCGTCATTCGTGGAGGTACAAGGAAGAGATCGATAAGGCGATTAAGGAGTTGTTGGATATGGGACACATATGACCGAGCTCTAGCCCTTTTGCTTCCTCTGTGGTGTTGGTGAAAAAGGATGGTAATATGAGGATGTGCATTGACTATAGGGCACTCAATAAGAAGACAATCAAGAACTACTACCCAATTCCCAGGATCGATGAGTTGATAGATGAGCTCATGGTGCAGTATATTTCTCTAAGAATGATTTGCGATCCGAGTAGCATCAAATAAGGATGAGAAAGAAGGATATTCACAAGACAGCTTTCAAGTGTCATTTTGGGCATTATGAGTTTCTAGTCATGCCATTTGGATTGACAAATGCTCCAGCCACGTTTCAGTCTTGCATGAACAAGGTATTTAGTTAGCACTTGAGGAAATTTGTATTGGTTTTCTTTGATGGCATATTGATCTATAGCAAGACTTGGGAGGATCATTTGAGGCATATAGATGAGGTGTTGGGTATACTTGAGCAGCACTCACTTTTCGCCAATGCATCCAAATGTGAGTTCGAGTTGACTGAGATTTTGTATTTAGGGCATAAGATTAGTGCCCAAGGCATCATTGTAGATAAGAAGATCAAGGCAATAGTGGATTGGCCACAACCTAGGCCTTTATCACACTTGGTTTATGGGACTTTGCAGCTATTACAGGAGGTTTGTCAAAGGGTTTTCACAACTGGCTGCCCTGTGGACAGACTTGACAAAGAGTGGAGTATTCTCTTGGAGTGAGACAGCATAGAGAGCTTTTGATAAGCTCAAGGAGGTAATGAGTTCATGCCCAGTTTTAGTTATTCCAGATTTTTCTCTTCCATTTGTTTTGGAGTGTGATGCTTTAGGAAAGAGTATTGGAGTGGTATTGATGCAAAACAAGCACCCTATAGCATTTGAGAGTCGGAAGCTCATGGAGTTAGAAAGGAGTTTCTCTATTTATGACAAGGAGATGCTAGCCATCATGTATGCATTGGCTAAGTTCAAACAATATTTGGTCTGTGAGAGATTTGTGGTAAAGATGGATAATAACAATTTGAGGTTCTTCCTAAATCAGAGAGATCTGAATGATAGGCAGCAGAAATGGGTAAGAAAGTTGCAGGTTTATGATTTCGATATTGAGTATGTTAAGGGAAAGAATAATGTAGTGGTAGATGCATTATCTAGGAAGCCCTATTTATGCTCTACGATTGATGTTTTTGTTGATTGGAGAGCTTCTATATTAGTAGAGTATGCTAAGGATGCATTTGCTATTGACATCTTGGAAGGCAAGTTGCAAGATGACAGGTACAAGGTGGTTGAGGAGCTCATTCTCTATAAGGACCCAGTATACCTTGTCCCAGGATCGAAAATAAAGAGAACATTTTGAGAGCATATCATGACACTCCATTGGCTAGTCATCAGGGGTACTACAAAAATATAGATAGGTGAGAGAGCGGTTTTTTTGGAAAGGCTTCAAGGGGGATGTTTTGAAACATGTTAGAGAGTGTTTGACTTGTCAACAGAACAAGGTAGAATAACATTTCCAACTAGTTTGTTGCAGCCCTTACCCATTCCAAATCTGAAATGCGAGAGCATTTCGAAGGATTTTATCACGGGTCTTTCGAAAGTGCAAGGTAAAGACTGTATCTTTGTGGTTGTGGATAGACTCACTAAGTATGCTCGCTTTTATGCCATATCTTTCGAGTATAGAGCTCCACAAGTGGTTGATTTGTACTTTAGAGAGGTGTTTAGATTACATAGGCTGCCTAGAAACATTGTGAGTGACAAGGACAACAAATTCATTAGTTTGTTTTGGCAAGAACTTTTTCGGTTGACAGGTACAAAGTTGACTCCAAGCACTAGTTATCACCCTCAAACGGATGGACAAATATTGTGAATAAATGGCTTGAAGGATATTTGAGAAATTATGTTACAAGGCAGCAAACCGCTTGGATTAAGTGGTTACATCTTGGGGAGTATTGCTACAATTCCACTCATCATATGTCAATAGGTATGACTCCTTTCAAAGCACTATATGGTTATGATGCTTTATCATTTGTGGACTTGATTCTTTCAGACAGCAGAGTTCCGAGAGCTAGAGATTTGGTATAGCAAAGTATAGATATTTTGAATGCACTCAAAGAGAATTTGCAACAGGCTCAAAATCAGCAAAAGATGCATATTGATCGCCACCGTTTGGAGAGCAATTTTGAGGTTGGAGACTTGGTTTTTCTGAGGTTGCAGCCCTATCTACCCTTAAGGGGAGTGGTGCGGAGAAAGCTTAAGCCATGATTTTATGGGCCTTACAAGATCACACGGAAGGTAGGAGAGGTAGCATATGAGCCGAAGTTACCAGCAAACAGTAGAATTCATAATGTTTTTCATGTATCTCGCCTCAAGAAGGTGTTGGGACAGCATATTGCCCCTTGCTTAGAGCTTCTTCCACTTGATGACAAAGGGAAATTGATTTTGGAGCCTGAAGCGATCATTGATATGAGAGAAAAGAAACTAAGGAATAAGGTCATTCCGAAATATTTGGTGAAGTGGAAAAATATGCCTCTTGAGGATGCGACACGAGGAGCAAAGGTTTTTAATCACCTAAATCTGAAATTGATTGAGGACAAGCAATATTTGGGGCGGGAGGACTATCATGTCCCCTCCACCCAAAGGCATAATACTATTATTATTACTATAATAAAAGTGTATTTAAACACTAAAATTATCTATTAGATATTAAATATAATATTAATTAATAAAATAATAAAAAAAATAAGAAATTTGAATTTGAATTTGAGTGCCCAGTTTTGGGCCCATGCATCTCATCTGGAGTGAGGTATATCTATGGATTAATTTTCTCATTTGGAGTATCATATACTAAGTTTTCAATTTACAGTCTTGAATCTTTTCAAGCTAACCTGCGAGGATGAAAACCCTTGCAGGTGGATTGGGTGAGGTGGAAACCACTTTCCCATTATTGGCAATTCCACACAGCACTGCAGTGGCGCTGATTTGGTTAAAATTGTGTTTGATAGGGGTTGGAGGAGTTGATCAAAGAGCATATCCAATATTTCCTAACAGTCGCTTTTCACTTGATCATTTTTGGCATTCGCAACATACCTGTTGGTAGTGTCCAACACATTTGGTGACAAATCAAATCGCCCTAGCCGTTGACAAGGAATTTGAACATGTTAGTCACTGCCTGGTTATCTAGGGTATTAGTGCTATCTGTTTGGCTAGGAATCCCATGTACCATGTTTGTACCAAGCATGTTAATGTACAATATTACTTTGTTCGTGAGATGGCGGAGAATGGTAAGGTCATGTTACAGAAGGTTGACACTTAGGAGTATGTTGCAAATTCACTCATGAAACTGAGCACATATAAGTTCTCTTGGTGCAAGGAGGCCATGAGCTTGGGATCTTGTACTTGATTCCTTTTTATGTTTCTCTTGTGTCTTTGCAATGTAAATATCAAGTGGAAGAATGTTAGGATTAAGTGGTATCTTACTTGCAAATCCCTATGTCTAGTGTAGTTAATTTTATGTGTAGACAGAAAAATAATGTATTTGCTCCTTAGTACATGGAATGAGTAATCTTGGATGCCCACATGTGGTGGGGGAAGCAATATTAATTATTATTCTCCACTTATTAGGGATTACTATTGCAAGAAGACATGGAAAAAGGAAAAAAAAGATAAAAGGTCACTTTGGAATACAAAGAGTCGTGCCTTGGAAATAGTTGCTTAATGAGGCACTTGGGAGTTACAATTTGACTTTTGTAGTATTATGGTTGAGTTTTCATACTTGAGATTTATTTTCCATTTTTGAAAGATGCTCTTCATGAATTCATAAGAATTTATACCATGGTATTTTGGGACCTTGTTTGAGCCCATGGTATTATCAATTGGTGGTTTTTTGGGCCTCCTCTTGCAATTTATTGAGACTATAACATCATAACCAAGCCACGCAGAACATTTAAAGGAAACATTAAACATATTCAATCTAATGCCTCTTAATCAAATTGGACATAGATTTCAAAGACAATAGTGTAGCCTTCGTATTTGATTAAAATATCTTTACTCTCACCACGCTAGTCCCACAGGTCAGATGAGAAAAGCAGTATAGCCACCACCAAGGTGCACGAGGATATGAACATGGGGGCAAATCACAATCAGATTTTGTTATATATGAACAAGAAAAAGTGAAAAGTTATGTTATTATGAGGTTTTAAATTTTAAAACATCGTTTGCAAAAATAAATAAGTAAACATGTAGTTAAAAGACATGCTCTTGCAATTTATTGAGCTCACAACATCATAACCAAACCATGCAGAACATTTAAACCAAACATTAAATGAATTCAATCTAATGTCTCTTAATCAAATTGGACAGAGATTTCTAAGACGGTACTGTAGCCTTTGTATTTGATTAAAATATCTTTACTGTCACCATGCTAGTCCCACAGGTCAGAGAAGAAAAGCAGCATAGCCACCACCAAGTTATCCAAGTGTATGAACATGGGGGCAAAGCACAATCAGATTTTGTTATATATGAACAAGAAAAAGTGAAAAGTTATAAAATTTAGCTTGATAAAAAAGATGGCTACTGCAAGATTCTTGCATGACATCCAACAACTATCAATTTGTGTCTAATTTAATACTATTCCTTCAGAAATTTAACTTACAGCACAACTCCAGTTGGTGCATATCATTTTATAGTTTTAAATAAATAAATTCATTTATTTCCTTTCCAAACATCACTAGCTAGCATTAGCATAAAATGAAGCATTACATCAAAGATAGGAATGATAACTTACTTGTAAAGCACTGCAAGCCGCAAAAGTTCAGTGTAATGGATGTAATAAAAATCAACCTTTCTCCATTCAAGCCAAACAGAAGCAAATATGTGTGCTGGAGTGTTCACCAACAGCTCATCCAGGTTTGGCATGACAACAGCAATTCTGTAGCTGAAATATCCAAGATATACGTCATAAGTGAAAATCAATAATCTTCCTTGATTGAGATTTAATGACAGAGCTTCAATAGAATTCCATTATTGTTCATCAGAATAGTAGTTATTAACTATTAAACAAGTACATCATAAATATAAGAGTTCTGCACTACAGGGACTGCATATCGAGTACAATACAAAAACAGAAATAAAATATTATGAAAGACAATTAAGTAAAGATTTAATCAATATTTGAAAATGACTAACGAATGAATGGTCAAAAGAACTAATTAGAGCACAAATGAAGACAAGTAATTACTAATTAGAGCATCTCAAACTGAAAACTAAATAACCAAGAAAAGTGTAAGATCCCTAACCAGATCTGCCCTAAATGTCTGATTTTTCTTCTTCACAAACCCTAGATCTGAATTTTTATTTCTGAATTATACAGAATTGTGGACAGCGAACATATATGTGCCAAAATGCTCAAATAAACATGCCAATCATGTACTCATATGAAGGTAACATAAACCATGAATTCAACCACAATATTTGACCATTCAAGTGCACATAAAATGACAAACAATTCTGATTTATGAATAATATATAAGTCTGCTGCTACAAATCTGAATATTCTAATTTGAATTTACAATCAATGTATAGGCTCAAACATGCCCAAACATAGCCCAGATTTCTGCTCTTACAAATCAGACCTAAACATAGGTGTATACATACCAAATTAGTGAAGAATGATGTCAAATATTAAACCCTAGATGGGCGAACTCCTTCAGCTAGGCGGCGCTCCCTTGGAAATCATAAAAGGCATGCAAAATGAGGGTGGCAACGGCTAGGGCTGATCAGCAAATGCTCCAAAGTGAAATCGCCCTTCTTGGCGCTTCAATTCGCACCTCTGGAATGCGAGTTGGAAACGGAAAACTATGCACAGATAAACTACTCTCCTATTGTGAGGGGGAGTTCCCTTTTTGCTGATGTTCGCTGAAAAGATAAATAAATTAAACTTGCCTATCTTCTTTTTGATTCTCAGCTGCGAGCACAAGATTATAAAACTCTATTTCGCTGCAGAAGAGGTTTTTCCTTTTTTAAAACTTCTAACTACAGCTAGGCCTAAGCTAAATGACGCTTTTGATTGTCTAAGTAAACACAGAGCACAGAAATCAAAAGTGGAAAAGGAATGATTTGTTTTAACACAAAAACTTAAATAAACTTCTCCCAGATTCACATCACAAGACGCATTGTACTTTAATAATGAAAGCTGAAATAAAATTTAAACAAGCCACACATCTGACGACAAAACTTGATGATTAGTGAGATAGAATATCAGAGCAAAAGGCAGGTATGAGACTTCTATTCCAATATCATAAAGTTGATACAACTCCAGGACAGCAATACTGTAGCAAAAGGCAAGCATACAGTATGCGATCAAACACTGGAAACAGATTACACAGAGTGAACAAACACTTGGAATAACAAGATCTGCAAGTTAGAATAGGCACAAAAAATTTGCTATCACAAAAGTAGCTCTATTACAATGGGCAAGGCTGCCCTTATTTATACTAAATCAAAGGAGTAGGGAACCCTAAAATCTCCTTGATTTACCCTAACTTGCCAACTCGCAAGCTTTATTTCTATTCTAAGACAAAGATTACAACTAACAAATGCTTTAAAGCAATTTGTTTTAAAGCAAAGAAAACTCCAACTATTACAAAGTGATTTCTTTCTAAATAAAGAATGGATGAACTTAGGATAAAAGCAAATGCTTTAAAACAAAAAGCATATGATTTAAAGTTGCTTTCTTTTGAATCATTTCCTCATTAACATTCTTGCTTTTTGGTGATGTCATCCATTAATATTATGGGAAATAATATCTTCTAAAAAGTGAGTGACCGCATCTTTGCCAGGAACACTAATACTTTGTAGAATGATATTCTAATTCTCTAACATTTCTTCACCGTTTGCAACCATCTGAAGAAATTCATGAACTTCGCCCACAACCTTGTCAAACTTCACTGTCATTGCGGCAAAACGACCCATCTTGCCGGCATCGATATCATCATTAAGATTGCTGCGGACAAGAGTCTAGAACTCTGTTTGCACCTCCCTGAGATCATACATGTAATGTCCCTCTTTCTAGAGGAAACATTTAAACCTAAATTTGCATTCAAAGTGCTTCTCAAGGAGACATTGGAAATATTATAGATTAATAATTTTTTATGATAAGATCAAATAAGATCAATGATAATGTATTCACATCATTCCAAGGATTATTTATTTCCTAATTGTTACTTGCTATTGATAACTATTCTATAATACGTTCCATAATTCAATCATGCATATTTTCCTTATTACTCTTCCTCATAGAACTAGGCTTTACATGTATAGGGCGCGCTAAAACCATCTCTTGACCCAGCCTACGGGAACTATGTCCCAGCCTACGGGCTTATCTCTTGACCCAGCCTACGGGAGACTTTGTCCCAGCCTACGGGCCTTCTTACAGATGGGATTACTCCGCCTCTCCCCACAAGACCTAACATTCCTTTAAGGATGAAGTAATAGAGAAATATAGAAGTAATAATCTAAGTTCATCTTCCTTCTATTCCTTAACCATGGATGGGGAAATTATATGTCTAGGGCGCGTTGAACCCTCTCCAATGCGATTGGGAATGGAATTACTCCGCCTCTCCCTAGCATCCTTGTCTAGGGCGCGTTAAACCCTCTCCAATCCATCGTGATGGAATTACCCCGCCTTTACCTAACAAGACCGCCTCTCCTATGGTTATGGGAAATAGAAGTGATGAGATGAACATACCATTACTGTATTTTTAATTGATTTCATAAATATCATAATTGTTCTTATTGGCATTTAACACAAGATGCCTTATATTAATATTGATCATATATCATTACATTTATTCATTATATTAGTTTCTGTGCATTCATAGTTTTGTCTAAGTTAAGTGCATTTATTTATAGTTAACATCATAATTATACCAATTAACTTGACAGTCCATTTATATTCATATTATTCTTCTACAACATTTATATTGCCTAACCTATTAATAAGGAAAGTGCACGTACCTCTTTATGCTACTTGTCTTGTTGAATCTGCTCACTGGATTCTATTCTCTTTTGCCTATTCTGCTATTCAGACGATCTCCAGGTACTTTTTGGATGCGGTAGATATTTATTCTCCTCGTTCCTTTTTCTATTCCTTTCGCCCCTTTTGTTAGATGGGCCCATTAATATTTATAAGTTTGAAGGGGTGCAATTCACCACACGTCACCACCCTTAATAAATAAATATTATTAAACTTTGATACTCAATATTTGTTTGTATTAGTTAAGAGCTCCTTATTATGAGATCGGCATCTTCTCAACAGCCCGATTCCATATATGAATGCCCTTATATTATGCAATGAATAAATATATATTTACTATTATATATTATTATTATTATTATTATTATTATATTTATTTTTACTTGAATAATTCCTCCCTATATATATTTATGGTATCTTTTCTAGTTATGACTCAAAAATATATATAAATATAATGCGGATCTAAATATATTTATTTATGGGATATTATTTATTTATTGCCCATCTTCTTTTCTTTATTTATTTCCCTTTCAAGAGATATTTATTATGCCTGGTGGTAAAAGACATACTTACCTTTTCATAATTTTTATTACTTTATGTTATTCCCATACGTAACTCCCTTAACATATAGTTTATTTATATTATTTGTATTTATGTTATATCATTATAATAAATGATATATTATTTATTTTGTATTATTTATATTATATCATTTATATCATAGTAAATGATATATGATTTATATTATATTATTTATATTTATATTATAATATAAGATAAATATAAGAATATTTATATTTATATTATTAGATATATTTATAATATATTATTATTGTTTATGTGTTATTTATAAATATAATAATAATATATCTTTTAATTGTTTTAAATAAATATTATTTAAATATATTCAATTTATAATATCATTCATATCTTTGATTTGAATGAATAATACATAATGCAGGGACATGACAATACAGGGTACCGTCTTCTTTTTCATACGAACACGGGATCTAAGAAACAAAAGATCTCACAAACTTGAGAACATTCACCACTTTTTCTTTCCATTCTACTAACTTTGAGATTATACTGTCATAAGTCTTTATTGTGAAAAGATATTGCGCTTTCCAAGTAGAAACAATCTTTTTATCTTCAGCTGAATCAACAGAATTATGTGCTATCTTCAAGTCGGAGATAATGATCTCAAACACCAGTCTATATTCAACCATAGTCTGCTGTAACCCTTGGATACCTTGACGCAGATCATGTGCATTGTACTTTAATTGATAAAACTTTGAAAGTACAACTCTACCTTTAGTCACAAATTCTTCCACCCAATTATTCATGTGCCTCCCATAGAGAACCAACTGACTGAACTGATGCAGATCGGCTGGTGATTCCAGATTTGGTGGAAGCAGTAAATCAGCCTATGATGCACCATGGAAAAGGTTGGAAATGTACTGCCGCAGCTGCCTAACTTCAGCCTTGAGGACTGTTTTATCTTCTCCATCCTTCAACACCCTCTCTTTCAGATTATCTGCCGCAACCTCGAAGAGATTTACATCTGTATGTCGGGTACTCCTACTAAGGTTAGCCTTGACAACCTTGAAGTCATCAACCTCGATATCATCAACATCCTTATCTTCTGGAGGTGTTGCAGTTTCAATGATCATTTCTCCATCTACATTCTTTTCAATGTGAACTTACCTCTTCATTTTCCTGTCTGGTGTATCTTGGTAGACTCTTTTAAGCTCTGTCAAATTCAACTGATATGAAGGCTTTCTCCTCTTCCTTCCCAGAATGTTTTCAAGCCAAGATGAGCCATCTTCTCTTGGAAACTCGGTTCTAACTTCATCAACTCCTGATGAACCAAGATGTGTATCAGAGTTACGAACAGGCAAATCTAGCTTCGAATCAATGTGAATGGGAGAAGAAATCGGCGATGAAGGTGGAGAAACATGAACTGGAAGCATTGTTTCTACGTGCAGTGTTGTTTGTTAGGCGTACTTTACATAGTTTAGTACCTTTTGATAAAATATGTTTTGTTTAGTTGTTTCGAGAAGTATGTTTATGTTTGTTAGTTTTGGTGAGTAGTTACTCCCGACCGGTACGTTGGTTGGCGACGGTTGGCAACCGTCAGACAAACTATAATGCACTTGTCAGGCCATTGTATGGACAGGAAGTTTTGGGATTATGATTGTATCTTGATGCTCTGAGTTAATATATGCAGTTGATGTTTGAGTACTAATTCTGTTTGTTATTCTCGTACAATGTAATTCATTCCAGTACACTGTGATAGTACAAATATCTTTGTTTACTCTGTATGGAAACACTTAGACTCCTTAGGCAGTAAACATTTTGGTGCCATTGCCTAAGTGAATCCGGTGAACATCCAGACAGGAGAATGGCGCTGTGATGGGGCAGCCGACCGAAGAGCCAATACAAGCAAACGAGGATCGTAAAGACGCTCTGACGGAAGACCTCTGCAGTTTGTGGAAAACGCGTTAAACGACCACGTACGAAGGGAGGCTCTCAGGCGAGAGATCCCTCAGTCGGTCATCTAGGATCAATTGCACGTCAACCAAGAGGTTGATCATCTCCTCACCCAAGTAGCAATTAATGCACATACAACTCAATAAGGATAAGAACCGAGTACCAAGTGGGCATGAAACACCAGAGGAAAGAACACGAAGATCATTGAAATTAAAGGAACAAGAAGAACGAAGGAAAACACTGAGACAAATTGCCAATGAACATCATCATGCCGAGGAAGGAATTTTCAAGACACCGTTGACAAATAAAGAAAAAGGGAATGAAAATGAATTGACAGAAGAAATTGAAAACAGCATACGCCGCATCGAAGAGTTATCCATATCGGACGACTAAGGGCCGAGAGTTGGAAGATCTGAGCCTAAGACCCCAGGGCAGAGGAAGTATCGGAACGAACCCGAGGAGGCTCGAGGTGTAGAGGACGCCGACAAAGGACGCGGGGAAGACTCGAACGTGGCCGAGAGTGCAAGTGACGCACCGGGACGTTGCGAGAGAACCAGTTCAGTCAGGTCCAACGCACAAGGAGGGCATCGGGGAAGGATGGTGACTCCGCCAGCCGAGAGGCAGAAGCTGCCAAAATTTATCGGGAATGGGTCAGAAGATCCATTACGGCACTGCAAGACGTGCGAGACGATTTGGATAGCCAATGGGCAAGATGATGTGGACTACTGGCTGAAAGCATTTCCAACGACACTGAGAGATAGTGCCATCGACTGGTACACAAAGTTGGACCAAGTACACAGGGCATCATGGAGATCACTCAAGAAGGCATTCCAAGACGAATTCAAACTCCTGAGGGATGACAGTGAAATTGTAGCAGAGATCTATAGTATGAAGCAAGGGAAGCACGAGAACATGCGAACCTACAACCGGAGACTGAAAGAATTGTTGGGAAAACTGGAGACTCAGTCGGCCGACAGACTGAAGAAGCGATGGTTCATCGAAGGGTTGCTTCCATCACTGAGAAAGAAAATGAAAGTCGTGCCTCCGTCGTCGTACGATGAAGCGTACAATCGAGCGATGGATATAGAGAGTGAAAATAAAACATCCTCCCGAGGGAAAAGGAAGACGGACGACGAGAAGAGTACGGACGATAACAGCGATAGTGAGTCTAAGATCGTACAAGCACTCAGGAAGGACATGATGAGAATGATGAAAGAATTGAAGGCCGACAAGGAGAGTACAAGGGAAGCCAAAGAGCTGTGGTGTACGGATTGCAAGGGGGAAGGTCACACAAAGGCAAACTGCCCGAAGAAGTTGTTCTGTTATATCTGCCAAGTAATGGGACATTCCATCAAGGAATGCCCATACAATCTGAAAGCAAGGGGTACGCAAGTACTCTTCACCCAAGGAGAACTGTCAACACCGCCGAATACACCACCGAAGCCCCAGTACAATAGCCATGCATCCCCTAGAGGTTACCGAAGCAACAGAAGTCCAAGAAGCAAAATACAGTATGATGGTGAAGGAAGGCCCATGATACAATGTCAGGAGTGCAACGAATGGGGCCACTTCGCCAGGGAATGCCAGAACAGTCAAGGTTCAGGGGGAAGACTGTGCAAGTGGTGCGGACCAGGCGATCATGAAGACAATGATTACCCGAAACAAAAAAGTACGGTCAATCTTATTCACATTGAAGATGATGACGAAGAAGTCTTTGCCGTCACAAGGGCACAAAGGATAAAAGCCACTTTTCCAGACCCCAGAACCGAGAAGGAAAGACTCCGTGATGCACGAAGCGAAGTAGAAGTTGCCATGGAAATCGAACGAAGAAACTCAGACAAGAAGGCAATCACAACCTTACGGTCGGAATCAGATAGGAACATAGCAAACCAAGTACTGCAAGCTACTGTACCGATTAAAATGGCGGATCTTCTCCAAAGCTTGCCTCAATTAGAAGTAGCAATATCCAAGGTAATGGAAGATAACTCGCAAGAAGGCCAAGCCCACACAACAGAAGATGTTATAGTAGAACCACCGCCGACGGGAGAACAAGTACTCGACCCGAGGTTGCTGGCAATTGATACCGGGAAGAAACCAGTCGTAGTGCATATGGAAATCCTTGGAAGAAATTTGACGAGTACGATAGTCGATGGTGGATCCGGAGTAAACGTGCTACCAGAAGAAACTTGGAAGAGCCTTGGCAAGCCTACATTGTGGCCGCAGAACTTCCAATTAGTGGGAGCCGACCAGCACGGGATCAAGGCGTTGGGAGTGCTAATGGATTAAAAGGTAAGAATTGGTACCCAACAGTTTTTGTTAAACTTTGTAGTCATAACAGCACGGAATGCGTCGTACGATGCATTACTCAGCCGAGGATGGCCAACCACAACTGGAAGAAAAACACTCTGTCCATAGAAAATAGAGGTAAGAAGTTTGTCATTGATTTGAGAACACAAACTGTCAGTGAGGAGTTGGCATCGGACTCTGACTCAGATGAAGGGGAATCGTCAGAAGGAGAAAGAGGGCCGATGGAGCCCGATGATGAAGGAATACTGAAATTGCAAGAATGCTCAGAAGATGAAACCAACTCCTTCAGTGGACTTTTTCATTGGCAGATCGAAGATTATGAGTTCTTTCAACCAGAATGTAATATGATTTCAATAAAAGAAGTCGGCCAGAGCTCTCCGACGAATAGTGCAAGTCCTAGCAGTGCAAGTCCTGGTAGTGTAAGTCTTGACAGTGCAAGTCCTGGCAGTACAATTCTCGGCAAAACTCGGCCGAAGAGTGAAACACTAAGCAACTCTCAAACTACTGGTGCAAGTCTCGGCAACTCTTGGCCGACTAGTAAAACACTCGGCAACATTGGGCCGAGTGAAACATTGTTGACGAAGGAAGCACTTGATGGATTGGAAAACACTCGACCACTTGGCAAGAGCGAACCAGTAATGAGTGACAAAGGGGAGGAGGGTAATAATCAGCTGAAAGTAGGTAACGCTTTTCTTGAAGCATATGAAGAGTATAAGGAAGGAGAGGCTATAATAGACAATACACCAGAGCAACTAGTGACAGAGACAAGTCGACCAGAAAAGGCACATAAAGAAAATATAGAGGGTGATGCCAAAATAAATGATACACTTGCACATAAATTTGAACCAGAAATTTGAACCAGACAAGGTGATCAGGTATGAAAAGCCATTGGCAAACAAGGTGAATCGGGGCGATGGAACTAACGACGGGAACCCAGCATTGAAAGCACCGGCCAGAAAGAGACCATACGAAAGGAATAAGGATGATTACAAAATCAATAAAGGTACCTCTTCGAATAATGAAGTTAAAATATTTAAAGTGGAGGACATGGCTATTTGTCGGACTGTCAAATCACCCTCACAACAAAACTCCAAAGAAGGGAAAAATATCAAGAGACATTCCACGGGACAAATTACGTGACAAGAAATTGTTACAGTTACAAAGACAGATAACAGGTGGACCCCGCCGGAGAGAAACAGAAAAACTCTATTTAGTGGGGGCTATGGATGAAAAATTGGAAAAAATGAAAAAACGGGAGTTTTCTGCCATCGCCGTACGGGAGATTTCTGCCATCGCCGTACGGGAGATTTCTGCCATACGGGAAGTTTTCTACTGTACGGGAAGTTTTCTGCCATCGCCGTACGTGAATTTTATGCCATCACCGTACAGGAATTTTCTGCCATCACCATACAGGAATTTTCTTACCACCGTACGGGAATTTTCTGTCATCACCGTACGGGAATTTTCTGCCATCACCGTACCAAGTACAAGTTTTCTCACCACCGTACGGGAATTTTCTGCCACCGTTGTACCAAGTACAAGTTTTCTCATCACCGTACGGGAATTTTCTACCATCGCCGTATGGGCTAAACACCAGCAAAATGCAAGTCTAGATTTCCATACACGCTGACGAAAGAGGGATTTTTTGACCGTACGAATTCTTTTGTGACTTCTCTACCGTACGGATCTCTGTCGTACGAGTCTTCATTGGCCGTACGAGTCTTTTATGCTATTCACCGTACGGATCCTCAATTCTTCAGGACCGTACGAGGGGGTTTTGTCAAGCCGTACGCTTTTATTGGCCGTACAAACCGTGTCCTCCTGTGCCATACGGGGGTCATTGAGTTCATTTTTTTGCTGTACGGATTTTCCAGTCTGCTGACCGTACGGATTTTCCCAGTGCGAGTTCTCTATGGATCGTATGGATTTTCCTGGTACGAGTTCTCTTTGGCCGTACGAACTCCTTTGCTGCCGTACTTTGCTCTTGCCATACGGATTTCCTTGGTACGAGTTCCTAGCCGTACGAAATCCTCTATTGTCGTACGGATTTTCCTGCCAGACTCAAGGACCGTACAAAACCTATTTTTCTTGAGGCCGTACAATTCAGGCGTCAGTCAATAGAAAGAATATAACGGGCATAACTGAATCTGGTTGAGTAGTATAAAAGAGGTCAGAATGTCATTTTCACCAGCAAACAGGGTCACCAGAGCACAAGGCAGAGGAAAGCAAATTCAAATATCAGGTGCTGAAGGCAGAAAAAAGGCAGCTAGCACAAAAAGTCGAGCTCACACAGTTAGAAAGGAACAAGGCCAATGCGCTCAAAGCAGAGCTAGAGGCTACAAAGAAGCAGTTGGCCGACTCTCATACAACACAAGAACAAACAAAGACGCAGTTGGCCAAGGCTGTCCAGATGGTACGTCTCACCAGAAACAAGCATATCATTGCCACAACACATCTGAAACAAAGGACTGAGGAGGTTTACAGGCTTCGGCGATTGGTCCTACCTCAGCAAGAGACTTCTAGTTCAGCACGAATGGCATCCACACCTCCAGGGACATCCACTGACCCTCGTTCTTCCTAGTTATTTTTGGATCTTGTTTTGTAGTTGTTTGGAAGACGACAAGTTTTTTTGGGGGGATGATGTTAGGCATACTTTACATAGTTTAGTACATTTTGATAAAATATGTTTTGTTTAGTTGTTTCGAGAAGTATGTTTATGTTTGTTAGTTTCGGTGAGTAGTTACTCCCGACCGATACGTTGGTTGGCGACAGTTGGCAACCGTCGGACAAACTATATATGCACTTGTCAAGCCATTGTATGGACAAGAAGTTTTGGGATTATGATTGTATCTTGATGCTTTGAGTTAATATATGCAGTTGATGTTTGAGTACCAATTCTGTTTGTTATTCTCGTACAATGTAATTCATTCCAGTACACTGTGATAGTACAAATATCTTTGTTTACTCTGTATGGAAACACTTAGACTCCTTAGGCAGTAAACATTGTTTCAGTGAGAATTTTTGGTTCAACCGCTGGTTGTTCCTACTGAAAATGAACTAGAGACTCAACCTTTTTCCTCTTCAACTTGGCCATCTTTGATCCCTCTAGAAGGACCCTCATAGCTTTGACCCTTCGTTTTGGTTTGGAAGTGGAAGGTTCTGATGGTTGAACAATTGGCGGCTCTGCAACTGGAATGGGTTCTTTCCGCTTATTCTTCAAGAATATCAAATTGTTTTTGACAACTCGACTCGTTCTTTCCTCGATTGAGGTGCTCTCTTTAACTGACCAATTAACTAGTAGCAATGGTTGCTGCTCAACCTGATCTCTGAAATATGTGGGAAGTAAAACTTCACCATCCTCTGATAAGCCCTCTACATCTTCTGACAAGATATCAGCCAACTGCCTAAGAGTAAACCTGTTGTAACTGCGTTCTCGCACTTCAAACTCATCAGCACAATTAGCCCAAAAATCTTCGACTGCATGCATATGGGCACAATTTTGACCAAGGTGTGATGCAAAAACACCATGCGGATCATATGAAGACCTCCTGTCGAAAAACTTAAGACCATACATGGACATTTCACTACCAATCACTTTGGCATCTACTCTAGATCTACATCTGTAAATTCCCATCCCAATTGGAAAATTGAAATTCGGCTTGCGTCTGCTACGCAGAAATGTATGAACTTCATAGACTTGCCTTAGAAATTCCATGAATGCTACCTCATCCGTCGGATATCTTGGCAACATGGCTGGCTCTCCTGAGAAGCCATATACTCTAATGTAGAAAAAAGTGGGGAACTGGATAAACCAATCAGTCCATTCCGCCATTGCCATTCTGGCATCTGCTGAAAATCATATATGCAACTCATTATCCATATCTCGCACTACATGCATCAGGAATGCATCATTTACCCCCCTGTAATGTCGCTCTGCTTGAGAAAATTCTAACTGCAGGAAATGATGATAAACATGTTGAATACCCAGAGTTCCAACAATATTCAAACCTCTGAATTAACACTGAAAAGCCATCAAATACACAAGGTATGACATCATATGGAATTCGTGAGCCCTTTGAAAATCAGTTATTTGCCGATGGAGACTATCACTGATGAGTGCCGACCAATCATACAATTATGTTCCGTCAACAATCTGGGACATGATGTAAAACATCCAAGGCTGAAATTTGTTAGCATCTGCTTGAACCGTGATCTGGCTTAGCAAAGTAATCATTATTGCATGTTCCTCCTTGAACTCTCCACGTCCAACATTCTTTGGCATGACATTCTGCTTCTCTTTCAACCACCTCTGAGCAATCTTTTTCCAGTATTTTTCTTTATCATTGTTCCACACCCTCTTGCATTCTTCAATTGAAACAACCAAGTTTTCTCTCCAGATTGGTATTGAAAAACACTTCTCAATGTCGTTCGGCCTCAAGCTGCAGAGCACACGTCCATCTCTTGATTGGATTTCTCTTGTGACCGAATTGTAATGCGTCATACAAGCAATTATAAATTCGATACTTTGCACTGTAATGGGGAAGGATGTTGCCGCAAGCAATCCGGAGTGACCCAAATTCCTGATAGCGTTGTTTCCTGCATCTTCCAAAGGATGTAAATTGAACACTAAAAGTACTTTATGCAAGTTTGTCTCGAAAGTTTTGAGGTAATCGTGAACCAACATCGTTTTAGGCCTGATCTCTGTTGGAGAGTACTGCATACTGAAAGATTTGAAAAATGACTGTAAACACGCCTATGTCGGAAAAATCTTGGACAAGAGGCTGAAAATTACTTGTTGATTTCTTCTAAAAAGCATAACGTGAGCGAAAACGCTGGCACATGGGTTTTCTAGGCAATTCCGTTTTGAAGCAACCCAAATTGTCGGATTTTGAAAAAATGGAGGATTTCTCGAAAAAACAGCAAAAAATCAGATTCCTGAAAAAAAGCAAAATTCCCAATCTTCAAGAGGATGAAATTTTGGATGGACCCATCTTGATGAAATTTGAAAAAACTTCGGTCCTATTTCTGAAAAACAATCCCCTAAAAAAAGGACCCTGAAAAAGCAAGCCTCCCTACTTCCTCATCCCGACACTATGAAGAATGCTGAAAAAGCACTTCGTTTGAGCCTTCAAATCTTCGTGGAAAAAAAATAAAATCTTCCTCTGGATGCAAACTGCAAAAGATAATGAATAAAAGAAGCCAAAAGCTTTGTCTTAGAAAGCATATTTTAAAGCACCAATCCAAGTGCATGTCTTCGAATAGGAGGAATCCTTATTTTATAGCTGCCTATGGCTTCATGTGTGAGATGACGAAAAATATCTTCTTTTGATGATGTCATCAAACACGTGAGATTGCAAAAGTGTTAGCCAATTTTCCTTCGTTTTCGACACTTTTGCACTCATTTTGACTCCAGTATGGCCTGTCCCTGACTTCAACAAGATGTCAAAATGTCACCGTTGACTGAAAAAGCAGACTGATCATGGCACCTTGAAGATTTATCAACCGTGATTTCATCCCCAGCTTCAAACTGACGATCTGACATCGTTTGACTGCAAATCCGACCTCTGAAACTTGTTGCCGGACAAAGGTTTGGAAACGGCTACTGAGAAACACTGTCGAACATGAAAATTTTCTAAGGCATGAAAAGTTGGGAACCCCTGGCCTCCAGGGGCGCCTGGTTTTTAGTGCCTTAGCCATTTTTCTGAAAATTTCAACTTTTTCAAATTTTTGATTTGCGTGTGTGTTCCAGTGACTGTGGGCCCCTGTTTAGCTGTCGATTCCCCCCTGTCGGAGCGAAACTGAGTCTGATGATCTAGCAAACAACCAAGCCTAATGAAAACTGAGCTGATTGTGCCCTCTGACTGCCTCAAAAAATGTGCCAAACTGATTTGTAGTGAATTTGACTAGGCTGACGGAGGGGGTTTTGTTGTTTTCCGAAAAAATTGAAAAATATTCTAAGGCATGAAAAAGTGGGTGCCCCTGGCCTCCAAAGGCGCTTGGATTTTTGTGCCTTAGAAAAATTTGATATTTTCAATTTTTTGATCACATTCCTCAATTTTTGTGCCAACAGGTCCTGTTTGATCATCGTTTACAATTGTCCGGATGACTGCTAAGGCAGGATGGGAGGTGATCTGAGCTGTCTGAACATACCTAAGATGAAATCCCAGCTTTTACCAGCTTTCGACTGAGTTTGACCACCCAAAAACAGGCTTCCGGAGACTTTTTGACATTTCTCAAAAAATATGAAAAATCTTCTAAGGCATGAAAAAGTGGGCGCCCCTAGTGAATTTTGTGCCTTAGCCAAATTTCAGATTTCCAAACTCTGCAATTTGCTTCGTTTTGCATGCCGAGAGTTGCTTCCTGATGTCAATTTCGACGATTTGTCAGTCAACTGCCACTAGATGATGAATGAACTGAATAGCCTGGGTACATCTGGCATGAATTCCATCTTTTTAGGGCTTGTCGACCAAAATGACTGCTTTTGTCCTCCCCTGAACTGACCGACAAAGGTATTTCTAGCATTTTCTTGAAAAACGCGAAAAAAATCTAAGGCATGAAAAAGTGGGCGCCCCTGGCCTCTAGGGGCACTTGGATTTTGGTGCCTCAAAATTTTTTTATGATTTTCAACTTTTCTTCTCACTCCGGATCCATCCTGCTCCGTTTTGCGTTCTTCGCCAAATCGACGATTGTTCGTCAGTTCTACATCAGCTGAACAGCGTTGAAAACTTAAAAATGAACTCTGGCGAATGAACGTCCTCCATTGCTAGTTCCGGAGCTTGCGCTTGGCCTTCTGAAAAAGCAGAATTGACGTAGTAGAGAAAACTTGACCTTTTGCAGATTTCGTCTAGACCACGCCGATCGTGAAGCAAAATCAGCCAATCAAAATCAAGCACGACCCCTGAATCGGAGATTCTATTTTTAGAAACTTTCTATTTTTAGAAAATTTTGCCAGCATCCATATCTCAAGAAACCTAGAAAACCTAATTTGACATCTATTTTTAGAAATTTTGACTTTTTGACTTTTTTGACGAAAAAAATTTCTAGACTTTCTCAAAATGCCTTAATGAAGCAAAAATTTTGATTGGGTACAATAGCGCTCAATCTAGCGTGAAAACCCTAGCACAATCAATGCTCAAAACCCTCCAAATGATGGTGCTCCAAGTCTGATCTGAAAACCTGAATTTATCTTCACTCCTCCAAATTGTATTTGGCACAAATCTCACAATTTGGCCTTAGGGTTTCTGCAGAAACAAATATGTCTTTGTAGCTCCTTTCCTTCCAAATCTCCAATGAAGTGCAAATATGAACTCTGTATGAGTCCACCTCCAAGATGAGATTGGGTTTTCGTCCAATCCACCTATATTCCTAAGGGTTTTCATCCTTGGAATATGTTGAACCAAAGTTGCAGCCAAAGAGATAAATCTCCAAATGAAAATGATATGAATGAATTATGTAGATGACCTCCAAAATGCCTTCTTTTATAAAGCCATCCATAAAGACCTCATGGTGGCCGACCTCCCTCTAGCAAATATATTTTATTTTATTTTTTATTCTTTTCCCTTTTGGCCAACCTCCCTTGGCAACTTATTTTATATTTTTTTATCCTCAAACTGGTCGCCCACCTTCTTAACAATTTTCTTTATTATATTTTTTTTCACCAAGAGGCTCATAAAAATAATAGAAGTCATTCCACATCACAAATTGGTCCAGCAAAACTAGTTAAATATAAATAACCCAAAATGACTAGGATTACTTAGTATTTAACTAATAGATTATTCCCTTGCACTTCCAACCTAGCCTACGGGAATAAAATAGGCTAGCCGACTCCGTTGGGTGATCACTCGGAAAAAGGGGATATTACAGTCCTCCCTTCCTGGAATTGCTTGCCCTCAAGTGGCAAGTCTCTCCATCTAACCAAATATTCCTTGATCACCCTATTTCTCAACCTTCACTCCCTAACATCCAGCATAGCATCAAGAACCAGTATGAGTTTACCCTCCTCATCCAATGGTGGAAGCTCTAGAGAAGATGTGATATGCTGCCCAATTGCCTTTTTGACGCAAGATACATGAAATACATTATGAATTAGGCTACCCTTGGGCAACTCTAACTCATATGCAACCTCTCCAACTCTCCTCACAATCCTGTAGGGGCCATAGAACCGAGGTTTTAGTTATTTTGCACCACTCCTCTTTAGTGTAGACTGTCAGTATGGCTATAGGTGCAAGAAAATGTAATGTCCCCAATTGTCCTTCCGCCAAAGGGATAATTATTATTCTAATTATTTAATGTTACCTGGCAAAAAATGCTAAGTTTAAAAGGTAATATTAAATAATTATATCAAAAGGTTATAAAGTGACATGATAGCTTATTTTAATAGTCACTTTATAACATTAAGTTAAGGGCGGGAAAATAATAAAGTTCTTTTGAGAGAGGTAATATGAAGAGACAAAGGAAAATAATTTTATTTTCCTCTCAAAAAGTTATAAAAGGACAATGAGAGCTCATTTGGGCTTATGATGAGAATTTGTATTGTTACTCTGTTGGATTGAACCTGCGTGTTCTTCCATTTTTCTACCTTCTTGTGGATGGAAACCCACTCGAAGAAGATCAGTTTCGGTAGTGTGATATCTACCCTAGCTGGTATTGATGGTTTTCATTAAGGGAACCACATGGAGCTGAACGAAGTTAATAGATTCTTTATGAAGCTTTGTTTGTATTTCAGATAGACATTGTTATGCTATGTTTTGATGATTTTTGGAGTGGTGTGAAGTTTAATATTCTGAGTCTGAGTTATTGTTCTGCTTGGCCGTACATTCTGGCCGTACCATGTTGTTGGGGTTGAATTATGAATAAAAATCATTAATGATATATTTGAGACAGATTGTTTGGGATGCTTTTGTGTGATCTTGGTACTTATTTTCATACAGGTTTTAGTGGGTTTAAGGCTGTCTTAAATGCAGAGAGATATCCGTACAAAACTAGGTCGTACCATGCAGCTTGGGAATAATTTGAATAGAAATTATCATTGATACTTTTGTTGCCAAGTCTAATTGGGATACATTTGAGATGTCTAGGCGTTACCTTCCTTGGTATTTTCATTGGTAACAAAGCAAGTTTGAATTTTAGTGAGCATCCATACCTGGTCTGACCGTACAGCACTTGGGAAAGGCATTTCTTGATTGTCTATGCATTAGTTGTCAAATGAGTATAAATGAAATGCATTGTCTTCCTTATGCCTAGGTGACACTTTTCATGCTCACTTGGGAAGTTTAAGTGCAAAGATTGATTTTTAGTGCTCATCCGTACCATCTTGTGCTATACATTGTATAGAGGGATCGATTGATGTTAAAATGTAATGCTGATGCCATTTGGTTTCTTATTGTTAGAAATGTCTTTATCAGCCCAAGACAATCATTTTAAGAGTGATATGAGGATTGTTGGTTTAGTATTGAGTTGTGAGCTGCCGTACCTTCCTGGGCAGTACGGCTCTGTGCATAAACAGTAATTTGCTGATGGTGATATCTTTAAATTATATATATTGCAAGTGCTCAAAAATGGATGTTTGGGGGATTCAATCAGTTTGAGAGTAGTTTGGGTTAAAGATTGGTTGTATATGACTTTATATGTTTTCAATTGTTTTCATGTCAGGCCATACAATGTGACAGTCAGCAAGAAGATTAAAAAATACAGAAATCAGACAAGTACATCAGATTTACAGTCATGATCAGTCAGTGGAGGATTCATTTGCCAAACAAAAATAAGGTGCAGGATATGATATCTCATCATTGATCTTCAAGAGGTAGCTTTATCAAGTATGAAATCAGGTGTTATTGAATTTGATTGTATTGAGCATTATTGTAATTTCCTTGTAATATAATTCACATAATAACCCCTGGATGGTTTACCGCCAGTGTGGAGAAATGGATTCTTCTTTATTATTCTTACCCACTGAACAAGTGGAGAATACCCACTAAATAAGTGGATGGTTTTGTATTTCATTTCATTCTTGCATATATACCCACTGAAAAGTAGTGAATCCCCACGATAAGTGGATGCCCGCTGCAGCGGATGAATTGTAGTGCCTTGATTGCATAGTTGTCATTGTAAGCTAATCACCGTATGCTCTCACCTTGCCCATCCTGGGATCTGGGTGATCAGAAAGTGTGAGGCATTTAGTTGGTTGATGCAATTTTATGCTAACATTGTCATATCATTGTATGTAATCTTGAAAAAATTTTGGGGTAGCATCTTACAGAAAACTAAATCACCAACCTCAAATGTCCTCTCCACCCTGTGCCTATCTGCATACATCTTCTGTTGATTATGTGCATGGTGTAGATTATCCTTAAGTGCCTTAAGGATCTCCTTTTTATCCTGCATCATCTCTCTAGCTCTAGGAGCTCTTCTGACCTCAAATGTTAAGTGTACAAAAGACAAAGCGTCATACCCATGCAAGGCTCTGAAAGGTGACATGCCTATCGACATGTGATAGGCGGTATTATAACAATGCTCTCCTAGATACAACCATCTAATCCAAGCCTTCTGTTGCTCCACTCTAATACAACTATCATCCAGCCATTGTGAAGCAACCCACCAAGTTTCCGCTGCTCCACTCTGATACAAATGTCATTCAACAAATCATTGTGAAGCAATCCACCAATCATACAAATGCTTGGATCCCAAATTATTGCACCATCATATAAACTAAAAATAAAAGGATAAGTGTCTCTTATCAAATCACCATCACAAGCTATCCATCTAAATCTGAATTGTTTCATATGGGCTTGAAAAGTGTTCATCATGTGTGCCTAACCAAGCATGCATATCCTCTCTAGACTACTGGTACAAATAATGGCAGCACTGTTAAAACTGAAAATCAGATCTATAATCATCCTGGGAATGCTTCCGCTGTCATAAACTGATAAGGTTTCATCATCATTCAACCTCCAAGTGCTATAGTGACAATCCCATGCACACAAATCTATCCAATCAACTTCATGTCTTGGATTATAGTCCAGCTGAAACCCAAAATCCATTTGCATATACCTCTCAACGATTCCATGCAAATCTGATTTTTCTTCATGCTCTACTATCATAATTTCTTCCCTTTGAAGTATAAAGATCGATGAAGAAATGCGCCTAGTTGTTTCCTTTCATGATCCATGTGAACAATTTTTTCCTTAATCTCTTGTAGGTGTTGTTTTGCTTGAGTAGCTAACAACTTGGCTTCCCTAGCCCTGCTCAGCCATTCATCACACATGTTTTGAGTCTTCACAACATCCTCTACGCCATGATTTTCAAAATCAGCTTGTATGTAGCTTGGATCCACAAACGCTGCCTCATGCTTGGCTATTAAATTTTGAATATCAACAAGATAGTGCTTCTTACCAATGTCATCCACATAGAACTTATCTATCACCTTATGATTAACAAAATCATGTGAAGATAATGGACTGCTGTTCACAGTCATAGAATCAGCATTTTCTTCATACCTTTTGGCGATGTCTTCATTAGATCTCATGCACATCTTCTACAATTGATGGATGTTCATCACTAGGTGCTGGTCCAAGAAGTGTATCCTACTAAAAATCACATGCCTTACTTGTTATAACATTTGTCCCAGGGCTAGTCCAAACCTCCATCCTCTTTGCTATCACGTCCCTTGGTGCACCATTATCTATAGCTCTCAACACTATTTGCTTCACCTTCGATATGAATTCTAACTCCATCTTTTGAAAATCCCGGATATACCTATCAAGTGAATGTAACCACTGGATTCCCAACACAATATCGGTCTCACCAATCCCTACGACATAGAAATCATCAATAAATGTATAATTATCCAACTGAATGCTCAATTGTGAAATCTTCCTAGTGCAGCTCATTTGAATCCATCCGCAACCATCACACTAAAGCCTCGAAACTCTTCTACCTGCAATCCTTGCTTCACCACCACACCTTCATCAATTAAGTTATGTGTGGCCCCGCTGTCAACTAAACATGTAACCCGTTGTCCCTTCAGGACTCCTCGCACTCTAAAAGGATGATACTTAGTAACTCCTAAAGTGTAGCAATGGTACCATGGATGGTATCCCCTGTAGCTATAGCATCAAGCTCCAACTATTGCTCCTCAATATCACTATCCGAACTAGTGTCTTGGACTCCATCATTATCAATGTCGAAAGCGACCTCAATGTAATGAGCTTTGCCTTTCCCAAGACATCTATGATCGGGCTCCCAAGGTTCCTTGCATGAGAAGGACAACTTCTTCCTCCTTAGCTCATTCTTGGCTTCTATGTCTGGATTTGGTCTTCTAGGCCATTCCTTCTGAAAATTCCTCATGGGATCCTTTCTTGAGGCAGAGAAGGGTTTGCTTTGAAACTTGGACTTGGACGGTGCTAAAAACTGCATACCTCTAGTCCTCTTAATAGCATCTTGCAATGAAGGTGGATCTAGGGCTTTCACCCAACCACGAAGAGGCTCCTCAAGTCCTTCAATGAAAAGATAAGTCAATCTACTCTCAAAAACATTTGGAACCACGACTGCAAGCTTCTAAAATTCAGATATGTAGGTATCCACTAAATCCTTTTGTTTGAGTTGGGCTAACTCTCTAAAAAAATTGCTCAAGATTAGTGTTGTCAAACCTATCAATCAACCTCTGGGAGAAATCAGCATATGTAGTGATAAGGCTATGACCTTGTGTAACCATCCCATTGTACCACCAATCTTGTGCATCTCCCTCCAAGTGTAGAGTAGCAAATTGAATTGCTTCCTTCTCGAACATAGGGTTCAATGTGAGATAGTTGTTCATCTTTTGAATCCATGCACGTGTCGTGCATCTTCCCGAACCATTGAAAGGAGTAATGGTGACCTTTCCCAACTTCCTTTGCAAATCATGGTTATGATTTCTCTCTACTTTAGGCATGTTCCTATACTTCAATTGACAAAAATCCTATTGAGACATAGCAGCTTGAAACTCCTCACCTAGAGATTGCCATTCCCTCATGTAATCATTGAAGTTCTCACCTGCAATCTATTGTTTACCATCTTGTGCTCCTTGTTGATCCAAGAAAAGTAGGCATGAGAGGCCTACCTACAGAAGCTTGAGTAGTTCTGGTGTGAGTGTCGGCATTATTTCCAGAATTTCTAGTTTCTCCATAGTTACCATTGTTTCCATTGCCTCTATTGCCTCCATTGTCTCCATTATTTCCCATGTTACACCGCACAAATTGAGACAAAAGTTGCATTAGATCACACTGTCCTCTAGCAATATCATTGAGGATATCTCTAGTGCTGGGATCCTCATGATTCCTATTACCCATGGTGTCTTCTCCTTTAGAATTCGAGCCAATAAATTGTTGCCTTCTCGTGTATGTGATGTATTCTCTATCCTCAGGATTCATAAGTCAACATTCTTATCATAAAACCCTTCAAGTTGGCAAGATCACTTGCTCTGATACCACTGTAAGATCCCTAACTAGATCTGCCCTAAATTTCTGATTTTTCTTCTTCACAAACCCTAGATCTAAGTTTTTATTTCTGAATTATAAATAATTGTGGACAGCGAACATATATGTGCCCAAATGCTCAAATAAACATGCCAATCATGTACTCATATGAAGGTAACATCAACCCTGAATTCAACCACAATATTTGACCATTCAAGTGCACATAAAATGACAAACATTCTGATTTCTGAATATATAAGTCTGCTGCTACAAATCTGAATATTCTGATTTGAATTTACAATCAATGTATAGGCTCAAACATGCCCAAACATAGCCCAGATTTCTGCTCTTACAAATCACACCTAAACATAGGTGTATACATTCCAAATTGGCGAAGAATGATGTCAAATATCAAACCCTAGATGGGCGAACTGCTTCCGCTAGACGGCACTCCCTTGGAAATGATAAAAGGCATGCAAAATGAGGGCGGTAGTGCGGCAGCTAGGGCTGATCAGAAAATGCTCCAAAGTGAAATCGCCCTCCTTGGCGCTCAATCTAGGGTTAAAACCCTAGCACAATCAATGCTCAAAACCCTCCAAATGATGGCGCTCCAAGTCTGATCTGAAAATCTGAATTTATCTTCACTCCTCCAAATTGTATTTGGCGCAAATCTCACAATTTGGCCTTAGGGTTTCTGCAGAAACAAATATGTCTTTGTAGCTCCTTTCTTTCCAAATCTCCAATGAAGTGAAATTATGAACTCCACATGGTCCACCTCCAAGATGAGATTCGGTTTTCGTCCAATCCACCTATATTCCTTAGGGTTTTTGTCCTTGGAATATGTTGAACGAAAGTTGCAGCCAAAGAGATAAATCTCCAAATGAAAATGATATGAATGAATGATGCAAATGACCTCCAAAATGCCTTCTTTTATAGCCAGCCATAAAGACCTCATGATGGCCAACCTCTTCTAGCAAATATATTTTATTTTATTTTTTATTCTTTTCCCTCTTGGCCGACCTCCCTTGGCAACTTATTTTATATTTTTTTTTATCCTCAAATTGGTCACCCACCTTCTTAGCAATTTTCTTTATTATATTTTATTTCACCAAGAGGCTCATAAAAATAATAGAAGTCATTCCACATAACAAATTGGTCCAGCAAAATTAGTTAAATATAAATAACCCAAAATGATTAGGATTACTTAGTATTTAACTATTAGATTATTCCCTTGCACTTCCAACCTAGCCTACGCGAATAAAATAGGCTAGCTGACTCCGTTGGGTGATCACTCGGGAAAAGGGGACATTACAAAAAGGAAAAAGCTAAGAGAGGTTGTGAAGTATAAGAGCTCTCTAAAATCATAGTCACAACGATAAAATCCCTATAGGAAGCAAAGACAGAAGAACAAAAGAAATTATATTAATGTCCATGAATGACCAAAACAGGTTAATGAGGTTTAGAATCTACAACCAGTTATAAAAGAGAAGTGCCACGGTTTAAAGACCCTAGGTTATGAAAAGTTACTAAACACAATGCCCAAGAGAATGGTGAACAAAGAAAGCAGGTGTTAACCTTAAGTGGTCAAACCCCGAGCCTTAAAACATAGTACACATATGGACAATCCCACAAGGAAAAAAAGCCTTCAAAGAAACATGAAGTAATGAAGATCCAAAATCATGTCAGGAGACTAACAGCATTGTTCTATGTATGCAATAAGGCTCAGACCAAAAGGACCAACAACATCATCATCTATCACCACAACAGGACCCAAGAAAAATCTGAAAATTCTTATAGGGGAACTCCCAGCATCGAGGGAGGTCAATTGGACAACCCTAGGAGAAAGTGATAACTCCCCCTAGAGCCTTTCCCAATATTCAATGTCAATGAACCTCTGAAAGCAGAGAAAAACCTAGTAATGTATATATCTGTCTCTGTGACTTTGGCTATGGACGTGAGGAAGGCCCTTGATGCAAAATGAAGTAGATTCACTGATCCTAGAATGGGGCTGTGGAGGTTGGGGCATTCTAGTAATCAAAGAGGCATGTCATCTAATTAATTTGTCTCCCTTAGGATGTGAAACATTTGTATCCAAAGGGTGCTTATGCCTCCAAATTTCCAATGGCTATGGTGAGCAAAATAAATAATCAACCTAACAATTCTAGGGGTCCCTTATAAGGATCAGACTGCGACTACCAGGCTCCCAAGGAAAAACCTCTGCCCAAGGTAAATAGAGAAGTGGATAAAAAACCACTTGGGCCTCTGTACAAGCAATGATATCTCCTCAAATCTCATGGTAAATAGGGCACATAAAACTAGAGTAATCAAGTGTAAAATAGGCTCAATTGGATCAGCAATTCCTTAGCCATGTTTGCCAAGTCTACCTCATATATATCTCATTTGGTATATTAGTTTGGTGTCAATGTCATGTGTCTTTATAAAAATTTAGCAAAGTGAGGTGTGAAATCAAGAGGCACATCATCATTATTTGAGCTATCAATAACATCAAGATCAATCACCTCTTCAATATAAGACCAATTTCATCGAGGGCAAGGAGTGCATCACTAATTTGAGTAAAATCATTTTTTTGAACACATTGACCAATGCAAATTGTGTTTTCTTCAATCTAGCAATATTTTCATCCTTTTCTGATCAAATCTGCACCCCCTAACTTATCCTTTTTTACTTTCTACCATGTTAAAATCACTTCCAAACAGTCATGGAATGCCAAATAAATGATTTGGCATTCAATTCTATATATCAGCCCTCTATGTAATCATTAGCAGCATATATGGAACATACAACAAGCATTTTACCATTAATTGCAAGAGCAATTCAAACAATTCTGTTACAAGGGGAGCAGCCAAAATCCACAACAAAATTAAACCAATGAAGGTTTAAAAAATAGCAGCAACACCTTTCCCTTTACAGTGTTTTATGAAGAAGCATATAGCTCCTGGCCAAATAACCTTAAATGCACAATCCAAGATTAACCCTACAAATTAACTTCTTGCAGCAGCAAAAGGTCTAGGACCTGTCTATTTTGCAAAAAGACCTGACTATAAATCTTCTATCCTGAACTTCCAGCCCTCTGAAATTCCAACTGGCAATCTTCATCAAAACAAAGCGCAATTACTTAATTCAAGGGGAATTCCGTCCCCCTTTACACAACTGTTAAAAGCAGGTTGGGAGGGGGGTTCTGCCTTTATTTCCAACATTCAGCCCAGTTAGGCCTCCTCCCAAACTATTGTTCTTATCATTTCCATCCAAACCAGCCAAATTACTAGTCACTTTCCAAGGGGCCCACCCAACAAAATCAATTGACACCTTTTGTCTTTAAATAAGAGTTTTGAAGGAATCTCTAACCCCCTTTGGGACAAGTCACTCCCATATTTTGGTTCACTAAGGAAGGGTAGGGTAGCTGGATGTTACTATCAAGAGGTTGTTCCTCACATGGAATATCAAGGTTTCTTTTGTTACTATAGGAGTTTCACCTTGGGAGACAATGACACTCCTTTTGGGTGGCACCTCAATCAGAGAAGAACTGCCTACCAAATTATTATTGATGGCTGGAATAACCACATATTCAATTTGATCTACAATATTATTGGAAACACTCTCTTTCTGATCCGGAGATCAGTATTTACCTCTCCACCTTTGTTCTCAACCTTCATAATAATTGAAATAAGACAATGTAGAATATAGATCACACACAACACAAGAGATGTTTGTGGGCCAATATGCCCTAATATCTAATATATGCAAAAATAGAATAACTCTTCACATATCCTTACAACAATATTCACCTTCTTTATATAGACCTCCTCCTAATAACGTAATGGAGGGGTAAACAACTAAACCAAATGTAGGCCTACTCATTACCTAATATAATTAATTACACAAGTTGTCCACATGACCCAATATAACTAACTTATGGGATGTGCGCCACATGTTGGCATCTCTATCCACATATATACATTATAATATCATATCCCTAGGTACATAACATGCCATCCCTCCTTGTCATGTCCCTGACTTGTTAAAAAAGAGATTAAATAAAGTAAACCCACCGCTGGCCATAATAAGACAAAGGCCAAGCGCTAGGAGAAAAAAGCCACTAAAAAACAAAAGGCACTAAAAGACAAAAGGCATTAGAAGACCAAAAAAAAAGGAAACATTAACTAATGTTAACCAAAGGGCAGCGGTGATTGTAAAAAGGCATTGGTTGTGTTAAAGGGGTGCGATTCCTTGCTATAAGGGTATAAAACAAAGATCCAAAGACCATTAAAGAAACAAAGTGATCAGAAAGAAATATATCTTTGGCAGAGATAAATCTGCAAGGAATACATCAGCAGTGATCTATATATATGCAATAGTTGATGACAGCAGAAGTATAATAATATATAACAGCAAAGTATATAATGTAGTTAATTGGACTGAACTTGTCAATTCATCAAGAGGTATTAATAGTAAATCATCTAACAAATCCCAAAGCAATCAATTTGAATTTAGAAAGATACCTTGCAAGTAGGAAGGATGGCCCTTCCAAGTTCACGAGAGATGAGCGGTGGACTGACCCTTCTCATGCTCTTATCAAGTTAGGCCAACAGGTGCATTAGGAGCTATTAGGTGGACTGACCCCTTTCATGCTCTCAACAATATCATGCTCTTGGGCTGACCAAAGTTGTTAGGTGGACTGACCCCTTTCATACTCGTGGGGTTTGATCGAGGACAACCAACCTCCAAGGTGGACTAGGAGCTGTTAGGTGGACTGACCCCTTTCAATATGGCTGCTTGCAAGAGTTCCTAAAGAATTCACTATGTGATTAGCTTGAAGGATTATGTTACGATGTATTGAACTGAATATTGTTTATGCTATGATGTATTAATCTACGTTGTTGAATATATTGATTTGAATACTAATTGTGATATGATGAATTGTATTGAATATTATCATGATTTAGTAATCTTTAATGTCTCTAACGTTCAATTTGAGTAACTAGTATTGTTGCAGGCATAGAAATTAGGAATAATCCAAAAAGGGACATTACAAGTGATATCAAAGCTTTGATCCTGCAAGCCTGGGGATCAAAGATAGTTAATGCAATTAAGCCAAAGAGCTCAATGAGCTTTGGAAAGAAAAAGGGAAGTATGAAAAAGAAGATGTTGCAAATAGTACATTGGCAACACTTTCAAGGGCATATCTATAACAACACAAACGGTGTGGATTCAATTACTGAAATCAAATTCAGATTCTTGATTGCATCCTTCATCAACTACATTTCCTTCAATTCTAAATACACTTACTAACTTATTTCATCCTTCATGTCTCACATACTCTCTCTTCAATAGCATAGATCATTTTTCTCTTCTAATGATCTTATCTATAATATATTGTCTCCACACTATCTTATCATCTTCACTGATCACTCTACACTTCTACAACTTGTTCAATAATCAAAGTCTTACTTAAGATTCGAATTTACCTTCTCAAAAACATCACTGGATTCATCTTTCCAGTCTTTCTTCAAGCCCTCTTCATCATTTAGATTTTCCATCACTATTACTTCATCTTGGAGTATTTTACAATCGCCAATCTTGGATTCCCAATGCTCTCAATTTCTTCTTTAGTATTGAAAATATTTTCTTCCTTTCTTTCTACATTCACTTGCTTAACTACATCTTCATCTATGATGCTTGCATTATCTCAATCACATCGTTGTTATTCAAAACATCAAACAAATGCTTACCTATGCATTTGTCTTTCATTAGTCCTTTCAAGTATTCATTGGTCACAAATTCTCTTTTCATGGAATCACAATCATTTACTCCTTCGCTTTCTTAGGGCATGTTCACAGTAACATTCATTTTGTCGTCTTCTTTATCCTCATTGGATTTGAACATGACTTCTTCTATCCTTCTCAACCTTGGGCTAATGATATATTGGAAGGTAAACTACAAGATGACAAATACAAGGTAGTGGAAGAGATCATTCTATACAAAGACGAATCCCAGGATTGAAGACGAAAGAAAAAAAATAAAAATAATGAGTATTTCTAGAAACTCTTTGGGACTAGTTACAGAATATGAGAATCTTAAAAGTAAACCAAAACAGATATAAAATCATTCCAGAAAAGAACCATGCTTGCTTCTACTTTCGTGTGTGTCGTGCTTCTACTTTCCATCCTAATATATGAAAAGTAGCTTTGCTGCTTTGACTCAAAGATATCCATGTACAAAGGTTTAACCAACTCAATGGGTTCTTTGAAGACTTAGTTGATGCCCAAAGAGAAATTGTTCTTCGGGATCGATGCTTCCTTTTCTTGGTTTCAAACTATGCAAGATGTCTTTGGTTGCTTCTCTCTGAGGATGAGAGAAAACTTGTCTTAAATTATAGACATTGCAAATTACCAACTCTTGGTTTTGTTGTTAAGAGATATTGGGAAATACAAGTACATGAACTAGAAGAATATTGGACAATAAATTGTCTTCATACTTCAGAGGATGTTATCAACCTTATGATATTAAAGGACTATGTGGGTGGTTGGATCGAGGCAAGTATACTAACAACAATTCTTCCAGGCGATTGATTTGGGATCCCGATTAGGAGCATCCTAGTTTGAAATTGCTTGAGGACAAGCAATCTTGGGAAGGGCGAACTGTCATGCCCGACTTGTTAAAAAAGAGAATAAATCAAGTAAACCCACCACTGGCCATAATAAGACAAAGGCCAAGCACTAGGAGAAAAAAGGCACTAAAAAACAAAAGGCACTAGAAGACCAAAAAAAAGGAAACATTAACTAATGTTAACCTGTAATATCCTGGTCTGAATTTTCTTATGACAGCCAATATAGATAACGAAATGCATCAAGATTTCATGATTAAGGATTCATCAAATGCCATAGTAACCATATCACATTATATGTCACACACACATACATAAATCTGAATTCAACTACTACTGTTATAAATCAGTGATACAAAGGTCCAAACTGGGCTGTCCACTCTATCATCTACTGCTGATACAAACAAAGATTAATGTGCAATGAAAATATACCAAGATAGGATGTTAAATGGAACACAATGAAAGCTAAACCTCTGCAATTCAGATCTGCTGTGATGGATATATTCAAGTTAGGCCAAAGTACTAAGACAAACCCTACAGTGTTGATCATTGTCCTCCAAATGATGATAAATAAATGATCTGCTAATACAGATTGCTGCCTTTCAGAGCTTTCAATGAATGCTGTAACTGCTATAATTATCTCAGATATGTCCTTGTTGTAGACCAGCCAGTCTGTAGGTGATCAATTGACATTCCTATGTATGTAGAGGCTGCGTAAGACTTAGTGGAATCCTTTTTATTACCTCTGATGTTAGTTGCTGCTGGGTCCCGCTTCCCACTAGAATATCACTCCAAACAAATACCAGTAATCTCTAAGGCTGCGTACCAATTCTTTGGAGTCAAATATTGAAACTAGGAAATTATGAGTTGCATACTTCCTTTTGGGCCCCACATTCCACTATGCCAATAACCTGCTGGAATTGTGTCAAAGATTGTCTCCCTTTTGCCAGCAACAATATAAACTCTAAAACCATAAATTTCTCTTAATATCAAATGCCCATATGATATAGAAATTACTCTTCATAAACCCACGATTTCTATCAAAGGAGCTCATATGAAATACGATGCATTTCATTGAAATTGGCAGCTAGGAAAACAAATCTTGAATTTTGGTGATGGGTTCCACAATCCACCATCACAATATAATTTATAATTTTCAAGACTCTCCTTGTATAATTCGCTGATACCCACAGCTCATTCACAAATATTAATGACTCCCTTTTTATCAAATGTCTCTATGTGATGAAGCTGCGATTATTCTATGGGCGGCAACTACTAAAAGATACCACGAATTCCTTAAGAGCTGCGAAGGACTCTTTATTACCAGTGATGTAGATATGTCTTCCTTTGGTGAATTTCCACGATCTTCTAAGGCTACGTTTGATTACACTATGATATTATTTCAATATCTGATATAATCTGAAACAATTATTTAAACAAATACAAATAGAGATATATTTCAAATCAGAACCATATATTCAATGCACAAATAGGATCTTCAAATCTGCATATATATATTTTCAACTTTTCAACAATGTTTGCAAACATAGATCTTCAATGAAACTCACAAATGGTCTCCGACCAAATATCGAAAACCCAAACAATAGCAAAACACCAACACACATAAATGTGGAACAAAGCTTTGAAGTACAACTGTGAAGTCTGAAGCAACTTCACCTCAATGACGGTATGGGAGCATCACCAAACCGACTAGTGCGAATGCAAGGGAACATCTCCTTGACATCAGCTGAAAAACTTGACAAAAGACATAAACATCAACACAAGCATCTGAAAAAAATGCTCAACAATGACTCTCAACAGCCCTTTTAAACTTTCATCAATTAGGACAGGCCCTAATTTTATTAAATGAAAGTTTTTATGTATGCAATCACACCTTACAATACTAAATGCTTTTACATGACCTTTTTTAAATGTGTGTGTACAATAACACTTTAATTCATAAAGTGTTTTTAATGACTTAAGTAACTTAATAAAACTAATAATTTTATAAAGTAAAATACTTTATAAAATTGAATTACAATTTAGAATCATTTTAAGTTACTTAAAATTGGGGACATTACATAACCAAAGGGCAGCGGTGATTGTAAAAATGCATTGGTTGTGTTAAAGGGGTGTGATTCCTTGCTATGAAGGGTATAAAACAAAGATCCAAAGACCATTGAAGAAAAAAAGTGATCAGAAAAGAAATATATCTTTGGCACAGATAAATCTGCAAGGAATATATCAGCAATGATCTATATATATGCAATAGTTGATGACAGCAAAAGTATAATATATATAAAAGCAAAGTATATATTGCAGTTAATTGGACTGAACTTGTCAATTCATCAAGAGGTATTAATAGTAAATCATCTAACGAATCCCAAAGCAATCAGTTTGAATTTAGAAAGATAACTTGAAAGTAGGAAGGATGGCCCTTCCAAGTTCATGAGAGATGAGCGGTGGACTAACCCTTCTCATGCTCTTATCAAGTTAGGCCAACAGGTGCATTAGGAGCTGTTAGGTGGACTAGCCCCTTTCATGCTCTCGACAATATCATGCTCTTGGCCCGACCAGAGTCGTTAGGTGGACTGACCCCTTTCATACTCGTGGGACTTGATCAAGGAGGACAACCAACCTCCAAGGTGGACTAGGAGTTGTTAGGTGGACTGACCCCTTTCATGCTCTCGACAATATTGTTAGGTGGACTGACCCCTTTGAATATGGCTACTTGCAAGAGTTCCTACAGAATTCACTATGTGATTAGCTTAAAGGATTATGTTACGATGTATTGAACTAAGTATTGTTTATGCTATGATATATTAATCTACATTGTTGAATATATTGATTCGAATACTATTTGTGATATGATGAATTGTATTGAATATTATCATGTTTTAGTAATCTTTAATGTCTCTAATGTTCAATTTGAGTAACTAGTCTTGTTGCAGGCATAGAAATCAGGAATAATCCAAAAAGGGACATTACACTCCTTGACATGTTTTGTCCCCAAAAGATGAGAAGAAGCCAAATAGTAAGACTATTGCAAGTCATTACAAATATTATGCCATGCCCTATCATCCAACATTCCATAGGTGATCTTCGTAGTGGTTTTAGCTTGACGATACCTGTTGAGACATGGACCAGCTAGGACTCGAACCTAGGACCTTCCATTCGTTGTTGGAGTGCTCTACCACTGAGCTACTGGCCCTGCTTGGACCAGTCCATCGTCGGTCCAGGTGTGGCTTATTTCCAACACCAACACCCCCCCCTTAAAGCCACACCTCTCATGTGCTTGGGGCTTCTAGCCTGGGCCTGGCTCTGATACCATGTTGAGACATGGACCAGCTAGGACTCGATCCTAGGACCTTCCATTCGCTGCTGGAGTGCTCTACCACTGAGCTACTAGCCCCGCTTGGACCAGTCCATCGTCGGTCCGGGTATGGCTTATTTCCAACACCAACAGTACCTAGATCCCATCCTTGATCCACATTTTGTTGCAGCAAAGAATTAGAGGACAAACATCTTGCAATGTAATTTTTTTCTATACCAAAGCTTCCTGAACTTCTTTTGCACATTAATGTTTATTGTCCTCAAAGATTCTAACTAAGGATATCTGAGAACAATATTCAACCCATCTATCCAAAGCATAAACGTATGAATGCAAAACATATTTATCCATCGAGAGCTTCGAATCTTCAAAAACTTGAATATCCTTACCCTATGTTTGATTGTCCTTGATTTGCTTTGCTTGTATAAGTAGTTTCTTGGCTAGTTCCATGCTGATGAAATTATATTTGCTACTAGGATTTATAGAAACAATAACCTTTGCCTTTGAAAACATCCATGAAATTGAAGAATTGAATCTTTCTTTCTTGGAGCTAAAATTCATGTGATTTTATCCTCCATCATCTTCTTCTCCTTCTTCTTTTGCTTCTTCTTCTTCTTCTTCTTCTTCTTCTTATTCTTCTCCTTCATCTTTTATTTCTTTTGGTGCCCATTTATCTAAGAAATCTTGTTCCAGTTCATCCCAAGAAGAAATGTCATTACGCAACGACACATACCATTCATTAGCTTCACCATTTAAGTGTAAAGAAAACCATGATTTCCATATTCTATTTTGACCATAAACTCTTTTAAATTGGTGCCACCATTCTCATGCATCTCCACTTTCATAAAAAGTACAACACCGCATTGAAACTGAGGTTTTTTAAAAAATTGTCAATAGATCACTTGACAAACTTTAACTTAATCATGTCATACTACATCCCAAAATGCAAATGATAGGACCCCTAATAAATTTTCACAAGCCTTCCAAAAATGTCAATAAACCAAAAAAAGTCCATCAAGTGTGGCTTGTAGAGCAAATTTATGAAAAACAATAAAATTGCAATAACTCGCTCAATTTTGATGATAAAAATCTGAAATTTGGTATGTAGCTTCCTTATATGATCCTTCAATTTCGATTAAAAAAAAAATTGCAAAAACATTTGCAACCTTTTGTGATTTATAGGCGAATCTTCAAAAATTGGAGTTTCTACCTCACCTTGGCCCAACTCGTAGCTCTAATACCACTCAATAAGACCCACACATATAATAATTGAAATAAGACAATGTAGAATATAGATTACACACAACACAAGAGATGTTCATGGGCCAAGATGCCCTAATATCGAATATATGCAAAAATAGTATAAATCCTTAAGGTAGGCTAACACCATACAATGCTCCTTATGGAAGAAGCCACTCCACATTATATCTCCAAGAAATCCCAAACACATATCAGTCTTCATCAATGTTCCAGGATACGTTAGCCCTCCTCCACAGGCACACATACCGGAGTACCCGGTACGGATTTAGGTATGGTATGATACAGATACGGCTTGGATACCGTACCCGCCCATGCCCTGATTTTTTTTAATTTTCCAACCGCATCGGATTAGCAAGTAGTTGGCTTTTTTTTAAATCGCCCCAAATATATGAAAAATATTAAAAAAACGCAATTCTTTTAAGTGATTTATTTTCCCTTGTATTTGTATTTGAGCAATTGTTTGGGTTTGATTACATATAAAAATATTTATCTACCGAGCAGATCTCTGGACAAACATTTCCCTCATTCATTCAAATGGGTTGGTGATACGTATTATGTCGAGTCAACCCTCTTATGTTCCCGCAATAATCAATGGAGGCATCGGATGGCGAGAAGGCAACACGGACATCAGATCCCTTCTAGATCTTCGGATAGTGTTGTCATCAAATTGCCGATTTGGGTCTCGCACTAAGAAAAAGAAGGTGCTTTGTTCTAAAGGTGTTGTTATTAGCCTTCTAAATATTTTGCCCTTTTTAATATATAATAAAATGATAAATTATATTTTAATATAATGTATTATATTAAAATATCATTTATTATTTTATTATATCAAATTAATAAATATTAAATATGATTATTATATATATAACAAATATGAATTAAAAAATATTTTATTATATAATGTATTATATTAAAATAGAATTTATTATTTTATTATATAATAAAATATTACATATCTATGAATGATTGTCGTATCTAGTCGTATCTACATTAGGGGGTTTTGGAAAATAGTCGTATCCGTATCAAATACCGTATTTGTGTTCATGCAACATTGGTCTTCATATATCCTCACAATGATATTCACCTTCTTTATATAGACCTCCTAATAACATAATGGAGGGGTAAACCACTAAAGTTCTAAACCCAATGTAGGCCTACTCATTATTTAATATGATTAATTACACAAGTCCACATGACCCAATATAACTAACTTAAGGGATGTGTGCCACATGTCGACATCTCCATCCACATATATACATTATAATATCATATCCCTAGGTACATAACACATACTCTCAACTTTAGGGTTAGATGTTTCAACTTCCTTGGACACCAAATCATTGGAGTCTTGCTTCAACAAAGAGCAATCTTTCCTAACATGTCCACTTTCTTACAAAGAAAGCAAGAATTTGGGCCTCCAAGGCCATTTATTTTACCAAAAAAAAGCAGTATCATGAATCTCAAAGAAAGTGGAATTCAAGAAAACACGAAGCAAGTTTAAGGGAAATCAAAGGATCGTCTTTTGCTCAAAACTTGATTTGATTTGAATAGGATCTTTGAAAGTTAGTTTCAAGATGAGGAAATATTCCTCAGTAATAAATTACTAAGTTGTATAAGGATAATTAGGTAGTGTGATTCAAGTTCACCAGTGATAAATCCTATCTTATGCAATGCACACCAAAAGTCCATTCTTGATGGAAGTGGTGCTATGTTCCACAAGGATGCATCCCCAACAGTTTCCAATGTGTTCCCATACTAAGGACACCTCAAAAACATCCCCCCACCATCCCCTATCAAAACAAAAATCCCTAACATCCCACAAACGCACATACTGCACGGGGAAGGCCAACTATCCCCACATAGTAATGCTTGGATATTTTTTTTAAAAGCCCAGAAGATGCAAAGACAATCTGAAAATCCAAGGTTGCACTATCAAATGCAGTTTGACATGAAATTTTGCCCATAAATGCTATGGAAAAATTGAAAAACAGCAACAGAACGATCCATGCAATATCCACAAAAACCTAACCCTATCCCATTTTCCAATCAACATTTGAAATCTATGTCTCATGACCTCCTTTCGTTCTGCCACTCAACATTGCTAAATATTTACATATTTGTTACTGTTTTGTTCTGCCTTGAACATTGTGTAAATATTGTTCTGCTGCCATGAATGTTTTTTATTTTACTATCAGCTTGTAACATAAGCAATTCCAAAACATTCATGTAGCAATGTTGTTTAATCTTTAGGTTTAATATTTACAAATGATGAATGTCCGTTTATGTTATTTTTTGGTTTTGTGTTTTATGTTAGAACTTAGGTTTAATTTTTACCTTTTTATGTTTATAGTTTATGTTTAAAAAATTACATGTCGTAAATTTTATAAAAAACATTTACAGCACTAAATGTAATGAATTATCTTTTTGTTGTAAATGTTTTTTGGTTTTTTTTATTTTGCGTTATAAAAAATTAAAAATAGTTAAGTTTAATATTATTTATTATTATTTTATAATTAATTTTTATTAAGTTTATTATTTATTAAATTTAATTTATTAGGTACACAATATACATATAAAATTTGTATTAAACTATATTATTTATTCAACTGTGTGTGTGTGTGTGTGTTTTATTAAAGTCATATCTAGCCATACCCGTATCCGATATCGTATCTGTATCCGTACTTGTATCCATGTCCATGCAACTCTGTTTATCAGGTCATTTGATTGGCAAGTTGAGTGGTGATTTATTGCGATAAATTCATGATTTCTACTTCCTTGATTAAAACCGTGGAATAGTTTATGAACTCCTTAGATGATATACTTTAGATTCTCTACAAGTTAACAACTTAACAGATTTCAATCCTTTCTTTTTGTGTGTATGTGCATGTTGAGATAAAAACATATGTCTGGAAGAGTGCAGTATCAGATAATAAATAACACGCAACCATGTGAACTCTCAATTCAACTCTAATGTTATGTATTAAGGATCTATAATGTATATGATGAATGCCTTAACAATGTTACCATATGAATATTTGAAATTTCCCTCTTTTTTTCATAGCCATCCCCTACCCTCCCCTAAAATGGCCTCCAAAAAAATCGTCCCCGAAACGTGTGCCCTCCGTCCCAAAAACTTGGTGTAACGTAGGAGTGGCGTGAACCAAAGACACAAGTTGACTTATAATGCAATGAATATTGAAAATGTAAATAGAAAAATTGTGAGGACAATTATAATATCTAGTGTCAATATGAGTTGTCAATGACACTCCTTGGCATGCATTGGCATAAGGATTGTCAACAATGACGTGCAGTTAGATACCAAGGATTTTCATAAAGATCTTTAGGATTATCATCACTTGTAACTATATCATATGAAAAATTAATATTCGTCATTTGTTAATGGAATGTAAGCTTTCAATTCTTCTCATCATTGTCATTTATTCCTTTATTGCCCATCACTATTCCATATCAGTTGGTATAAGATATTTTGCTCCGGGCTTGTGATGGAGAGTTACCTCCAATGAATCTTATAAGTGGCAGCTCCCACTCCCTCCTCCAACCAACCAGTTTTATTTTGTTTTAAATTGTTCGCATATGGTTGAAGTAGAAGCAATAATGCAGTATTTGTCCTTGTACATATACATATCTGACAAGTTTTATGGTAACAGATTTCATCATTTCACACATCTTATCCTTTTTCATTCTTGCCAGACTTACCTCCATGTGCTATTTCCAGGTTACTGAAAATCATATCCTGAAAAAAAAAAAGGAGCTTTCAAAATGGCATTAGATTAACCCATAAGAAAGGCCTTCAAATGGACAACCATTTAGAAACACATTTTATATCGTTGTTCACTGTCAGACAATTTCTAAATTGAATATGTTCACCACGTCTCAAGAGACCAAGAACTAAACTAGCAAATTGATTGGTCCTTAATTGCTTCACTTTTCTTCACTTTTTTGATTGAATTGAATGGCTCTGGTTATTCAAAAACTTAGAGAAATTCCCAATTCTGAGCAAGTACTCTGTGAATCCCACATTCAACGAAAGATGAAAATTAGGAAAGAAAAATCGCGCTCCACCACACCAATATATGCCAAAACAAATAAAGAGAGATTGAAGTCCAAAATTAAATGTGAAAAGGCCACAAGATGGAAGAAGGCAAATCAAACAAGCAGCTCCAATATAACTTTGAGTAATGTTCATCACACAACAAACAAAAAATGAACAATAAACGTATTGAATAGGAAAATAACCAATGAACATTTAACAGCTAGTGAAGTACAAGGTAGAGGATGAACATTGATACTCACCACAAAGTTGCACAGTAGGGACATGTCCCTATAATACAGTTGTAAGAAATAATAGGTACATTATAACTATTATGCTTATTTCCAACTAAGATTACAGGGATATTTTGCTAATTTCATATTGAGATCAATCTAAATTGTTCTCTCTGTTGGCACATGCCTAAAAATTTTCCAAAAGTTGTAATGTCCCCTTTTGGTAGAAGTCCTAGTTTTTGCCCTAAAATCACAATTTCCAAGCAAAGCTAGAAATGAAATAAAGTTAGTGATGTCATTGACCAATTTAAATTGTTGAACAAGATAGTTAATGGTTGAGAGCCTACAATCATGTTAGATAATCATTGAAAGCATATTCCATAAAATAGATCTTTCATACTAGGGTTAGGAACATTATCTTAATCATATGGGATTCCCTTTTAGGTTCTAACCAAACAGCCCATCGTCATTGTGGAGCACCACTTGGGAGATCATACAAGGCGCCTTGAGCCATTCCATCCAGCCTAGAAGCATGGAATGACACCCGTCATTCGGCTTCCCAGTCCCACTTGGGGTGTCTCTACCGGAATGGCTTCCTAGCTACTTGCATTCCTTATATGCACTATCTCCCCTCCAAAATGGGATGGCCAATTGAATGAGAACTTTAAGGGAGTCGTTATATTGATTCTATTGTGCATAGGCAAAATTATCTAGTTCAGTTCAAGGATTGCCATATATCCTTTTTGTTGTTCACAATGATTTATATGACTCAACATATATATATCTGCTGTAATTGCTTTATGTTTCTTGTTTGCTGCTTGGATTCCTTTATTATTTTTTTCTGAGTATGCTTGTTGTTATGATGAATTGAATGCCTTTATATGAAAACTGTTGTATAGTATATAAGCTATTTCTTGCCATTATGATAGATCAACCCTTTCCTCTTATATTTGCTCTAATAATCCCATGATATTCATTACCTTCCTTTCTTTTGTTATATTCATTCCATTCCTTCCATGATGATCCTACTCCTTTGGAAGTGTCCCTCCTTTTATATCCCCATGGTGGAGGAAGAGACATAACTGTTCAACATATTTGTCCCTTGGTAAGGGACATCCCTCTTTAAATTCAAGCGCTGCCTTGTCATGCTTTCCCAAGCGCTACCTTTTTACTTCTGCATAACTGCTGCCTTAACACCAACATAATCGTTGTCAATGAATCGTTGCTCCTCATAAGATATTTGTTACACTTCATAGAATATCAATCTTTGACTTGGCCGCTATTACTAAAGGAAGTTGGCCAGCATTTTTAGAGTATATTAATTGCACCAAAAGAAGGTTGGCCAACAAAAGTAAGTGTTCGTCATAAAACCCAGTGCTCCCATACATATGAAGTCGGCCAACAAGATATACTAAACGCTTCTCACAAAGTCAGCCAACGATGTGAAATGAATATTGAGAAAGGGACATTTCAGTCCACCCCGCCCAAGATTGCTTGTCCTCAAGCAATCACAAACTAGGCTGCTCCTAAAGTTATCAAATCAATCTCCTTGAAGAATTGTTGTTAGTATACTTGCCTTGATCCAACTGCCAACATAGCCCTTTATGATCATATGGTTGATAACCTTCTCTAAAGTATGAGGATAATGTATCGTCCAAATATTCTTATGGTTCGTATACTTGTATTTCCCAATATCTCTCAACAATAAACCCAAGAGTTGGTAATTGGCAAGACTTGTTACTTAAGACAAGTTTTCTCTTATTTCATCACCCTAAGGATCCTAGGCAATGATACAAACTCTTCATTACCCCTTGTTGAAATCTAAAATCATGATGGATTGCGGGAATGTTGTAAAATTCAAGATGCCACTCTTTTGTGCAAAATCACTTTTGCGTTTGTGTTAAAGGACCTAGATGTTTGAATGACAACTTCCCTTAGATAAAGTATGTTTCATTTGTGTAAACATTCGAACAAAGTTTGCGGTAAGTTTGTTTCTAATGAGGAGCTTATAGGGTTTTTGTATTACTTAACCTAGTCAAACATCTATCATACCCATAGGTAATTAATATTTAAGTACAAATTTATGGGATTGATCAAGTCAATAAAATGAAAGATGTACAATAGTTTTGCATTCCTAGCAAGCAATAGGACTTAAATTTATAGGTTTACCCTAATATCCAAATCTTGTTCCATCTTCTAATTCAATTGGAGGTTATCACTCCTCTTTGACATATCTGCATGTTTGGTACGAAATTTATTTTCATATCTTGGGAAAGTACCCGATGTATTTAAACAATATCAATTTATCCCAAAGTTTGAAAGGTGAGAATGATCCTGGGATTCGTGGGTTATGGACCCATAATGTAACTTAGCATAGACTTATGTAATAATTTTGTTGTAGCTTGATTTGTATCAAATTTATCTCAGATACCTAATATTGATGTCCTTGACCTTAAATCATGGATATAGAGCAAGAAAAATAACTTAGGAGAAGAAGAGCTTAGGATGAAACTATCTCAAATATTTTCTATATCACTAGTTCCTAAAGGGTTGAGTTGTCTTGATTACCTTTGTTCGAAGATATTGTGTTTGGCATAGATGATTGTTCGGATGATTATTTATTTTTAGTGTATAAATGTTGTTAATGAAGAGGCTTGAGTCTTTCCATTAACAGGCTTGAGTATTTCCAGCAATTTAAGAGATCTCAAGGACTATGATTGTTGGGGGATATGCATGAGTAAAGTAATAGGTGAATTTCCAGAGACCTTAGATTTTTCAAGCAACCTTTGGCATCTTTCCACCTATTAAGATGAGGATTAGAAGCATGACACACATCTATGATCTTAATGGTGCTGTTAAATGTTGGTCTTCTTTCCCCTTCACCCAAGGTGCAAGGCAAGTAATATTATCTGCCTGGGTCAAATAATTCTCTTTTCCCCTAGTTGCAATAGAAATCATACATGGAATAGCTATGTTATGTATAGCAGGTACGAGTATACCCTATGGTAATGCTTATCATAAAGCAGATACCTTATGATGTTAGGAATACATTTACTGAATCCTAATTGTTTGTGTGAAAGTTGTACGTTAACACAATTTATGATCTTTGACTATTCAATATTCATAAAAAGCTTGACATGGTGACAAATCATGTACAATCATGTTTTGTACTTAGTTAGGTTTTAACACTTGTTTCAGTCTTGATTTTGGGTTTACTTACCTCTCTTTGGCATATGTTGGTGGTGGGGTGAATCCATTGGATAGATTTATTTCTTATATCCATTTCTTGAAGGAGTCACCATCCTTCACAATAAATGAGTCACCACCCTTCATAGTAAATGAATCACCACCCTTCACGGCTGCCTTTTGAGAATAATACTTTACTTTCAAGTTGATTGATAGATTTATTCCCTTTTGATGGTTTCTTCACAAGGAGATGATTCCCCTTTTATATCTTATTGTTGAGGGAGTCATAGTCTTTCACATTTGAAGGGTCACAACTTTTCACATTTAGAGTCACATCACTATTCTTGAGAACCTAATTTAATTCACTTGAAAAATCACTTAAGGTTCTATTCTCAGTTGAATTCTTCAATGATGTTTTGGATGTCTTTCTCAAAAATGCTCTCCCCTTTTTATCTCAAGTTTGAGGGAGTCACACTTTTTCACTTCAATAGTTACAACTCTTCATTATTGCATTTGGGGGCTAATAAAAAAATAATTTTAATTAAGTTTATTTGTTAGTGCTTCTCAGCCCCAAAAGCGTTTGACAGATAAAGCTTTGATAGATTTGGCATTTTCATAATTTTAAGCATAAAGTAATCTTGAACACACATGGAGTAAACTTGTTGAAGAGACATCAGACATGAAACAAACACATAAATACACACGATACACGAAGTATACACGTAAGACACGAAGCATGAAACATACGTAATATACAAAGTATACACATAAATACATGTAAGACACAAAGCATGAAGCATACACATAATACACGAAGTATACACATAAATATACATAATACACGAAGCATACGCATAAATGAAGCATGAAGCATATACATTAATACACGTAATACACGAAGTATACACATAAATGAAGCATGAAGCATACACATAAATACATGTAATACACGAAGTATACACATAAATGAAGCATGAAGCATACACATAAATACACGTAATACACGAAGTATACGCATAAATGAAGCATGAAGAATACACATAAATACACTTAATACACGAAGTATACGCATAAATGAAGCATGAAGCATACACATAAATACATGTAATACACTAAGTATACGCATAAATGAAGCATGAAGCATACACATAAATACACGTAATACACGAAGTATACGCTTAAATACGCGTAATACATGGAGTATGCATATGAATACACGTAAGTCACGAAGAATACACATGAATACATGTAAGTCATGAAGTATACACATGAATACACGTAAGATACGAAGCATACATGTGAAAGGCGCATGCATATAGAAATGCATTATTGGCCTACTTAAGAGGAAGGCTCAATAGTTAATTAAATGACGGTTAAAGTAGGTTTGTCTCGCATGCTGGCAGGATTAAGGCTCTGATACCATTTGTAATGTCCCCTTTTGGTAGAAGCCCTAGTTTTTGCCCTAAAATCACAATTTCCAAGCAAAGCTAGAAATGAAAGAGTTAGTGATGTCATTTACCAATTTAAATTGTTGAACAAGATAGTTCCTAGTTGAGAGCCTGCAATCATGTTAGATAATCATTGAAAGCATAATCCATAAAATAGATCTTTCATACTAGGGTTAGGAACATTATCTTAATCATATGGGATTCCCTTTTAGGTTCTAACCAAACAGCCCATCCTCATTGTGGAGCACCACTTGGGAGATCATACAAGGTGCCTTGAGCCATTCCATCCAGCCCAGGAGCACGGAATGACACCCATCATTCGGCTTCCCAGCCCCACTTGGGGTGTCTGTACCGGAATGGCTTCCTAGCTACTTGCATTCCTTATATGCGCTGTCTCCCCTCCAAAATGGGATGGCCAATTGAATGAGAACTTTAAGGGAGTCGTTATATTGATTCTATTGTGCATAGGCAAAATTATCTAGTTCAGTTCAAGGAATGCCATATATCCTTTTTGTTGTTCACAATGGTTTATATGACCGAACATATATATCTCTGTTGTAATTGCTTTATGTTTCTTGTTTGTTGCTTGGATTCCTTTATTATTTATTTCTGAGTATGCTTGTTGTTATGATGAATCAAATGCCTTTATATGAGAACTGTTGTATAGTATATAAGTTATTTCTTGCCATTATGATAGATCGACCCTTTCCTCTTATATCTGCTCTAATATTCCCATGATATTCATTACCTTCCTTTCTTTTGTTATACTCAGAAATATTCATTTCATTCCTTCCATGATGATCCTACTCCTTTGGAAGTGTCCCTCCTTTTATATCCCCACGGTGGAGGAAGATGTTCAACATATTTGTCCCTTGGTAAGGTACACGTCCCTCTTCAAACTCAAGCGTTGCCTTGTCATGCTTTCCCAAGCGCTACCTTTTTACTTCTACATAATTGCTGCCTTAACACCAACATAATCGTTGTCAATGAATTGTTGCTCCTCATAAGATATTCATTACACTTCATAGAATATCAATCTTTGACTTGGGCACTATTACTAAAGGAAGTTAGCCAACATTTTTAGAGTATATTAACTGCACCAAAAGAAAGTCGGCCAGCAAAAGTAAATGTTCTTCATAAAACCCAGCGCTCCCATACATATGAAGTAAGCTAACAAGATATATGTAAGATACCCAACTAGTTCTACTAAAATTTTTCCTTAACTTAGATAAATTTACTTGTACTTAACTTATCAACTACTCAACAACTTAATCATATATATCAAAGATAATAACTTGAATGAATCAATCTTGAAGCTGGGTACTTGTCTTATTACTTGATTCAATGCAAATGTCTTATTACAGAGATAATGCTTTCAATAGCATGAAGTTACAAACTTATTCAAATGGAAATACAAAAGAAGGCCTTGAAGCCTTGATGTTTACAGTGTCTTCCTCACTTGATCAACTCAATTGAACTCAATGATGTCAACTGAATGTCAACACCTCACAATACAACAAGGGAGCATCACCTTGTCAGTTGAGGGAGCATCACCCCAACACTTGAAACTCGCAGGCCTCAAGATTACAAGCTAAAAGCTTTGCAGAGACAATTTTGTCAAAAGATTAGATGCTAAATGAATGAAAGGGCTCCTCCTTTTATAGGCCTTCCAAAGGCAATGAAGGCACATTTTTAAATGCACAATGAGGAACCAAGGCACGTTTCCCAAGAAGCATATCCAAGGGAATATTCCTCTCGACAACTCATCCTGAGTTGGCAAACTCATCCAAAGACCTTGTCACAGATCCCAAAGTCACCCTGTCGACCAATGAGAGCTCAGGTGGTTACAACTACCTTATCTTCTGACTAGGCGCCCATTTGAAGTAGTGTGATCATGGAATGGCGCCCAATGTAGACCTAGGCGCCCAATTGAGGTAGCAGAGTCACAGATAAGCGCCAAAATATTTAACAATATTCAGTGAAGAACTTTTAGATTCTAGGCGCCATAATTGCAAGATTCTCAATGTTAGGCGCCAACTAAAGGGAGTGGAGACTAGGATAGGCGCCTTCCCAAGCTAGGCGCTTCCTTGGGGTGGCAAAGACTTAGAAAGTGCGCCTAAGGTGTTTAGATGACAAACCTTCATGTATGAAGCATTTAAAGTAACATAGCAACTTTCCTTAATGGGTGCCTTGATTGGAAAACTTCTAACAAACAACTTATAACTCCTTTCTAAGTTAGGCGCATTCTGGAGGTGAAAACAAGTAGGAAGTGCACCTTGCATGTAAGATGGCTTTCTCAGACAATTCTTCAAATCTTGTTGTGTTGGAAAGTGGAATGCTTCATCTTAGAATGAGCGCCTGACTTCTAATGTTCAAACTACTTCTGACTCACTCTGTAGCTAGGCGCCAGAACTAGGCCATTCACACTGGAAAGTGCGCCTAGACTCATTTAGCCATATACTTGTTGTTTCTTACATCTTCAACCTCTGGACAATGCTTCAAGATGTTCCCTTTTGATAATGCCTTACCTTACAAGTTCCTTCATGTGGTTTTCTTTTGAAGGCGCCAAAACTGGGTTCCAGAGCCATGGGATGGTGCCTAACATCCTTGAAGAAATTCTAACTTCATTCAAGCCTTTTAAAGAGTTTCTAGGCCTTTTCCAATTGCAACTTAGGTATCCATATAGATGATATCCCAAACTCATTCTTCTAGGCGCAACAGGAGCTTTCCGAAGGAGGGCGCAATTTGGAGGTTGGAAATGATTTCCAATGGACTTCTTGACTAAGGCACATTTCTAGGGTGCTAGAGACTTGATCTAACGCCTAGGCGCCCTCAAAGGATTATTTGAACAAGAAATGGCGCTTTGATCCTTAGGCTCATGTTCGATGTGGAGGAATGCTCAATTGGCGCCTAGGTTCTCTTAGGTATATTTATGATCTCCAAACTAAGTTTGATACTCCTGGATGCTTAACTGGAGGTTCAATGAACTAGCGCCCTAGGCGCAATCTTGGTTTAGGTACAATCATGGAGTAGCGCCTTAACTCCTTGACACAAGTTTGGCGCCATAAGTCCTTCAAAACATTCTAGCTCCTTGAGAAGTCCTCCTACATGCTTGGGCGTAAGTTCAGGTTCCTAGACTCATGTATTGGCGCCTTGTTGCTCTGGGTGCCCATTCATGTTTGTGCAACTCAAGATTGGCGCCTAAAGTGAATAACCTCATCTTAAAGACTAATCAACTTATCCTACCCAAAGCGCCTTGTTTGAGGTCCTTCAATCAGGGTGCTTCCATGCTAGGCGCTCATTTAGGAAAACTAAAATGAAACTGGCGCCTAGACTCCAAGAGTCAAATTCCAGACTTAGCCAAATTTTAGATTTTTGACTTTGTTCCTGCAAAACAAAAGATTGAGTTAGTCAAAAACCAATTCATTCCCTCATTATTTAGAATTAGCCTCCGGGAATGAGGAATAGGCTAATTCATTCTTCACTTGATGATCAAGCTGGAAACGGGGACATGACAATATACCAAACGCTTCTCACAAAGTCGGCCAAGGACGTGAAATGAATATTGAAAAAGGGATATTTCAAAAGTCCCAAGCTTTATGTCCCCTTGTTGTCTAAAATGTTTTTCACCCATTACTGATAACCGATCTGAGAAATCTTCCACGGGTTTCCCTCGATCTATTTTGTATTGTGATGATTGTTTTACCCTCCCCATGCCATGGTCATGTCTCATTCTTACCAAAAAATCCCATAAAATTCCTTTGTTTTGTGTTTCCCATGTCTTTTTCTGGCTTTTGGGTGCAAGGTTCCAAGTTCCAAACTCTGTTGGAACCTGGAACATCTCTAGTTCCAAATCCTATTGGAACCTGGGACATCCCTAGTTCCAATGTCCTTCCGAGACCCCATTTCCCCTTGTAATGTCCCCTATTGGAACAATACTAAATTTACCTTAAAAATTCAAATACCCCAAGTTTAGGGTTAGGGTTTTGGAATTACCATTTATATTACCTTCCAATTTGCATCATTCTTGTGCCCTAAATCTGCAATCATAACATAAGAAACACATATACAAAATATAGGTATACAAACATACCTTTTGAATTATTAGTGTTAGATAAGATTTCCCTGCATTCAAATTCATAAATAATATTCCATTTATCCATTCACTCAACTCCATTATAATGGGGATGACAAGACATTCATTGGCACATGATACCTCCATGCAGGCCCTTACGGGGGGCACAGCAGGTCGCATGTTCGGTTCCCCTCATACAAGCCCTAACGACGGTTTGGTAGGATCCAAGCTGTCATACAAAGCCTCCATACAGGCCCTTAAGGGGGTATGGACGAGGTGCAGATCAGACTTGCCCCCAAATAGGCCTTAGGGGGGTATGGTAGGATTCCTTGCCTATTGCCTGCTTGTCATTCCCCCTATGATGGGTGAGCTGATAATGATAACATTAAAATATTCATATGGATTCTAGTCTGACCTGTCACACAATATTCTATATGATGCTCAATCATATAATGATCTTGAATATATAAATATGCTTGCAGATCTGATTTTATGATGAGTTGGTCTCCTTTTATATTCCACAGTTCAATGGTTCTTTTATATTCTAATTGCTTGCTGCTTTCCCTCTTATATCTGTGGATTAGATCTTGAATGAATAATGTATATTTCTGCATGTATTCCTTATTAAATCTGCATATATTCCCTTCTCCCGCTCTTGAAGAGATGTGTCCTCTCTTAATAGAAAACACCTCTTCCTAATTGTCATACCCTTACGTAACAATCGGCTATCCTTCCAATTATATCCGTTGTTTTAACTACTGTCTTCCTTTGCTAAACGTAGGCTTTGGCTCTATATATTAATCGTTGCTTTAACAATTGGTTTGGTCTTATTTGAATCGCCTCACATAACAGATCACTCGTTAAAGATAATGCATTCACTGTATATACAATTTGTTGGATTTGTTTAATGATAATTGTTGCTCCCTAAGATCTGCTCATCGCTGCGTATCCACATGGATCGCAGCACTTATTTGGATATTACTTGTCTTTTATCTCTTAGTATATTCGTTGAATTATTACGTCTTAACAATTCCTATCATATCATGAATCGTAGCACACTTTCTTTGTCTTATATGTGGTACCAATGATAAAGGGAGTCAGTTCTCAATACTAGTTAGACTTTTCTGATCTTTATTGCCTCAAGGTGGCAGTAATAGGAATGGGTCGATTACTCTTGACCGCACCTCTAATAAGACTCTTCATATTTGTTATTTATATTTATTTATAATAACAACAATTATATTTGTATTATTTATATTGGTTATTCATATCTATTTTATATAATAATATATTCCCATAATCATAAATATATATATTAATATATTTATGAGTATGATATTTAAATATTTATATCTATATAATAATATTATATATTATTGCAAATCATTCCTATCATTATAAACACCGTGGTTATGGAGGCAACTTCACCGTCTTTTATCATGATGTTTAAATCTTTAATTTAAACCATGCTTTAATATCGGGACATCACACCCCTCGCTCAATTTGGAGGGTCAAAACTTGAAATTTTCAGTTGATCTCAGAGATGGTGGATATGTGTGTCACCTAGCATTAAATGGACCTTTCGTTTGGAGCTTCGGCACTTTGGGAATTTCGGGTTTTTTGAGGACATCAGGACATCCCTAATCCCTGTGTCCTCCCGAGACCCCATTCCCCCTCACTCAATTTGGAGGGTCAAAACTTGGAATTTCAAATGATCTCAAAGATGGTGGCTATGTGTGTCAACTAGCATCAAATGGACCTTTTATTCAAGAGTTTTGGCACTATGGGAATTTCCAATTTTTCGAGGGCATCAGATCATCCCTAGTCCCTATGTCCTTTTGGGACCCCATTCCCCCTCACTCAATTTGGAGGGTCAAATCTTGGAATCTTGGTATGAAATTGAAGGTTATGGTTATTGGTGCCCCATTGCATCTATTTGGACCTTTGTTTGGGTGTTTGGCTAATTTTGAGATTTCCGTGTTTTCCATGATCCTTCCGGACCCCCTGTTTTATATGCTCAATTTGAAGGGTCAAGACTTAATATTTTGGGATGATCTTGGAGTTTCAGGGTGTATTCATCATGTTTCATCATGTGGAACTCTCATTTGGGGATTTTGATCTTGGAGTTTCAGGCTATATTCATCATGTTTCATCATGTGGAACTTTCATTTGGGGATTTTGGTCACTTTGGGGATTTCGGGATTTCCGTGGACGTCAGAACATTTTCAAAAATCCTTGAGCCCCTGATCCTTCCGAGTTTCCATTTCCGATGGGACGCCCCATGGGGATTTCGGGATTTTCATGGACATTGGAACCTTTTCAAATATCCCTATGTCTCTAATCCTTCCGGGTTTCCCATTTCCCTAATGCATTTCAAAAAATCCATGTGTCCTTGGGTCTTCCGGGTTTCCCATTTCTCATGGAGCGCCCCATTTGTCTTGATGTCCCTAATCCTTTCAAAATTCTGGGTTCTGGCAAGCACTTTTCAAAATTCCTTATGTCATTGGTTCTTCCGGGTTTCCCATTTCCCATGGGGCGACCCATTTGTCCTTGTGTCGCTGGTTCTTCCGAGATTCTATTTCCAACCCAAATACTCAAAATTTTCATTTTTTTCAACACGTGACGGGACACTCCAGCAACTCTCAAGGCCACCATTAATGATTCATTTGAGGCCCGATAGCTTGGTAGGTGAGCTCCATACACCTCAAGACTACTGCGGGCCCTTCCATGATGAAATCTTTGTACCAAAGCATGGACAAACACTCCAAATATGCAGGGTTCTCTGGCACAACCCATGTGGTTCTGATGTAACATGTATGGACGACCTGCAAACGTGTTAACTACTCCAAATCCACGTCCAAGCTGCAACAATGAATTGTAATCCTATATATACATGTTCTTAAGATGTAAAAAGCGTTGGTCATTGAACCAATTTCTGGACTACAAGTGTCTCAACAATGTTCTAGGGCATCAAATGATGCAGTCTGATTTGTAAAGGGATAAAATGCACTTTGTAAAGCATAGGAAGGTTATTCAAAAACAGATGCATGTGGTGGTGTGTCTCCATGGCAGATTGTAACTATTTAAGAGGGTGTTTGAACCTAGTTGCTCATCTTCTCTTGCGACATTTGCTAGTATGAATGCAATAGAGGTTAGAGAAATATGTGGCAGTATTTTAATTCATTGCAAAGCTTTTGTGATGCTTTCTTTATGTTCCATGTGGATTATTGCATTGTTGCCTAGATTACTAAGAATGTCCATTGCATGAGATGAGATATATGCATTGTATGATGATGCACATGAGATTCCCTATATATTTTCACTGCTGCATCTCTTTCTTTTCTGCAAATCCATGACCTTGTTGCCCAATCGAGTAGGCACCGGTCTAATTGGTGAAGGGCTAACAACCTTTAAATTTATAAATCTCCCTCTTGCTAGTTGTAGGAGTAGGTTTAGGTTCCACCATGCTTGCATGATTCACTATTGTAAACTCAATCATACCTCATGCACTTTTGAAATTGAACATCGTTAGAGAATCATACATGTCTGTTTTTTTCTCTTGACCCTGTGTATGCAATGTTAAGTGGACTCATCTGCTGGGGGAAATACAGTATAGCTGACATCTTTGGGTGCAGGGTAAGAG